>SJYV01050388.1:1227100-1297055 GCA_006410875.1 Neotragus pygmaeus
ACTTATTTAACTTCTATGCAGAGTACATCATGAGAAATGCTGGGCTGGATGAAGCACAATCTGGAATCAAGATTTCCAGGAAAAATATCAATAACCTCAGATATGCAGATGACACGACCCTTATGGCAGAAAGTGAAGAACTAAAGATCCTCTTGATGAGTGAAAGAGGAGAGTGAAAAAGTTGGCTTAAAGCTCAACATTCAGAAAACGAAGATCATCGCAT
The DNA here is from genome assembly GCA_006410875.1 of Neotragus pygmaeus. Classification (NCBI taxonomy): domain Eukaryota; kingdom Metazoa; phylum Chordata; class Mammalia; order Artiodactyla; family Bovidae; genus Neotragus; species Neotragus pygmaeus. The sequence continues at coordinate 1,227,324 of SJYV01050388.1, forward strand.
CCAGTCCCATCACTTCATGGCAAATAGATAGGGAAACAGTGGCTGACTTTATTTATTTGGGCTCCAAAATCACTGCAGATGGTGATTGCAGCCATGAAATTAAAAGACACTCCTTGGAAGGAAAGTTATGACCAACTCAGACAGCAATAAAAAGCAGAGACATTACTCTGCCAACAAAGTTTCATCTAGTCAAGGCTATGGTTTTTCCAGTGGTCATGTATGGCTGTGAGAATTGGACTATAAAGAAAGCTAAATCCCGAAGAATTGACGCTTTTGAACTGTGGTGCTGGAGAAGACTCTTGCAAGTCCCCTGGACTGTAAGGAGATTCAATCAGTCCATCCTAAAGGAGAGTAGTCCTGGGTTTTCATTGGAAGGACTGTTGCTGAGGCTGAAACTCCAATACTTTGGCCACCTGATGTGAAGAGCTGACTCACTGGAAAAAGACCCTGATGCTGGGAGGGATGGAGGCATGAGAAGGGGACGACAGAGGATGAGATGGCTGGATGGCATCACCAACTCGATGGACATGAATTTGGGTGAACTCTGGGAGTTGGTGATGGACAGGGAGGCCTGGTGTGCTGCAAGTCATGGGGCTGCAAAGAGCTGGACATGACTGAGCAACTGATCTGAACTTAACTGAGCGACTTTCACTGCTAAGGTAAATAATATTTTCTTGCTTTAAAATACTCTTTTTAAAAAGTCTAAGTTGAAAACAAGACACATATTTGCCATAAGAGCTAATACTCTTATGTAATAAAACACTATTATATTTAATGTAAAGGAAGAATACATAAGAAAAAAGAAATAATTTGTAATCTTCAAGGCACTACATGAACATGAATTATCCTACTGCACTCTTTGGCTAAAGATTACTAATACATAGGTTTTAATGAACTTGACAAATAGCATGTGTTCACAACAATTGCCCTTGGTGGCTCAGAGGGTAAAGCGTCTGCCTACAATGCGGGAGACCCGGGTTCGATCCCTGGGTTGGGAAGATCCCCTGGAGAAAGAAATGGCAACCTACTCTAGTACTCTTGTCTGGAAAATCCCATGGACACAGTCCACAGGGTCACAAAGAGTAGGACACAACTGAGCAACTTCACTTCACTTAAGGTATTTTAGGTAATTGCCAAGAGAAGAAAGTACTATTACCTTTTAAATTACTGGAACGGGGTCCATTTTTAGATCAGGTGTTATTTAGACTAGGTTCATGAATTTTCTTCTGGCAAGTTATGAAACCTTAGTGAAAATGCATTCACAGTATACAGGAATAAATAAAATGAACACAAACACATGTGAAGGGCACCGCAAGCTACAGTCTATAGCCAATTTTTATATGACTCAGGAACTATGACAGAGAAGGCACTGGCACCCCACTCCAGTACTCTTGCCTGGAAAATTCCACGGACAGAGGAGCCTGGTAGGCTGCAGTCCATGAGGGCACTAGGAGTCAGACACGACTGAGCGAGTTCACTTTCACCTTTCACTTTCATGCATTGGAGAAGGAAATGGCAACCCACTCCAGTGTTCTTGCATGGAGAATCCCAGGCACGGGGGAGTCTGGTGGGCTGCCGTCTATGGGAGCCGCACAGTCAGACACGAGTGAAGAGACCTAGCAGCAGCAGCAGCAGGAACTATTAATCATTTTTATACCTTAAAAGGATTGTTTTAAAAATATATTTGACTATGTGGGGTCTCAGCTGTGGCATATGGAATCTTCGCTGCACCGTGGAGGATCTTTTGTTGAGGTGCATGGACTCTCTAGTTGCAGCACACCAGCTGTCTACAGTGTATGGGCTTAGTAGTTGCCAGGCATTTGGGATCTAAGTTCCCCAACCAGGGATAAAAACCACATCAGCACTGCAAGGCAGATTCTTAACCGCTGGACCACCAGGGAAGTCCCAACATGGTTATGTTTAAAAAATAAGACGACATTCAACAGAGACCACATGTACCATGCAAAGCCAAAAATATTTAATATACAGCCCTTCAAAGAAAAACTTTGCTGACCCTTTATATATATCATTTCTTGGATAGAAAAGCCCATTAGTGCTCATCAGATTCTCAAAAAAAGTATGTCCTCCCCACATCCCCCACCAAATGATTAAGAATCGCGGGAAAGGAGAGAGGTCTTTTTCAAGTTTTAATATTCAAATTAACATATTCTCTACATTTTGATGCAAGATAGCAAAGGATTCATTGAACACAGAATAATATAACTTGAATTTACTTATCCAGATCTTGTCATTTAAAATGCCTAATTATCACACTCAAAAGTCAGCCTGAAATCACACACAAATTTATTTAGAATCAGCTTGTGAACTTTCAAACCTACTAGTGTCTTCTTACCTGAAGTCCTTTTATAAAGTTTTGAATTGAGAAATCATGATACAAAAAGATGTTGGTCAGAATTTGTAACACTTTTTCACTTAGCTTAAATGGAAACTGAGTTGTAAGAAGAAGCTGAAAGAGAGAAAAGGAAGGCAGGACATACTCCCTGTTAGTCTTGACTCTTCATAAACATCAAGTAAATAATGAGGCAAAAAGTGATACTGTAACACAGTATCTATGAAAGCTATACCAGTAGCTAGATTTTTGTATGACAAATATCAGCCAAAACTTTAAAATAATTTATAAAACAGTAACAACAACACAAGTAGCTATTCATTCTACATCTTCAAATCAAAGATGTCCATCATCCTTCATTCAATTCCTAATTTGTAAAAGTTCTATTAAATTCTATCCAAAAATCTCATCTATACAGTCTCTTTTCTCCCATCAGAAGTCACTGAAGAAGCTGTAGGCTTTGGCAATTTTTATTTGATAAGATTTCTTTTTCATCTATGCACAATAATGAAGAATAACACATTATGTACTGCTGAATGAGAAACCTAAAGTAACAGGTGTCTATTTAAAAAATAGTAAATTGGTAAATTTGTATCACTCAGCTAATTTTCAATGGCTACACTAAAGATTTTAAATCTGAAAATGAAGTCATATTAGGCTTTTCAAACTGAAGCAGAGTTATAGAAGGCCAACTGAATTTGGTCACAACCAAGCAACTTTAAATACTGTAGCTGGAAAAATTTCCCTATACTGTCAGTGGATACCACCTTTAAGGGGAAAAAATGTCAAAGTGGTTATTAAATAAGTGGAATGTCATTATTAAATTACACAGCAGCACAAAGCCCATCTTCAAGGAGCTGAGTTCAGCAACAATTCACAGAAGGTCAATACTAGAGTAGAGTATTTCCACTTAGGTAGAAACACAGAGCTAAGGTCTGGGAATACCTTAGTATTTACTTTTTGTCACGAGCAGCATGATAGGAAAGAGTCCATAAAAACTTCAAATCATTTAACATAAAACGTGTCAAAACATTGCTACTGTTACTGGGGAGTCATTAAATTCTGTAAAAAATTTTTTTAAAAACCAAAATTTTCCAATGAGTAATGACTAGTTAATAGGGTTAATAGGTAGGTAGATATAGAAACATATGATTACTTTTTCCATAAAGCTTATATTTTAAGTGAAGAGGTCAAACTATACATTATAAAATAAATAAAAATACAAAAATATGTGTAGGAACATATACAATATCATAGTGAGAGACACAAATTTATCACTAACGTTTATAGTCTATTCTTGGAAGTTTTCTTCCCATCCTATTGCACTGGTACAATTTTTTCTTTTTACCTTATCAAGTACCGTAGTCAGGTGCTCCTTACAAGACAAAGACTGGAACAGTTCTATACACAATAGAGATGATACTGCATGAGGAAGCAGCCGATGGATGACAACAGGAGATGTGGCAATTCCAAAAATGAGTATTAGTGGAAATTCATGTAGATGTTGACTAGTTTTCAAAGGAAGTTACAAAAATGGAAAGACTTTAGCAAATATATTTCAATACATCATATTTTAAAATAAGACAACCTTTGTTTAATGCCTACTTTATAACACATTGCTAAGGAAGATCATTGTAAATAATAAAAAATTTTAAATCACTCATTTTCCTCTGTTATGGCAGCACAGAACTAGCTATTTCCCGGACATTTTAGTTCTGAAATCAGTCTATTTAATAGATTAGCAATAAGAACACGGTGGTCCAGAGAGATAGAGTGCTTCCCTCTTACGTTATACAAAATCAAGTGTTAAAAGAAGTGTCAGATACTATTCAAACTCTCACCCAAAGTTTGAGCCATATCTACAGTCTTCCTCATGGTTAGACATTTGCCTAAGAGTTCAGTGACACGGTCACTAATTTATGGACACTTCTACACACTATGTCAATCCTGCCATAACAGCTAAGCTTTAGAAAAGTTTTCTTAAAAACATGTAAGATATTTTTAATAGACATAATTTAAAAATGTCACATCCTTTCCCTGCATTCTTAACTCAAACTTACTGAACATGATTTATTCTTAGCATTACCAGTATGAACTCAAATGACTTCCAAAGACTAGAGCAGCAATATCCCTTAGAGCCACTGTGGGTCAGAGCCCTCTGTATCGTGACTGATGATTTGTCTGTTCCCTCATATTAGCTCCTGCTTCTCAGTGTTCTACCGGATGCAGGTCTACTGTCATGGTATAAAGCACTGGCACTATATTACTGCTTAAGGTTTCCTTTCTTACTTTCGATAGTAAAAGCAGTCACAAGTCTGAGTTCCAAAAAGTATAGCTTTCATATCACTATTCTGTACTGTGCATTTTTTCAGCATGTTAAATCTGTTCAGTGTCAACATTAAGAGAAGTCTTAAGAATCTGGAAATCTTAGTTTCAGATGAGGGGTGGGAGAAGGATTATCAAAATTAGAATTATATTAATATTAGTAGATTCTCACACAATATAGGTTTATGCAAATGTAGCCATAACTATTAAGCAAGTTAACATACAGAATATTCCAATATAAATTACATCGAAAAAAATGTACCATGAGAAAAGCATGTCACTGGGTTTTTAAATAGGGTTATTTAATTCTATGTCTCACAGGATTGTCCTGAAGTTCCAGTAAGGTCATAAAAGTTGTTTCTCATTAGAAATCCATATAAAATAATGTTATTTAAAAAGAAATTTCTTGCTCAGTAGAGACATATGTAACTCAGACCTTCTAAGTGGATAAGGTATTAAAATAAGACGTGACAAGAATAGCTCAACCTGGAGTAGCTTATCCATCTAGTGGGCAAGTAAAAAACAAGACAACCTTGGGAGAGAAACTACATTTCATTCTGCTTTATCATTCTAATTAAAAACTGGCTAACTTGTCTTTTGAGTCTCATTTTTGGATCAAAAAGCACATGAAAATCTGATAGGTGGTTTTAAACATTCATTTTATAAACAATTTGAAACCATCCTGGTTTCAATCCATTGGCATCAAAATGAAGATTAAACTGCTATGCATTTTCTCTGCAAAAGGTTGTTTTTTGAGTTAAAAAGTATATGTCTTCTTAATAAAAAAGTTTTGTGAAAAAGCCAGAAGATACACCATCTACCTGCTGATAATTATAAAATCTTGGAGTACTTTTGTGGTGAAGCTTTCCATATCCTTTAGGATAAGCACAACAGGAGGAGACTGCCACTGGCTAGAAGAAGTCCTCTTTTTTCTTGGCATTTTGGGGTCTGTCTTCTTTCAAGCCGTGTGGAAAGAAAGAGTTAAAAGCAAGCTTTACCACCCAAACAATGCTATAATGCCACAAGTTGATATACTGTCCTTCATATTTCACAGTAACATATTTCTTTTATTTCTCCCACATAATAAAGAGAAATTCATTCCAACAGTTATTAGCAGAATCATTCTGTGTCTGACATGGGAATAATAACCAAGAAGAAAAAGTCATAAAATCTGTAACTCATATGAAATATTTATATTTTCTTCTATCTGAGAAAATGACAGGAAAAGCATGGGGAGAAGAGAATATTTTCTATAAAATTGATTAATCTGTTCATAGAATGTTATATTTTGCTTTGCTTTATGGGGAGAACCAGTGTTTCTAATTAAAAACTGTAATGAGTAACACTACTTGCTGCTCCACTACTGTGAAATTTCAAGTTGAAAAACACCTTAAATGTCATCTGATCCAATTCCAACTTTTAAGATTTCTGACCTAAATCTCAAGTAGTATTTGATTTCCAGAAACAAACTGTGGATCAAATTAACATATTCTGGTAAGCATTAGAACCACTTTAATCCCTATATAAAGCAAAACAAACTTTATTTATGATGACTTCAGCAAATACATTCAGCAGAAAATGTCACTACAGTAACTTTTCCCATACTATCTGGCTACAACAGCATCATAAACTAAGACTGTGGTTTTTATGGTGCAGTTACTCATGAATCGTCTAGGTTATTCAGTTTCACCAGAGATGTCATGGTAGAATGAAACTTCTATTTATATTATCTGCCTGTTAAACATACTTTACTTACAGAGCATTTATTCCTCGAGAACTCCAAACATGGAACACAAGATACATTATGCGTGTGTATATATATATCTGTGTGTGTACCTACTGATGAAAAGTGAAAAAGGAGAGTGAAAAAGCTGGCTTAAAACTCAACACTCAAAAAACGAAGATCATGGCATCAGGTCCCATAACTTCATGGCAAATAGATGAGCAAAAAATGAAAACATTGAGAAACGTTATTTTTATGGGCTCCCAAATCACTGCAAATGGTGATTGCAGCCATGAAATTAAAAGACGCCTACTCCTTGGAAGAAAAGCTATGAAAAACTTAGACAGCATATTAAAAAGCAGAGACACCACTTTGCCAACCAAGGTCCATCTAGTCAAAGCTATGGTTTTGCCAGCAGTCATGTATGGACGTGAGAGTTGGACTGTGAAGAAAGCTGAGCACTGAAGAATTGATGCTTTTCAACTGTGGTGTTGGAGAAGACTCTTGCCAAGTCCCTTGGACTACAAGGCGATCCAACCAGTCCATCCTAAAGAAAATCAGTCCTGAATATTCACTGGAAGGACTGATGCTAAAGCTCAAACGCCAATACTTTGGCCACCTGATGCAAAGAACTAACTCATTGGAAAAGACCCTGATACTGGGAAAGATTTAGGGCAGGAGGAGAAGGGGACGATGGAGGATGAGATGGTTGGATGACATCACCAACTCAATTGACATGAGTTTAAGCAAGCTCTAGGAGTTAGTGATGGACAGGGAAGCCTGGCGTGCTGCAGTCCATGGGGTCACAAAGAGTTGGACACAACTGAGCGAATGAACTCAACTGAATATACACATATATGACTATTCCTCATCAAACAATGGGTACTGAAAGCATGGTTCTACTGCACCAAAGTAAATAACGAGGAACCCAAGACATAATATATTAAAGTTAAAGCCATTGTCATAGAGATAGAATCTGCAGCAGAACAAGTTCCTGATGCTGTCTTGTCATTAGATAACATTCTCCCACAAACAAAATGACCCTGTAAAAAACTAAACACTTCCCAGGAACTAGGTTGCATACCAGTAAAAAAAAAACTTCTAGATTTAGTAACCTTAGGAAAAATAAGTAGCTACTACTAAATTAGCTACCTAGTGCAACATAAACATATCCTTATTAGATGAAAACAGTACTAAGTTCACTGTAATTCTAAGCCTCTTTAATCATACGCCCATTTCTTGGCAAAAAAAAAAAAATTGTCAGTTTACATTTACCTGTGTGACACTCATATACCAAGCGGAAAGAGAATCCATTGAATAATGCACATTTTTCTGGATGACCTGAACACTTTCTTTGGATTGCACATCTACTTTGCAGTCCATCAACTGTGAGACCAGCTTTTGCAAAAAATGTTTCATATCTACAGAACATAAAACATGAGAAAGAATATTCCCTTAAAACAAATCTAAGATACCTGAAACTTTTTGATCACTATCTCAGTAGAACGTGTTTTCCTACACTTAATATTAACATTTAACATATTAACTATTAAGGTTCATTAGTATTCTCTCCTTAATATTTAAATTTTATGAATTCAGACTAATACTAGGACAAAGTTTGCATTTATTTATTGTAATAAAAGTGTTACCTAAGCCAATGTGTAAACATGAAAACTACAAATTGTATTAGGAATAATCTACATTTAAATTACACTGGACAGCAAAAGGTTTTTAAGGCCCCTAAAAAGAGATCAACAATATTACTTATGTAAGTTATTTTATTGATTAAACTCTTCCTTATAATAATCTTTTTTATTTTTTGGTGGCCGTGCTATGTGGCATGTGGGACCTTAGTTCTCCAACCAGGGATCAATCTTGTGGCCCCTGCATTGGAAGTGTGCAGTCTTAAAACACTGGACTGCCAGTGAAGTCCCTATAGTCATTTTAAAGATGTCCCAAGGACTTTTATTTAATTTCAAATAGTATATGAACATGAATATAACCACTTAAAGCCCTTTTGTCAGTCCAAATCTAAGCACATCTGACTCTAGTGTCCACATTCTTCATGATTTAATGGCTCCATCGAGATTAGCTCTGGCAATGGACTATTTTTTTTGACCATGGTGGTCTTTCAAAGTGGGACGATACAATGATTTGAGGCTGTAAATATGAGCTTATGTATGTAGTCTCTTCTCTGTTGGGCTAAATAAAAAGTTTCTAAATTCTCAACTTCCTGTTATAAAACTGTCCAACTTATTAAAATTTTACTGGCTTCAGGAACACATCTTGGGAAGTGCCTGAACGATCACTGGTAGTGAAGCTGATACGGTAGGGGTGGGGCAAGAATAAACTGAACAAAAGTGGTCAAGAGTCTCGCAAAAGTCAAGATTACTCTGAGAGGCACTTAAAAAACCTCATCTTGCCAAAAGTATAGTGCCACGCCGTTCCCACAAATAAAACAGGATAATGAAAGCGAGAAACAGAAAAGGATGGAGAAGATTTGTAACATCTTCTCAAGGCTGTTAGAGCATTTATATTTTACCTGGACAATCTTTAGCTTGCAATGTGACTACATAAGGAGTGACATTATTCTGAAGGACTTCTGTTAGACTTCTGAGTGTTAAATCATGATCTGTTACATTCACACCTATGGGATAATAAACCAATATATACCATCATTTTTATCATTAATAATTTAACAATAAGAAAAGCAACTTTACATGCCAAGTGAATTACTAAGTAAAACATTTTCAAAACATGATTAATAATAGAAAATAAGAAAATATGCTGCATAAATGAAAAGATCTCCATTACAAACACATACAAAGAGGCAGGCACTATACCTGTCAAGAAAGGTATTTAACACAACTTTTCTTTAAGGAAAAAAAAAAAAACTACTGGGGATGTGTAGATGACCTATGAAAACATCTTAGGAGGAATTTCAAACTCATAAAGAGCTTTTAAAATAATCATTCAAAAATAAGGCCATTAGTGTGACCCTAACAACTGAGGAGAATCCAAACATTAATACTACTAAATGATCATAGCAAAATACTAAAGAAAAGTCGTGCTATGTTGATTTTTGAGGGAAGAGTCTAAAAATAAATTAAAACTTTGGGTTCTTTAAGAATCTATTGTATCCCTGGGTCTCATTTGCATCAGCTTTGGGGCTCTGCATGTAGTTATGAGAGTTGACTGGCTATTTCCCCACCAAAAAAATTCTATCTACTGGTAAGCTCCCTAAAGTCACAATCTGTAATTTCTAGACAGTGCCTTGATGCTTAGGCAGGTTCCAATAGCAGACATTGGGAAACAGCTTGAGACTTGCTACTATAAAACTTTAATTGTTTGGAAGGAAAAAAAAAGTTCAGAGTTATCCAGTCCGCCAGTAAGCAATTTTTTTACCAGGAAACAAATGAAAATGTTGGCAGGCTATTTTTAAATGGATGTATTTCTGATCCTCTGAGTACAGATATCAAAATGACATTTAACACGCATTATGGCCAACAAATGTGACAATGCATCTCTGAACAAAGTTGGGAGTTTAATAAAACAATGGCTTATCTTATCTTTCACTGACTGCCTTCATTAGCTATTTAACACTAGTTCCTTAAAACAATAGATTTGTTTACTGGAAACATGATAATCAAAATTGTCTTTAACTGGAAAAATGTTCTCCTCAGACCCCTGACTTTATCAAACAACCATATATCAGGCAAACAGATTCAAGGGATTAGATCTGATAGAGTGCCTGAAGAACTATAGATGGAGGTTCCTAACACTGTACAGGAGGTGGTGATCAAAACCACACCCAAGAAAAAGAACCGTAAAAGGCAAAATGGTTATCTAAGGAGGGCTTACAAATAGCTGAGAGAACAAGAGATGCAAAAGGCCAAGGAGAAAAGGAAAGATAAATCCATCTGAATATAGAGTTCCAAAGAAGAGCAAGGAGGGATGAGAAAGCCTTCCTAAATGATCAATGTAAAAAAATAGAGGAAAAGAATAGAATGGGAAAGACTAGAGATCTCTTCAAAAAAATTAGAGACACTTCAGAAAACCAAGATCATGGCATCCGGTCCCATCACTTCATAGCAAATAGATGGGGAAACAGTGCAAACAGTGTCAGACTTTATTTTGGGGGGCTCCAGAATCACTGCAGATGGTGACTGCAGCCATGAAATTAAAAGATGCTTACTCCTCGGAAGGAAAGCTATGACCAACCCAGACAGCATAATAAAAAGCAGAGACATTACTTTGCCAGCAAAGGTCCATCTAGTCAAGGCTATGGTTTTTCCAGTGGTCATGTATGAATGTGAGTTGGGACTGTGAAGAAAGTTGAGCACTGAAGAATTGATGCTTTTCAACTGTGGTGTTGGAGAAGACTCTTGAGGGTCCCTTGGACTGCAAGAAGATCCAACCAGTCCATTCTAAAGGAGATCAGCCCTGAGTGTTCTTTGGAAGGGCTGATGTTAAAGCCGAAACTCCAATACTTTGACCACCTCATGCAAGAGTTGACTCATTGGAAAAGACCCTGATNTTGGACTGCAAGAAGATCCAACCAGTCCATTCTAAAGGAGATCAGCCCTGAGTGTTCTTTGGAAGGGCTGATGTTAAAGCCGAAACTCCAATACTTTGACCACCTCATGCAAGAGTTGACTCATTGGAAAAGACCCTGATGGTGAGAGAGAATGGGGACAGGAGGAGAAGGGGACAACAGAGGATGAGATGACTGGATGGCATCGTCAACTTGATGGACATGAGTGTGGGTGAATTCCAAGAGTTGGTGATGGACAGGGAGGCCTGGCATGCTGCAATTCATGGGGTCGCAAAGAGTCGGACACGACTGAGCGACTGAATTGAACTGAACTGAAGGGAACTTTTCTTGCAAAGATGAGCACAAAAAAGGACAGGAACGGTATGGACCTAACAGAAGCATAAGATATTATGAAGAAGTGGCAAGAATACACAGAAGAACTATACAAAAGAGATCTTAATGACCCAGATAACTGTGATGGNGGGAACTTTTCTTGCAAAGATGAGCACAAAAAAGGACAGGAACGGTATGGACCTAACAGAAGCATAAGATATTATGAAGAAGTGGCAAGAATACACAGAAGAACTATACAAAAGAGATCTTAATGACCCAGATAACTGTGATGGTGTGATCACTCACCTAGAGTTGGACATCCTGGAGTGTGAAGTTAAGTGGCTCTTAAAAAGCATCACTACAAAGCTAGTGGAGGTGATGGAATTCCAGCTGAGCTATTTCAAATCCTGAAAGATGATGCTGTTAAAGTGCTGCACTCAATATGCCAGCAAATTTGGATAACTCAGCTGTGGGCCACAGGACTGGAAAAGGTCAGTTTGCATTCTAATCCCAAGAAAGNAGCATCACTACAAAGCTAGTGGAGGTGATGGAATTCCAGCTGAGCTATTTCAAATCCTGAAAGATGATGCTGTTAAAGTGCTGCACTCAATATGCCAGCAAATTTGGATAACTCAGCTGTGGGCCACAGGACTGGAAAAGGTCAGTTTGCATTCTAATCCCAAGAAAGGCAATGCCAAAGTATGTTAAAACCACTGCACAATGGCACAAATTTCCCACGCTAGTAAAGTAATGCTCAAAATTTTCCAAACTAGGCTTCAACAGTTTATGAATCAAGAACTTCCAGATGTTCAAGCTGGATTTAGAAACGACAGAAGAACCAGAGATCAAATTGCAACCATCCACTGGATCACAGAAAAAGCAAGAGAATTCCAGAAAAACATCTATTTCTACTTTATTTACTATGCTAAAGCCTTTGACTGCACAGATCACAACAAACTGTGGCAAATTCTTCAAGAAATGGGAATACCAGACCACCTGACCAGCCTCCAAAGAAACCTGTATGCAGGTGAAGAAGCAACAATTAAAATCAGATGTGGAACAATGGACAGGTTCCAAATTGGGAAAGGAGTACATCAAGGCTGTATACTGTCATTCTCCTTACTTAATTTATATGCAGAGTACATCATGTGAAATGCCGGGCTGGATGAAGCACAAGCTGGAATCAAGACTGCCAGGAGAAACATCCATAACCTCAAATATGCAGATGACACTACCCTTATGGCAGAAAGCAAAGAGGTACTAAAGAGCCTCTTGGTGAAGTATAAGAGGAGAGTGAAAAGGCTTGTTTAAAACTCAACATTCAGAAAACTAACATCATGGCATCCAGTCCCATCACTTCATGGGGAAATGGTGGAAACAGTGAGAGATTTTTTTCTTCTTCCAAAATCACTGCAGGTGGTGACTGCAGCCATGAAATTAAAAGATACTTGCTCCTTGGAAGAAAGGCTATACCAAACTTAGACAGAATACTAAAAAGCAGAGACATTACTTTGCCGACAAAGGTTCACATAGTCACAGCTATAGCTTTTCCAGTAGTCATGTACAGATGTGAAAGTTGGAACATAAACAAGGCTGAGTGCCAAAGAACTGATGCTTTTGAACTGTGGTGTTGGAAAAGTCTCTTCAGAGTTCCTTGGACTACAAGGATATCAAACCAGTCAAACCTAAAGGCAATCAGTCCTGAATATTCACTGGAAGGACTGATGCTAAAGCTCCAATACTCTGGCTGCCTGATGCAAAGAGCTGACTTATTAGAAAACACCCTGATGATGGGAAAGATTGAGGGCAATAGGAGAAGGGGAGGACAAAGGGTGAGATATCTGGATGGCATCACCTACTCAATGGACATGAGTTTAAGCAAGCTCCAGGAGATGGTGAAGGAAAGGGCAGCCTGGCATGCTGTAGTCCATGGGGTCACAAAGAGTTGGACACAGGTGAGTGACTGAACAATAGCAGCCATCTATCAGGCCATATAACCTGGCAGGAAAGAAACTAAACACCCGACAGTACAAGCTAGCCATCACTAGGCCTCTGTTTCTCATCAGTAGATAGAAGGAATTTAAAACTAAAACTGCACTGAAAAACTGGTCCACAGCATTACAACAACCATTTGCTGGAGTTCTGTTACTCAGAGTGGTCCTGATATTGGCAATGGGCATCAGCCGGACGCTTGTTTGGAATGAGCAAGCTTAAATAACCAGCAAATAAGTCTGGCCCCACCCTAGACTTATTAATGAAAATCTGTTTTTACTAAGATCCTTGGAGATTATGTGTAGGTACATTAAAGTTTGAAAGGTATTGCCCTGAATATCAGGACAGTAGAGGCAGTATTAAATAACAGAATTAATTTATCTGAGAGCTCACTAATAGAAATAATAAATTGGAAATACAATGAAGAGTATGTTTTGAATCCAAATAAATCCAACTTTCCTTTCCAAAGGAATGATCTGCAGTCTGAAAGTAACATATATATGTCATCCAACCTCCCCCTCCAAACAGTTAATATTAACACAATATTACAATACAAAATTTTTAAAAATAAGCACAGGGAAATAAAATTAAGGTCAGAGTAATTTCACTGAAGATATGACTTTAAAAATATAAAAGTCACATCTATCAATATACTGATAGTTTATTACTGAATTCAAATCTCATATTAAAATGACTAATGAAGAAAGAGTAATAATAAAACAAATTTATTGCCCCTTCATTTTTCTGACAAAAAGGTGAGGAGGGTACTAACCAACCCTTGGTCAATTCTTTTAATTTACAGATGCATGATTAATGTAAGAACACTTAATTGGTTTTCAAAGTATGTTAATTTTGATCAATATAATTATGCAAATGAAAAAGACAAAACAAATTTATCAGAACAGGTGATTCTATACTATTCTCAACAACAAAACCACTATTTACAAAAAAACACACACATATTTGTACCTAGAACAAGAGCAGCAGTTGGAATTTCTCTGAGTTTTATTTCACAGCTCCAGTCTGTAGAATTCTTCCAGAGCCCAGAATGAGATGTTTGCAGAAATTCAATGAGACTGTCAAATAGGTTTTTATTTAATTCCTCCTGCAGTCGCTACAAAGAAAACACAAAACTTCACAAGTTATTTTTAGCAGTAATCTGATACATCTTTCCAAGTCTGAGAGAAAACAGTCATAATTTCAATTCCAAAGATCACATGTAAAATGATTATTAGATGAAATTTAAAAATTCTTTTCCTTAAATATTCAGTGTTTGGGATTCTTTCCTTTAAAAAATCTGATTTATTTATTCAACAAGCATTTTCTAATCACCTTACAAATGAAAAGATCTCTTCCCTAAGAAAAGAGAAGAACCGGGATAGAACACTTACAATTAAATTAAAACACACTGTTCCAATATTGTTGTAGCAATCTATGCAAAACGTAGGACCATCCAACTTAAGCTGAGCAAGTAATATACTTGAGCCAAAGCACCAAGCAGGTGATGCAGGAGGTGGACGAAAAAAAAATGAACAAGGAATAGGAATGGGCAATGGAGAAGGCAAACAAGGAAGAAAGCACCAATCATCTGGAGAACCACAGACATATCTAAGCATAAAGAACATGAGAAGTGGCCAGGAATGATGAGACTGGACAAAACACTCAAGGGACTAGACCAAAGAAATGTATATCTGATGTTGAAGCCTTAGGAATTTGTCCTGTGGGGAGAACCATTAAATGGATTTGGAGCAGAGGTATGATTAAATCGGGGTTAAGAAGGGTTAATCTGGTTAATCTGTGAAGGCCAGATTAGATGGGATCATAGGAGCTGTACTGGCAGTGAGGCTGGAAAACCCCTGTAGCCTGGCATAGGGCTGGATCTGCCCCCACGTGATTTGGCCAATGGTGGCATAGGGATAAGACCTGAAGGGTTAGACATCAGAGGCAACGACAGCAGTGAAGGATACAATGACAATCTATTAGGACCATTTAGATTTTTTAAACTAGAAACCATAAATCCAAACTGCTTCAAGGGTCCCACTGAATAGAGGAAGGAGCAAAGCCATCAGGTGGAAAGCAATAGAGGGCGGTGGGAAGCAGTAATAAACTGGAAGTACATAACTCTGCCCCCTAAAGACACAAAAGAACAAGAAATACAATCCTGTGTGGTCAAACAAAACAAGTCCCCTCAAGATGCTGGCCCCACATCTATAAATCTGCTATGGTGGAGAAACTTTTCAGAGCTGAAATATTAAGAACATGGCAACTGAAAAAGGGGATGAGAGAATGAAGTCGTTTAGAATTAGCTTGATTTCTTAAATGTGTAACTGTATAGATAATTTAAAGAGTGCCACTATTTACACTGAAGCATGTGTATTACCATATGTAAAACAGATGACCAGTGCGTGAATCAAAGCACTCAAAGACAGCGCTCTGGGACAACCCAGAGGGATGGGATGAGGAGGGAGGTGGGACAGGGGCTTGGGATTGGGGACACATGTATACCCATAGCTGATTCATGTCACTGTATGGCAAAAAACTACCACATTACTGGAAAGTAAGCAGCCTCCAATTAAATTAATTTAAAAAATAAAAGGAGTGCCACTATTTAAAAGTAGTGACGATATGAAAAGGGCCTATACATAGGAGCCACTACTGTAAATATATATCCTAATACCTGAAGCTAGGCTTAATACTTGAAACAAGGGTGTTGTTTGTTTTAGGATATACATATTATGCTTAACCAAGATTAACTATATGTCATCAATACTCTTATAAATTGGTAGAAAGTAAAATGGGAAGCCAACAAACATGAGATGTATGATATTAAAGAAATGTTATTTATTTAAAAAAATAAAAGGGATTCACCTCCGTTTCAGATTTCATCTGCTGCCATATTAACTGGTAAGTTTCAAAGCGAAGCTTACTGTCCTCAGATGCATTTTTCCCTTTATTAAAATAGTCCTCTAAAAACACAGAAAGAAATCAGTCAGCTTCTTTTTTACATGGTAACACTTAGGAAATCTCTGTGCAAAATCACACAGGAAGTGACAGGATTGATTTTTTAATAAACATCAGAAATATATATATTTTAGAATAAGTAACATTCAGTATCCTTTATATTTAATTTTATTTATAGCTATATTTTTATTATACTAATGGTATTTGTAAGTTCAAAAATCTTTTTAATTTTGATTGCATTTCTATCATTTTTAAAAAAGTTCTAATAGTTTAATGGTTTTGGTTTGAGGTACATACATTTAGTATTAATATATTTTCTCTATTTGCTCTTATTACAAGGTTCTGTATACTTCACATATTTGAACTCTTCTTCATTAAGTGATTCTCATTCATTTAACTCTCTTTACAAAATGATTCTCATTTTTTCTGCTACTATTCTTTTTCTTTTTCTATTTTCATTCATTTAATTCTCATTCATTTAACTGCTACTATTCTTATTCTTTGTTCAGATGAAATAGTATAGCACAGTCTTTTATTTAGTCTGCATTTTACATCCTTCTTGAATGTTTTCCTCTAAATGGTTAGCCATTTATCAACATACTATTTATTGCAACAGTTTTCAAACTCTTTAAATCAGGATCCATACTAAGGAACACATTTACATCCTATACACGTACATCTATGAAAAACAAAAAGTCCTATAAAGTACTTTTCATTTTCATGTGATAGCAAATGTTTTCCAACCTGTTTTTAAAACTGTTAGGACCCACTGAATTGATTTCATGACTCACACTTGGGTTGCAAACTTTCAGTTTAAAAAATACTCATTCACTGAATAATCCATCCTTTCTCCCACCAATGTAAGATGCCCTTATGGTCTGAATACTTACAAATACACTTGAAACTGTTTTTGAACTTCTTTTGTTTTATCAAATCCAACTCTACTCCCGTACCAATTCTAAACTCTTTCAATTATTGTAGCTGTGTAGTACATTCTAATATCAAATAGATCCCGCTTCTTCCTACCACCATCAAACATTATTCTCTTTCAAAAAATTTAAGACATTCTTTCAAATTAATTTTGTCACCTCTCAAAAACAACTATAGTGGTGTTGGACTGCATTAAGTAAAATCTGTAGATTGACTAGGGAAGAAGTGACATTTTTAATAGGCTAAAAAAAATTCACACCCCAAAATACTACAGGTCTCTTTTTTAATATTTGAAAACATAAAATATTCATTCCACTTCTCTTCATATTTCCTGTTGTTTACTGATAGGTATTTTATTGCAGCAGCTAGAGGAGGGAGGAGGGAAGTCGCTCAGTCGTGTCCGACTCTTTGCGACCCCGTGGACTGTAGCCCACCAGGCTCCTCTGCCCATGGACAGCTAGAAGTGTCATGGTATTAAAAATAATTGGGAAAGTACATATTTTTTTCTGATTTCACTGAGATGCTGCTGGTATCCTCTGAACAAGTTTTAAAGTTAATTGATAGTTTGGAATAGAAATTTTCTTTCAAGTTGAGGAACTCAGTTCTTTCTAATTGTTACTCAGTTTTTGACAAGTACTGATTTTTAAAATTTATCAAAACCCTTAGAATATACTGAAGTCATCATATGGTAAAAGGATAGACAAGAATATAGAATAAAAATGCAAACCAAATAAAAGCAAGAAGATACATTTAAAGATAAAACAGAATAACACAGGTCCTTAAATAGAAAAAGCTATCTTATTTGTTTTAAATTTATCTATTTTTTAATTGTGAAAAAGTCATTTTAATTTGAAGAGTAAAAGCATATAAAACACTAAAGTGGTAAATCAAGATATCACTTTTTAATGCTACATCAAAATATATGACTTTAACCATTAGAATTTGGAGGGGAAAAAAACAGCAGTAGGACTTCAACCTGCTGTCATTTGTAGATCTGGTAGGTAAAAAGTTACAAAAGTAGGTATTAAGATGAACTAAAGAGGCAAGCTCTCGCTGTTGAGATTCCTTCCTGTTCCTACTCTAGACACTTTACTTACTCGGGTGAACACCCGCTACAGTGGCAGTGCTGCTGCCTGGCCCTCCCTCTCTCCCTCTTCACCCCTTGCCCAGCTGGGTTACAGATGTGCAGTCACCCACACAATGTAGAGGCGAGGGAGAGGTACCATTCTTCTTTTAGATATATGCCCAAGTGTCTTCAAGCCAAGGGGACAGATGGTGAGGAATGCAGAGCATCTTCCTACTTCTTCAGGCAATTTGTTTCAAGAACTGAAGCCAGCAAAAGCAAGTGCTAAAATCTGGATTTGTTTTCCTCATTTCTGTTCCAACTTATAATCAGGGTCAATTCCCCCTAGGAGTTTCATATTAAAACAGTGTCTGTTGGCCTTTAATCAGCACATAAATAGCAAAAAAAAAAAAACAAAAACCCCACCTCAGGTACTTCAAAGTTCAAACTATACAAATTATACATATTAGCTTTATTAATACTAAAAATATTTAAACAAATCTTAGTAAGTTACAGGTGAAATTCAACATAAAAAGTTCTAAGCAAAAACTTGCCTCACATTATGAGAGACAGTATTAGGTAGTGGTTAGACAGTAGGCTCTGGAATCAGCTTGATTTCAAATCTCAGCTCTGCCACTTGCTAGCACTATCACCGAGAAAGTTCTTTCTAGTCTAAGTATCCTCACATACTTTAGTGGAGAAAACAATTTAAAACTGATTTCATAGTTTGCTGAGAGGATTAAACAAATTAACATGTGTGTGTCAGTCGCTCAGTCGTGTCCAACTCTCAGCCACCCCATAGACTGTATCCCAGCAGGCTCCTCTGTTCACAGGATTTCCCAGGCAAGAATACTGGAGTGGGTAGCCATTTCCTTCTCCAGGGGATCTTCCCAACTCAGGGATCAAACACCAGTCTCCTGCACTGCAGGTGGACTCTTTACAGACTGAGGCACCAGGGAAGCCTAGCTGGTCTCAAACTGAAGGATTAACACTTTGAAGATCTACTTTCTGTGATGATTCAGAAAAATCCAATTTTAAATATTTCAACTGTTTATTTTCTTAGTCAAACAATAGGATAGTCCGGTTTTTCTTTTTTAATATGAAATTAGTGCATATATACAGTTAATACTTAACTGTATATAATTTTCCCATCAGAATGAATCTTCATAGTACTAAATATTGAGTGGAAATACTCAATATGCCTGAGAGGAGCTTTTAAAGAATACTAACACCTGGGTCCCACTCCCAAAGATTCTGATTCAATTGGTCTGGGATAGGGTCTGGGCATCAGTGTTTTAAGAAAGCTGAAATATGAATAAGGTTGACGGACTGTACCACTGTCAGCTTGCTGGCTGTGAAACTCTACTACGGGCACAAGATACGCTACCAACAGGGATAACTGAGTGAGAGTTCAAGGGAACTCTCTCCACTTTTTCTTACAACTGCACACGAATCTACAATTATACTGAAAAAATAATCCGTAGTTTTTTTTTTTTTAAGTTGCTCAAGTGATTCTAATCTTGAGACTTCCCTGGTGGTCCACTGGCTAAGACTCCATGCTCCCAATGCAGGGGGCCCAGGTCCGATCCCTTGTTAGTGAACTAGATCCCACATGCTGCAATTAAGAATTTGAATGTGGCAAATGACGATCCTGTGTGCCACAACTAAGACCCAGAGCAACTAAATAAATATGTAAAAATAACTAATTATAATCTGCAGCCCCAATTGAGAACCAGTGCAATCAACATTTTCTGACTGATAACAACATCTTGATTTGTTTGAAGTAGTCAAGTCTTCTCTAACTTGATGACTAAACAGATATTTGGATATGAACAGAAGATGATAGTATTTTTAAAATAATTTTATTGAAGTATAACTTAAAAATAATAAAATATGCCCATTTAACAGTTTGGTATGTCCTAACCAAGGTGTACACTTATGTAACTATCCTAATAGAGAACATACCCATCACCCCAAAAAATCTCTCTTGCATTTGTGCAGTCAATTCTCCCTACCTAATTCCAAGAAATCACTGGGATTTTTAAGACGATCTCTTTTGAAGAATGGAAATTTCAATTTGTCTTTTGAAGGTACATATGCATCCTCTTTTAGATTGGAGCCTAGGACAGTGCCCTTACCACTTTGTCCTATGCCTTCTAACATAATTGCTATATCAACACGGTAAGTGAAGCAAGCTTAGGCAATGAATTACTAATTCATTAAGAGTTAAGTTAGTTCAGACTCGAGGGAGGAAAACTAACAAATCTCATATTAAGATATTTTACCTGTTGGCACAGAGATTTTTCTCTTCTTGAAGTCTGGCTTAAACACAAAGCAACCCTACAAAAAAGAGAAAGAATAGCATAAAGTCAAAGCAACCAATGAGTAAACAATTCTGATTAACATAGTATTTGATGAATAAGCAGATTTTTTTAAGGCATTTCTTTCAAGTGCTAAGAAATCATCTTTCTTCAATCTGAATTATAGAAGGGAAATTCTTAAAACAACAGGGAATTAAACACTTCTTTCTCCTCCCTCCCATGGGAAGCTCTTCTTTGATTTTACTCTTTGGGAGCTAATCTAAGAGACAAAGAAAATAAAAACTGATGAAATTTAAACCCATTAAAGCTCCATTTTTATAAAACCTAGTGAAAAAAGAACATTAATATGAACATCAAGATGATAAAAATACTGACACCTTCCCATCTCTAAAGAAACATTCATTATTTAGTTAAATTCCAAGTATCTAGAACCTTGGTAGGACACAGACAATTCTGGCTACTGACTCACCTTACATATCTTTCTTCATCTGAAAAAATCCTTATTCATTTATCCATTAAAGTTCAACTCCAATTCACCTGCTTTGGGAACCCTTTCCCAATTTCTCTAATCAGAAGAATTATTCCTTCCTCTAATATCTCACAGTACTTGCATATCTTTATTTTGCTTTGTTTTAAATTATTTTCCCTATTTAAGATAACTTTTTATGAGTGTCTCCCCAGTTAGTAAGCGCCTTCAGAGTACAGACTGCATTTAACTCATAACTGTCTCCCCAGTGTTTAGGATAGTGTTAACACATACATTAGGCAATCAGTATACAAAATGGATGAATGCTTGTCAAATAATTTTTTTGGTAATTTCCTAGCTACACTGAGTTTCAAATTATTTAACTAGTGATACACAGGCCCCAAGCTGCTGGTCCTATGTTTGTTCTACAATCCTAAAGCTGTATCATGGGCAGCTTCTTCAAGATTTCCATTTCTATGGAGAATGAAAGAAATATACCTAGGAAAACCCATCTCAGGATAGATCCAAGGACTGATGTAGAAATATAAACTGGCCATGTGAATTGTTGTTGAGTCGCTAAGTTGTGTCTGACTCTTTTATGACTCCATGGACAGTAGTCCGCCAGGCTCCTGTTTCATCGGATTTTCTAGGCAAGAATACTGGAGTGGGTTGCCATTTTCTTCTCCAGGGGATCTTCCTGACCCAAGGATTGAACCCATGTCTCCTGCATTGGCAGCCAGATTCTTTACCACTGAGCTATCTAGGAAGCAGGGTCCAAAATAAGAACTGTGTCTTGAACAATTTTATCTGCAACTAACAGAATGATTTAAAATACACAAGTATTTTTAATTTTTTTTTTTAAGAAAAATATTTTGGTGCCCTGACAAGCTTGTCACTGCCTCCTTTCTATAGCCACATGCAATTCAGGAGCAGGAAAAGGAACTATGAAGAGCCCTGGGAATGGATCCCAATATATGGCAGCGGGAGTAATACCATTATTCACTTTGAACTACTGGTCAAGAAATGGTGTTGGAGATGGAAGAAGACGGGAGGAAAGCCAACAGCCAGAAAACATGACAAGGAAAGAGAAATTTAGTTTAAAGCAAAAAGGAAGATGACAGTTCCATAAACCAATGAAACAGTCCTTAAAGACTCTCATTTACGTAAGGTGTCCTTCATAATTATGTCAATACAAGCATCCGTTATGTCATAAATGCTTTCCTGAAAAAGAAACAAACCATAAACCTGTAACAATCCTGCAAAATATACAAAAATAAGAAAAGCTTAAGCAACAAAAAGGATTAGAGGACAGACCACTCAAAAGCTATGGAACCAACAGGAAAGAAATTTTAAAAAGAGGGGATTTATGTATACGTATAGCTGATTCATTTGTTGTACAAGAACAGGACTTAGCAACTGAACAACAACAGAAACGAACACAACACTATAAAACAACTATACTCCCAATAAAACTTTTTTAAAACGTATGAACTTTATAACCAGGGCAAAATACAAACGGCATCAACCCTAAAAAAAAAAAAAAAACCAAACTAGCAGTGACAGCTCTTCTGGTATTTGCACCTAGCATCACAGCCGCTCAAACTTCAGTACGCTTGAATCCTATGGTTTGCGGTTTTTCCCAAATATGTAGTCTTGCAAAGTACTGAGTCTCATAATTTTATTCTAATGTGGTTTTAATCAAAGTTAAAAATTAAATCCATGGTATATCCTTCATTAATTTACCGTTTCAACGGGAGAAAAGTCTTTGCAACTATATCTGCATTCACAGGTTTACCACATAACTTAAGTTTCAGGAGCTTCCAGCTGTACTCCTAATATTACTAAGCGGCACTTAGTGTCTAAAGAGGCACTAAAAGAATTTTCGGTAATAATGAAAATATCTGCGTCTATTTTGTTTACCACTTGTATCTCGGTACCTAACAGCGTTTGGCGTACAATAAACAACAGAAGGAAAAACGAGGGCACACTAGGGCACATCCTCCCGGGATCTGACCTCCACAAAGCAGAACTTAAAACCTCCTCCGAGGCAAAACACAAAGGCATTTCGGCATCTTCGCTCCCCAAGCAAAGTTGGCCTCCACTAGACGCGAAGCAAAGATGCCTCAGCTCCGCCCGCCGCTCTTGCCCCTCGAGCCAGTACAACTGGACAATGTAACCTCCGCTTCATTCCTCCTTCACAAGTGAATGAGGCAGCTATGGAGTCCTAGTGGGCGCCCGCCCCCACATACCTTGGACACCGAAGAGGTGGCCATGGCTCCAGCAACCCGTGGAACTCCAGAGGCACTCGGGATTTCCCGCGCTCCCTCGCGGCTGCGGGGCAGAGGTTAGTACCGGGCCACACTGCTGTTTGATTGGCTGGCAGCACCCTTCGGGGCGGGCTTCCGGCGCGCGTAGGCGGGGCGTGCAGGGAAGGGAGGAGCGAAGTTCTGGACCTTCCACCTAGAGCCCGCTTCGTGGAGTCAGAAATGGCGTGCGGTTTCCGCAGGTCCATCGCCAGTCAGGTACGGGCATGGGAACTGGCATATGGTGGACCCCTGAGCCACGAAGCCCCTTTCACCGCTGCGAGCCAGCCCCCAGTCACCGGGAGGCCGCGCGGGTTCTGCTCATACCCTGTTTGTTTTTGCCGCCTGCTTTCGGCTTTCTGGAGGTGCTGGAGCGGCCGAGGCAAACCGTTTGGTCGAGGGTTGAGCCTGCGGCCGAGATCAGTTTTCAGGGTGAAAAGTAAACCTTGAAAGGCGCACATTGCTTCGCTCACTGCTTACCGCCCCGCAGCTCAGTGAGCGTTAGCTGGATAGAAAGTCAGTGGGCCATGCCTAGACCCTCTAGAAGTTGGTGTTCCGTTCTCTTAAGTGTAGTTGATGATGGATCTGAACTTCCATTTGAAAAGAGCTAACTTCAAAACTAGTCATTTCTCTTGCAGTCATTTTTGCTGCCCGTCCTAGCGTTATTTTTGGTAACTCCAAATGTAACATGAGGCCCTATTTTTCTTGATTCTGAGGCATATTGTTCCTTGAAAACAGTTTGCCTCCTGAGGGGTGTAGGGGCAGAAGACTCAGCCAAATCAAAGATGAAAAAGAAGGATTTATTACTTGCCTCAACCAAACCAAAGATGAAAAAGAAGGATTTATTACTTGCCTCAAGTACGGAGAAGTGGAGGTTGCCAAGGGTTACCTTTCCCAGAACAGTATCTTCTCAGGTGGTAAAATCGGGGAGGTTTTAAGCTAAAGGTATTGTGCATTTTCGTGAAAGTGCTTGAGCAGGTGAATTCCATATCAGATTGAGTCAGTGATTGAGAGTATAAGGTTTAGTTGAAATCGCCAGGGTCAGAAGGGATCAACATCTTCATTCCTTAGGTTCTGAACAGTCCGAGTTCTTAGATAGCGGGTAGTTACCCTCCTTAACCTGGGTGGACGCCTAGTTCCAGTGGAGGAATTCAAAGCAGATTGTTTTGTGTATCCCCTGAGGGGTAATTAGGATTCTGCCTTCTCCCTGCCTGATTGTTTGACTGCTTTTCCTTTTTTTCTGTATTCCCTCACTTTCCAGATTTATAACTTCTTGAACTGCCTATTTGGAACTCGAGGAAGAGCTAAAGGGCTGAAGGGAACTAGAAAGTTTTTCATACCCAAGAGGGACCCACAAGGTCCTGGTTGGTTTCAGTCCCTTTTCTTTGATGCTCCTCATCAGTCTTGAGGGGATCAGGTGTTAGACAAGAAAGGGAATAACATTTTGGATTGAGAGGTTAATCGTGAACTTGGCAGAGGAACTCGGTTTTAGGGAGAATTAGTTTCAGTATTTAAACAACTCTGTAGTAAGGATGGGAATAAAACACTGGAACATTAGAGTTCATCAAAAAGAGGTTTTTTTTTTTCACTCTTCCAAAAAAGTCAAATCATGCTATTGAAAGCAAAGAAATAATAAAATCATGTTAACATAAATAATTAAAACATGTTAATCACGTAAACTATGTCTAGGGTAGGTAGCTTTGGATCTCAGTGTCCAAGCTTTTGTGTGTATTTGAGTTGGTTTTCATTCAAAGCCCTGAGGTCAAGATAATGCCATTACCAGAAACGTTTTGTGTTTAGTTTTGCAAAGGCTGTATCCTTCCTTATAGAGAAAGCAAGCTGGGGAAACAGGAATAAATATGTGTTGAGTATATTTGTGCTAATTACTTCACAGTCACATTTAAACCTTGGGACACCCCTACAATAGAGAAGTATTAACCTTGTGATACAGTTGAGCAAATTGAGATTCAGAGAGATTAAATAACCTACTGAAGAGTTGGTTCATGAACAGAGATATAACTTTGAAATCAGCTCCTTCCTATACACTGCTTTTTAGTTTGTGAAAGCGTGGAGCACAATCTGATCATTAAACAGAATGTAACAGAGTTGTGTGACAACATAAACTAAGACTAAGCAAACATATATTTCCCCAGACAAGATAATTGAGAGATGATCTGAGACAAGGATAAAAATAATATATGCAATACATACCTTTATGAATGGGGTTCCTTACCTAATTTAGGAATGAAGGAATGTGTTACATGAAAGAGCACATTGATTCAGCAAATTTTGATTAATGAGTCTAGTTTTTTTTCTAATCACCCTTACCTATTGATATTTTTCTTCAGCACCTCCCACCGACAACCAGTTGATTGTTCTCTGTAGCTATAACTGTTTCTGTTTGCTTATGTTTGATCATTTGTTTTGCATTTTAGATACCACATAAAGTGAAACCATACGATATTTGCCTTCTCTATGTGACATATCACATAGTGTAATATCCGCTAGATCCATCCTTGTCATTGCAAATAGCAAGACTCCTTTTTTTAATTTTAATGGCTGGATAATAGTCCATGGTATACATATACCGCATACTCTTTATCCATACATTTATTGATGGGCACTTACATTACTTTCATATCTTGGCTATAGTAAATAATGCAGTAAAGTAAAAGTAAAGTATAGTAAAGTAATATAGCATATATCTTTTTGAATTAAAGTTTTTATTTTCTTTGAAGATATACCTAGAAGTGAAATTCATAGGTTGTATGGCAGTTCTCAGAGAAGGCAATGCAACCCACTCCAGTACTCTTGCCTGGAAAATCCCATGGGCGGAGGAGCCTGGTGGGCTGCAGTCCATGGGGTCGCGAAGAGTCAGAGACAACTAAGCGACTTCACTTTTCACTTTTCACTTTCATGCATTGGAGAAGGAAATGGCAACCCACTTCAGTGTTCTTGCCTGGAGAATCCCAGGGACAGGGGAGCCTACATCCGAGGGCAGACACCCCAGCGTGTCTCAGTCTGTACTGACTTCGTTGAATCGTCGTCCTCGTCGTCGTTGTACCGTCAAGATCAAAGTTAAAAAACTTTTTAGAGGTATGACAAAAGGTATCACAGAAGTGGTTGAATATAAGGGTTGTAGTCACGTGTTCCCAAGGGAAAGAGGTGTAGGAGTGATTGTGAACAATAAATAAACAACAGAAAACTATTATCGGTAAGACGGTCTACACTTAACTGTAGAGTAACACCAAAACTA
The DNA here is from genome assembly GCA_006410875.1 of Neotragus pygmaeus. Classification (NCBI taxonomy): domain Eukaryota; kingdom Metazoa; phylum Chordata; class Mammalia; order Artiodactyla; family Bovidae; genus Neotragus; species Neotragus pygmaeus. The sequence continues at coordinate 1,253,881 of SJYV01050388.1, forward strand.
GACGTACACGGACTACTAATCAATACAACTCGTAGAAAAGTACACGGACAACCGGGAGACATATAGAACCTTTTTGCAGACAAGCTCAGGAGACAGGTAAAAAATTTAATCCAAAAAAACAAACAAAAACTCAACATACTTAAGAAATATATAAAACCTACGATTAGGGAACAGACCTCTTCCGTTACCGTGGGGTGACGTTATGAGAACCGACCTCTTAGGGTCCCTACCCCCTTGGACCACCCGACGGCAGATACCCCAGCGTGTCTCAGTCTGTGCTAACTTCGTTGAATCGTCGTCGTCGTTGGGGAACAGACCACATAGCAAACGTTAATAGAAGAGGGTAAGTCATCCACTGGAAAAAACAAAACGTCACGTTTTCAAGAAATCAAACCACGTCCGAGTGAGTGAATAAAAAACGAGGAAAACTTCATGACGAAGACGGTATCCAGAGTCGCACACTCTAAAACACACGTGGACAATTCTCACCTCAGACAAAGGACGTTTGGAGACCGAGAGGACTTTCAATTGGGGAGGTGGCAAGTTTCGGTGTACAAGACTCTTGAACAAAAAGACCACGTTCTGGAGGTCCGACCCCTCGGACTACACCCCGAGCCTAGGGGGAGAGGAAACCTTCTTGGAGACCAGAACATTAAAAAGACAGGTAAACCCTCATACCCAGAACTAATATGATAAGAGGTGGAGTGGATGGGTAACATCAACACCAAGGAAGAAATATAGCAATTAACATTCTTCTGTAAAAGACGATCAGAAGTCTAGAAAGAGAAGTTATCAACTAGACATTTATCAACATTAAAACGATATGGGTACCCTCCTCCACTCAAGTGGGTCTTCCTACCCAGTCATCTTGGATACTCCTACTGACTGGTTTATGGTCTCATCTTTCCATCTTCAACACTAGTGACCCAACTGAGATCTTTTTATGTTGCCATTTCTCTGGTTCTCGGAGTCTAAAGTTTTCTGAGCACTTTCTAAGTACCTAAAGTTTTTAAGCACCTCAGACCCAAAGCTGAAAGTAAATGGAATATGGGTTCTTTCCTGGCGTGACTCCAGAGTAACTTGAGAAACAGTCGTATAAACAGGTTGCTGCAGTGCAGTCTGTAACCACTGTATTAAAACTATGTGTGAAATGCTGAGGGAATATGGAGAAGATAGCCTGTTAGTGTCAGAGAAGGCTTTGTGGAAAAGGTGCTGTTGAGGAGAGGTTGAGTAACAGTATACTAAGTGAGGGGAGTGAGAGCTTGGTGGAGAATAGGATTTTTCATGGAGAGCATATCCATAGACACATAAGAGAGCATGGCCTGCTCATGGAACCACAATATTTGGGTATGACTGATTCTTTAGAGTACACCTCTGATGCTTACTTTATCAAGTTCTTTTGATTCTGTTTTCAAAATAATATCTTGAATTCATCCACTCTTTTCCCATCCCTACTGTTCCTTCTTTCCCCCACCCCAAGCCAAACTACCGTTGTCACCTGCATCAGCTACTTACAGCAGCATTCTGATGGGTCTTTCTGTCTCCATTCTTGTCCTCTCTCCAATGCATTCTCTTTATAGCAACAAAAGTGACTTCTAGAGCATAAATCAGATGACTTATCTGTTTAAAACTACACAAACTCACTGTCAGAACCTTAACAGTAATTCATGCCACTCTAGCCCTTCTTTCTGTAGGATTGTAACCACACTGTAATTTTCTTACTTTACAACCTAGTAAGTTCTTTCCATTGCCATCACATCGGATTGCACAGATTATTCCCTGTGCCTTGAAGAAATGCACTTTGTACTATGACTTCCTATACTAGATGGAAGTTGCACAGAACAAAAGTTTGTAATCTGTGTGCATTCTTTTCTATTCTATACTGCTTCATTTTTCTGTAGAAATGCTAGTTGTAACTCACTGAATTTATTCCCAACTGACAACCTATATTTTGATAAATACGTCCTCCAGTTATTCTCTGTCTCAGTCCCTTGTCTGCTTCTGTCATAACACTTTTGAGTTAATTATTTTATCATGTTTTTCTTGTTTTGGTGTATGTTATAAGCATCACGAAGACAGAGAGCATGTTTTCTTCACTTTTCTTTCCCCAGATCAGCAAAGTGCCTGAATAATACCTGTTGGGATGTAATAAACTTTTCAGCTTCTCCAAAGAAGTTCATAATTTTAAAACTGTGAGATGACATGGTAAAAGTGCAAAGAATTCAAACTCCAGTCCTTTCATTAATGTAACAGATTTACTCTTGGCAGCTTTTAATTAATCTGTCAGCTATCAGATGATGGTATTGATTGCTAATTTATTGCAAGGATTGATGATGATGATATGGAATATCTTGTACCACGCAGCGTTTTGCTGAACTTTGCAGGGCTATTGATAAGCTTTAATAATATAATATTAACACAGAGGGCTTAGTGTTGAAAACTGTGAAGAGTTTATGATTTTACCCTACAAGTTAGTCAGTCACAGTTCATGGACAGTGGCAGATAATATTATAAGAGCCCTGGGAGAAAGGATTATATTATTTCATTATTCCCAGCAAAAGTAGTGGCCAGAGTATCAACATTTTCTTGTGTGGATTCCCCAAGCTCCAACTCTTTCCAGAGGGCCCTGTACAGAGGCTCAGATGATGTGTATTATATAGGAGAGGACCCTGAGACTTTGGTAATGACAGCAGGCATTTTCCCCTTTATTCTGATGTGCAACACTGTTTTTGTCTCACAAAGCTATTTGTAATACAAACATCCTTGAAAAGATAGTCCAGGACAAAGAGCAGTTGGGTTTTGCATAAGACTTGCAGAAACTTAGAGTCCCGTAGAGATTTGTCTCCCAACCCTCAGCACAGTGGTATGCAGATGAGGTGTTCAGTACTTGATATTAGCATCTCATTTAATCATCTCACTCATCTTGTGCTCTTGGCAGCATTATCTCCACTTCATAGAGGAGGACACTTAGATTCAAGAAGATGGAGAGAATAAAGTCACAGAGCTACAAAACTGTGGAGTTCAGTGACTACCCAAACCAACTGACTCAAAACACAAATTGTTTGGATTCTGTAGAATGACCTTGGTAAAATGTTCAGCACTCTCTGGCTCAGAAACATAATGACACGGATAGATTTGTTTCCCTTTCTCACTTGCTTTGCCTTTAGGTTTTGATGTTGAGGATAAATTAAGCTAGTTCATTTTAATTCCTTTTAATTTTGAAGCAATTTCAAACTTATGGAAAAGTTGTAAGAGTAGTAGAAAGAATTCCATACACCCTTTCCCCAGATTCGCCTTGTGTTACACATTTGCTGCATCATTATATTTGTATGATCTGTTTTGCTGTATCATTTGAAAGTAGGTTTCATAAATTATACTCCTGAACCTCCTAATACCCAGTTGTTTACTTCTAAGAACAAGGCTTACCTTAGATAACCACAGTTCAGTTACTAGATTCATATCACACTGTTAGACTTTTTCTAAAATTTAATTTACAATCCATTCCAGTTTTGCTGATGTTTTTCAACAGCCTTTTTTTCCAGTATAGGCTCACTGCATTTCATTGTTATGTGACTGTTACATTTTAAAGACCTTAAGCTCCCCTCCTCATTAATTTATTATCTGTTGAATATATAAATTGATAGAGGAGATACACTGATAACAGTGAATAGCAGACATGGCTCCCTGACTGCTGAGTTGTGTTGTCAAATCTCATGACCTCAAGGAGCCATTAAACTAGTCCAGTTGTTGTCGTCTAGTCCTAAGCTGGAGTATCTCCCCAACATAAATTTTGCAGCTTAGGCCTGGTAATTTGGGAAGATACTCTCACACATTTGGGTGAACCACAGCAATGACTATATTATCTAAGTGTGTACTTTGCTTCCAACCTATTCTCACAGGCTCACCTGCATTCAGTTCAGCTTCAAACCACAAGTTCTGTAAGAGCCATGCTAAATTTCTTTCATTATAAATAATTGCAGGTAGCTTACTGTCAAATCATTTGGGAAGTTCTTTTTTGATTTAGGTCATACCTTTGACTATGCCAAAGCCTTTGACTGTGTGGATCAGAACAAATTGTGGAAAATTCCTCAAGAGATGAAAATACCAGACCACCTGACCTGCCTCCTGAGAAATCTGTATGCAAATCAGGAAGCAACAGTTAGAACTGGACACAGAACAATGGACTGGTTCCAAATCGAGAAGGGAGTACGTCAAGGCTGTATATTGTCACCCTGCTTCTTTAAGCAGAGTACATCATAAATGCTGGGCTGGACGAATCACAAACTGGAATCAAGATTGCTGGGAGAACATATCAACAACTTCAGATATGCAGATGACACCATCCTTATGGCAGAAAGCAAAGAATGAAAGAGCCTCTTGGTGAAAGTGAAAGAGGAGAGTGAAAAAGTTGATTTAAAACTCAACATTCGGAAAACTAAGATCATGGCATCTGGTCCCATCACTTCATGGCAAATAGATGGGGAAGCCATGGAAACAGTGACAGACTATTTTGGGGGGCTCCAAAATCACTGCAGATGGTGACTGTAGCCATGAAATTAAAAGATGCTTGCTCCTTGGAAGAAAAGTTATGACCAACTTAGACAGCACATTAAAAAGCAGAGACATTTCTTTGCCAACAAAGGTCCATCTAGTCAAGGCTATGGTTTTTCCAGTAGTCATATATGGATGTGAGAGTTGGACTATAAAGAAAGCTGAGTGCCAAAGAATTAATGCTTTTGAACTGTGGTGTTGGAGAAGACTATTGAGAGTCTCTTGGACAGCAAGGCGATCCAACCAGTCCATCCTAAAGGAAATCAGTCCTGAATATTCATTGGAAGGACTGATGCTGAAGCTGAAACTCCAATACTTTGGCCACCTGATATGAAGAGCTGATTCATATGAAAAGATCCTGATGCTGGGAAAGATTGAGGGCAGGAGGAGAAGGGGACGACAGAGGATGAGATGGTTGGATGGCATCACTGACTCAGTGGACATGAGTTTGAGTAAACTCCAGGGGTTGTTGATGGACAGGGAGTCGTAGTGTGCTGCAGTCTATGGGGTCACAAAGACTCGGACACGACTTAGTGACTGAACTGAACTGAAGTTTCAGTTGATACCTTGTTTGCTGACTATTTGAGTCTTTGAACTAGTTCAGACTTGAAGAAATTCTGCACGTGAGAATACTGGTGCACTCTGGCTCTTGCTGGCAAACATACACCTGGGATCTGGTTATAGCAGAGTCAGAAATGATGAATAACCAAGGATAATTTATAGTTTAAGTAATTCAGAATCTGGAAAAGTGATTGATCTTTCAAGAATTTTGAAACTCATTGCCTTGTAGACTGTTGTTGCTGCTAAGTCGCTTCAGTCATGTCTGACTTTGTGTGACCCCATAGATGGCAGCCCATGAGGCTCCCCCGTCCCTGAGATTCTCCAGGCAAGAACACTGGAGTGGGTTGCCATTTCATTCTCCAGTGCATGAAAGTGAAAAGTGAAAGTGAAGTTGCTCAGTTGTGTCCGACTCTTAGCGACCCCATGGACTGTGGCCCACCAGGCTCCTCTGTCCATGGGATTTTCCAGGCAAGAGTGCTGGAGTGGGGTGCCATATCTGGATAAAAATACAGAACTAATTTTCGTAAGGTATCAGTTCTGCCACCTATATGGTTGCTAAAGCATAAGGATCTTTTTTTCATTAGCTAAATTAGGATTTTTTATGTGGTTATTGGAGATTTTGATCTTGAACCTGGCAAGTTAAACTCCTAACTGAATTTCAAGTCTATGTAGACTAGCCACACTGATAGTATATTTTTTTTGACTCTGTGTTCAGTTCCTGACTACCAAATGTTGGACTTATGTGTGCCTGTGTGTAAGGGAAACAAATTGTTGAGAACTGCCCTCAAGCTGATTAATTATTGTCTTTTTAATGCCAGGTATCCTGGGAGCCAGGTTCTGTTACATTAGAATCTTTGACTGTAGGTTGCCAAATCCAAGGCTTAGGATCATACCTAGCACACTGTAAGCATTCAGTAGGTGTTGTTGTTGTGTTATACAGGAGAATCTCTGGTGATAGGTTCTCAAACCAGATCTGGCATATGTGGATTTCCACTTTGATTCTCCCTTTTAGACGTGGTTCTGCTTTCAACCTCAGGTTTCCTCTTTGCTCAGTTGTAAGTTATTTAGTTTATTTTTCAAGGACTATGCCTAATGTTTTGTGGATTTTATTCCTCTGTCTTCAGGTTTAAATTTTTGAGCCTTAGTCTTCTTTTAGTGTTTTATTTTCAACTAAATAAACTTCTGACATATTCTTAAAAATTTTTTTTCTTTCACTATTGAAAGTTAAGTGAAAGTTAAGTCGCTCAGTCGTGTCCAACTCTTTGCGACCCCATGGACTAAAGCCCACCAGGCTCCTCCATCCATGGGATTCTCCAGGCAAGAGTACTGGAGTGGGTTGCCATTGCCTTCTCCACGGCATCTTCCCGACCCAGGGATCAGACCCAGGTCACCTGCATTAGAGGCAAATGTTTTAACCTCTGAGCCACCTATGGATGGCTAGCAAAATTCATTTGTCATATCTTTGGTGGCCCCAGATGAAATTCAGGACTACACCTTTACCTAAAGGGGAATAAAAGGAAATCTGTAGCCAAGGAAACTCTTAGGTCACTTTCTCATCAGAGAAAACACTAATTTCAATCTCAGAGACAGTTGAAGAAAGTCCTATTATTTTCAGAATAATTCGGAACCTATGAGTCTGTAAGGAAATGAAAAACCATGCTCTCCAATATTTGACAGTGGTTCTTAACGTTTTCTTATTTTTGTGTGTGTGCCCCATCCATTTGAATTATACTCCTCGAATTAATTACAAACCCTCCCTCAATTGGGCACTGATTGTTAACATGGGAGGCAGCTGGTATCTCCCAATGCAGTTTGTCTCTAGCTTTGTCTACTTGAGACGAGAATCACCTGAGAGGCATTAAAAACAATACCTAAGCCCAGGTCCCTTGGGCTGTGATGGGGTAGGGGCCTTGAAGTTCTAAACCTTATCAGGTGATTCTGATATTCACTCAGGCTTGATAGCAGCTAGCTAAGGACAACCAGCAGCGGAAAGGTATAGTACAGTGGGCCCCCTGTTTTACCTCACATTAGAATCAATCCCAAGAACTTTTTAACATCTGTTGCTCAGGTCACACCCTGTATTAATTAGAATATTTGCATGTGGGAGCCAGACACCAGTGTTTTCCAAAGATCCCTGGGTCATTCTCATGGGCAGCAAAATGTGGGAATCCCTGGTATAGTGATTAAGAACAGAAGATATAGGTTTAAATCCAGTTTCTCTGATAAGTAGGTAAGTTCACTGTACTTCATTTGTAAAATGGAAAATTATTTAGCTACCTTATAGATGTCATTAAGATTCAATGAATTAATAGAGTGCTCAGGATTGTGTTTTATATATTGTATAAATGCAGTACTCATTAGTCATTATTATCTTAGAGTTGTGAGGATGTGGTATTTTGAACCACCTTTCCACACCACTACCCCAAGAGGCTGGAGTTGGGGACCTAATTATTATCCACTAGCCGAGGTAAAGGAAAAGGCAGTGGCACCCCACTCCAGCACTCTTGCCTGGAAAATCCCATGGACGGAGGAGCCTGGTGGGCTGCAGTCCATGGGGTCGCTAAGAGTTGGACACAACTGAGTGACTTCACTTTCACTTTTCACTTTCATGCTGGAGAATGAAATGGCAACCCACTCTAGTGTTCTTGCCTGGAGAGTCCCAGGGATGGGGGAGCCTCATGGGCTGCCATCTATGGGGTCACACAAAGTTGGACACAACTGAAGTGACTTAGCAGCAGCAGCAGCCTAGGTAAAAACTTGAGCACCTGTTTGGTCAGGCTATTCAAGGTGGCTGTTCCCTTGCTCTCTGTCTTCTCCGCTGACCAGGCCCTGCATTACTCACACAACTATCCAGTCCTCTTAATTATAGGGCTTAATCAGTTACTGCCTAGTTTCTTGCCCCTCCCTCAGCTGCTGGTTTTTCTGGTAACTGGTGAGCCAACCTGATGGCAGTTCCGCCTGTAAGTGGTAGCTCCTTCTCGCAAGGAGCAAAAATGGCTGCGGTGTCTTGTCTGCTCTACAGGGTGGGATGTTTTCCAGGTCCCAGGCTTCAGACATGTAAGAGTTTTCTATCTGATAAATCATTAGTGTCTGTTATTGTCTCCTGGTCCCTTTCTTTGGTCTCCAGGCTGGGCAACCACAAGGCTTTCAGGCCTGCGGTGCAATAACCCTACATGAAGTTAGGTAACCAGAAAACTGTGTATCTGAACCATACTGCTTAATTTTCAACAGGAATTCCTTAACAGTAGATACTTTTATAAAGTTGTGCATAAAGGAGAAAACCTTTCTCATTTTTGCAAAAGTAATACCTGCTTATTGTAAAGAATTACAATAAAAAAGGTACCAAGAATATCTTTTAAAATCTCCCCCATAAGTAGTTATCATCACTAATGTTGACCTTTATTTTAGATACATTTCTTTGCAGGTATACAGGTGGAAAAAAGGAAGGATAGATAGGCTTTTTATAAAAATTGGGCTGTATTGTAACCAGTTGTTTTTTTTTTCTACAATGAATAATGTCCGACTGCTAAAAGTATACTATCATGATTCCTCATATATTCGTAACCTAAATGTAGTTTTAAGTAAAAAGTGTTAAACACAATTTAGTGTGAATTTAACAGCAGCAACAAAAGTACATTTCAAAGAATTATTGATATATTTTCTAAATGAGCCCTCATTTTCTAATGAGCAGTTAAGAGATCATGAACAGCATCACAATTTGGAGCGTTTTTTTGTTTTTTGTTTTTAAAATCTTAAATGTTTCAGAGACTCATCTCTACAGAGAACAAACTGGTGATTACCAAAGGGGAGGGGCTGGGGAAATCAGACAAAAGAGGTAAAGGGAATTAAGAGGTACAAGCTTCCAGCTGTAAAATAATTAAGTCACCAGACACAATGTATGCATAAGGAATATAGTCAGTAATATTGTAGCAACTTTGTATGGTGATAGATGGTAGCTGCACTTATTTTGGCTGTCATTTCATGCATGTTGTACACCTGAAACTAATATAACACTGAATGTTAATAAATTTCTTAAAATCTTGATGTTTCACATTTAGGCAGTATACATGATGCTCTTAAGGCTGGTGTAACTTTCCTCTACTGCCGCGGCCAGCACAGTCAAGGAGCAACTCCCGTAAGGAGGACGCGAAGGAGAACGCCCGCTTAGAAAAAATAAGATGACAGAAAGATGGGGTTGAGAGGATCAGACCTTATTGTCTGATGCCGACTTTATTAGGTGTTCAGTATATATAGGATAACATACATGGTTTATGACATCTGCTAGGTTATTTTGACCTAGATAATTACTCACCAGACCTTCACCACTGTGTGCAGAGCATAAGGCTTTGAAGTGCGATAAGCACCTGTGACCAGAACATAGTGACCAGACATCTTGGAGATACAAGGTCGTAAACACATTCTTCAGGGAGGCGGGACAGAGAGCTTAGGGCAATGCCTAGGGGCTCAGCAATATCGCTAAGCAGCTCCCAAAACTTAACCCTTCACGGGCAGTCCCCCGCACTCTACCTTTCCTAATTTGTTTCAGTAGCTTTGTCAAAGTTAGTAACACTTATTAATGAAAACTGCATACTTCTATTCTCTTTATTTTTAATTAAATACAGTGCTTACCTGGTATGTGACCAATCTTCCTGATATATGGCTTAATTGGCTGCCTTTATGAGTAGATTTTTCAAGAAAGGCATTATTTTTTTAACTTTTTTTTTAAAGAAATTATGACTTTTCAGATAAATCCTATACATATCAAAAGGAGGGTTAATCACTGGAAAATTAGCATGTTTAAAAATAATATGAAAATAGTAGATTTAGAAATAATATTAAAAATCTTCATTTTAGAAATAAAGCAATAACACCAGGTTGTTTAGTTCTGATTTTGATTTTCCAAAGTCTGATATCACAGATGCAAACACCATGCAATAATCTAATGTTATTTTAAATTTTTCTGATTTTCATATATTGGCAACTAATTCAATTTAAAAATCAATTGAGCAGATGAAACAAGTGTATCATTTTGTAGCTTCTCCAGTAGATGAAACTCACCCTATATAAATTCTAAATTATTTGCTTTAACCAGAATGTGATCTTTGTGAATAGGTAACAAGGTGACAAAATAAAATACATTTATTTCATCTCTGGAGTCTTCTTGATTGGGTGCTTTATTTTTGAAATTTACTGACTTAACCAGGAAGTGTCATTTTCTGTATTGCCTTTTCCTGATGTCATTTATTTTGATCTGTAGATTCCATTTGTTTGTCTCTTTCTTTCTTTTCAAGACAATCTTTTAATCATGGAGAAGAATACTATTAATACCCATGTACCCATCACCCAACCTGAGAAACTGTTACAAATACTATTGAAATCCCCCGGGTATCCATCCCTGGTTGCAAACTCTCTTCACATATGAGGTTTTGTGTTTATCATATCTGTGCAGGTGACTTACTACCTACAAAAGTACTCCTGTATAGTATTCTTTTGCAATATTAAATTTTATATAGGCAGTAATCAAACTTTAGTTATCCTTCTGCATGTTGGGGTGTTTTTTGTTTGTTTCTTTGCTTCAGATGTTAAAAGATTTCTCCGTAATGGTGCACAGAGATCGAGTTCTTTCACTTTACTGGTGAGTGGTGTGCCATGGCAGTAATATACCACAGTTTAGATTTAGTTCTTTATTTCAGGGATGCTTTCCCTTTTATTGACAGTTATGTCCTGTTACCTATGTCACACCTGAATCTAGCTGCCACTGATGTGAACAGTTTCACATGTGCTTCCATTTACTTACCATCGACAGCACTTCATCCTGTCAAAAAGCCTGCTACCAATACAGACTCAGCTCGGGTGGAGTGGAGTGAACACTCTCAAGGACCTCAGGCTGGATCACTGAGGGATGGAGGCTCCCACTCCCTACTTTTGGATAGACACTTTCGGTATACGTTGTATACAAAAGTGAGATAGAAATTAAGCCACTATTACCTGTATCAGTGACTTTGATAGCATTATCTTATATTTACTTTTTCTCTTCTCTCACTCTCCCCAATATATCACTTTTGCCCTCAGGAATCACTTCCCAGATAAACTGCCTGCACGCAGTCCTTTTCCTAGGCCCTACTTCTGGGGGAGCCACGATATATATATCTATGAGTACTTTCTTTTTTTTCTTAGGTTTTGTTCATCCATTTCTATGACTGCTGGTAAATGAGACTAAGATAGGAGCCCTGCTAAATAAGGCTGCTCCCTTCTGCTTGAGAATCATTTGCATCTCTTCATGACATGCTGGAGCGTGGGTTTGTGCTTTGTCTCTAGACTTACTGCAGCTATAGAGCCAGTATACCTCTTCTTCCTGTTCACTTGCTTTTTTGCTGCTGGTGTTTTTTTTTTTTTTTTNACATGATATAAACGAAGTGTTAGTCGCTCAGTCATGTCCAACTGTGACCCCGAGGACTGTAGCTATCAGGCTCCTCTGTCCACGAAATTCTCCAGGCAAGAATACTGGAGTGGGTTGCCATTTCCTTCTCCAGGGGATCTTCCTGACCCAGGAATCGAACCCAGATCTCTTGTACTGTAGGCAAATCCTTTACAGTAAAGAGATTATATTTTTATAATGCGGATCACAGTATCAGTTATTAAGAACTTTACATCTTAAAAAGTTGCTTCTCAAAAAAAAAAAAAAGTTGCTTCTCATATATAGTGTCACTTTATCCTCACCACTATCTGCCGGAAGGTGCGTGACAATGTATCAGTTCAGTTGCTCAGTTGTGTCTGAAACTGCGACCTGATGGACTACAGCACGCCAGGCTTCCCTGTCTATAATTAACTCCTGGAGCTTACTCAAACTAATATCCATTGAGTCAGAGATGCCATCCAACCATCTCATCCTCTGTCATCCCCTTCTCCCGCCTTCAATCTTTCCCAGCATCGGGGTCTTTTTCAAGGAGTCAGTTCTTCCCATAAGGTGGCCAAAGTACTGGACTTTCAGCTTCAGCATCAGTCCATCCAATGAATATTCAGGACTGATTTTCTTTAGTATGGACTGGTTGCATCTCCTTGCAGTCCAAGAGACTCTTGAGAGTTTTCTCCAACGCCAAACTTCAAAAGCATCAGTTCTTTGGTGCTCAATTTTCTTTATAGCTCAACTCTCACATCCATACATGACCACTGGAAAAACCATAGCCTTGACTAGACAGACCTTTGTTGGCAAANTTTTTTTTTTTTTTTTAATTTTTAATTGAAGGATGATTGCTTTACAGTATTGGTTTGATTACTGCCACACATCAACGTGAATTAGCCATAGGTGACATATGTCCCCTCCCTCTTTCACCTCCCTCCCACCTCCTACTCTTTCCCACCCCTCTAAGTTGTTACAGTGTTCTAGTTTGAGTTCCCTAAGTCCTACAGCAAATTTCCCTTGGCTATCTATTATTTTATGGACACAAGTTACTCTCAGGTTGAGTTATCTTGTACCCAGTTTTATTTACCTTTGTCTGTGCTTTATGTTTTTTAAAATGTATATTCTCTGATTATCTTAGCCCTTGTATGTTCTATTTTCAGTTCTGAGTACAGTATTCCTTTGTATTTAATTATTAGTTCTATAATGTTTGATCATCAGACTCCCTTTTTATTTCACTCTGTTTCAGTCGTTTAGTTCTTGTTATTCAGACTTCTTGAAACCCTTGTGAAGAATGTCTTTGTATTAAGTTTTATTTTTCTTCTAGAGTTCTTTGATCTCTTGTATGCCACATTCCTCTCATTCTTTTTTTTTTCTTTCAATAGGGACCCCCTTCTCTCTCCTGATCGAGCTCTCTGTTTGTCTGCTTCTCATGCCTGTTCCTTTTCATCTTGCTAGGGCTTGACACCTCTCCCCAGGCTTTATATTTGCTTCCACAGTGTGTGGGCAACTTCCTTACTCTCCATATCAGCATTATTCTTGGCGCAGCTCACTTTTGTTGTTACAAAATACATACTCTGGAGCTTTCCACTCCTGTTCTGTCTCTCCAGGAGGTCGTGGTGACCTGTACACATTACTCCTGAACTCTGACTTGGCATATTTTTGCTGCTAGTTCTGACATTTTCCCGTCTTCCTATAAAAATTTCTCCTATGACTTTTCCTGCCCATGCAACACAATATCAGGATTTACTCCCTGTGATTGGGGAGTATGTTGTGTTTCCATTGTGGAGGCCCTCGGATTCTAGCCCTAGAATCTTCACTTCTGCTGGAAAGTGCCCTAAATCACTTCTCTGTTTTACCCGTTCTTGCCTGCAGTTCTGTAGCATCTATCAGTCATAGATGGGTTGTGGGGGGTGGGGGGTAGAATTCAATGTTTTCTGTCCAGATTTGGTGTATTAATGAGATTGTTAATTCAGTTTAGGAGCCTTGCCAAACAGGGCTGCTCCATTTCTTCTCAGAATCTGATGTAGCTTTCCTTGGTTTCCGTTCTTGAAGTTTATAACTGAACCATGCCTATCGTGTATTTGTTGATGGAAAACCAGCCAACCTCTAACCTTCCCTCCTTTCTCCTCTTCTTTCTTCCTTCCTTTTCATTTTAATTTGTTAATGGGTAGGAAATGGGAGATAACTAAAGAAGACTTCTTTCTACTACTTAATCCCCAAGTCTGTCTTTTGGGTTTTAATAGTGGGAAAATACACATAGCGGGCAAATACACATAGTTGGATGGTGTCACTGACTCCATGGACATGAGTTTGAGCAAACTCCGGGATAGTGAAGGACAGGAAAGCATAGTGTGCTGCAGTTCATTGGGGTCACAGAGTCGGACACGACTGAGCAACTGAACGACAACGCATAACTAAATTCACCATGTTTTTTATAGTGTTTTGTTATTGAAGTACAGTTGATTTACAGTGTTTAAAAATTGTAAACATTTAAACAACGTAAACATTTACAGTGTTTAATTTCTGCTGTAAATCAAAGTAATTCAGTTACACATATATATGCATTCTCTTATGTTTTCATGATGGTTTATCATAGGATACTGACTATGTCAGTAGTTGTCTATGTTATACAGTAAGATATTATTTATCCATTCCATATATAATAGCTTACATCTACTAACTCCAGCCTCCCACTCCACCTCTCCTCCACAAGTCTGTTCTGTTTGTCCATGAGTCTCTTTCTGTCTTGTAGATAAGTTCATTTGTGTCATATTTTTAGATTCCACATATTTGTTGTTCATTCGCTCAGTTGTTTCTGACTGTCTGCGACCCCGTGGACTGTAGCACACCAGGTTTCCCTGTCCTTCACTATCTCCTGGAGATTACACATATAAGTAATATGTTATTTGTCTTTCTCTTTGGCTTACTTCACTTATTATGATAAATTCTAGTTCATCCATGTTGCTGCAGATGGCTTTATTATTTTTATAGCTGAGTAGTATTCCACTGTGTGAGTTTCAGTTTTACTGATGGGGACCTTACTGATGACTATAGCCTGGGAGACCGCCACTTTGCAGCTCTGAGTGAATTGCTCAAAAGAGGAAGAGAAGCCAGTTGAATCATGGTTGTTGGCTGGGGACTGCGTACAGTCAAGCTTACATCTCAGTAAGAGATTACAGCTAATCACAAGGAACAAATATCTCAGTTAATTATTTCAGTGCTTCTTCAGATATGGGAAGATTCAAGAATCTGGATTTAAAATTCTTGCTGAGTTGTATATAGACCTTTCTAAGGGGCCTGATTTTCCAAAGCACAGAGTGCCTCATTCTGTTTTCTGTTGGGTGTATTATTGGTCAGCAACTACAGTGACTAATGACTTAATTTGTTTATAACTGCATGGTGAGTGACATGTCTGCTTATTTTTCAGCAGAGTTTAGATATATTTAAAATAGGCAAAAATATAATGGAAGAATAGGCAGAAGATCTTATTGCTATGGGTAAGTTTGAAAGACATGGCCAAAATAAAACCCTTTAAAGGAAGAAGGAAATAATATTTATTACATGCTTGTTATGTGACACAATTGTGTTAGTCCTCAAAAGAGCTTTAGTTTATTATTAATTGATTTGTTATCCCTACTTTTCAGATAGGAAAACTTAAGCTCATTGATGTAAAATGACTTTCTCAAGGATTCATAGATAGTAAAAGTGGACCCTTTATTATTGATGTAGCTGTACTGGCAGGAACATTTTGCAATATAAACATGAACTATTACAGTTTTTATTTGGTAAATGCTTTGGAACTATTTATCCACTTCTAGGCAAGTGTCTTAAGGAAAAAACCCTTTTTAGTAAAGTATACAGTAATTCAGTTGCTAAAGGCAATAATTTAAAAATAAAGACTGCACTCTGAGATTTCAACTTAAAGAATAAGCATACGCTAGATCAAAGTAGAAATACAGAGTATCCTAAACATAAATGATAGCTCCAGGTCTGCAAGTTTTAACCTTTTTTTAGGTTTATAAAATTTACCAATTTCTTTTGATATTAGGAGGATAGATATTATTACTCATAATGGATGTAGTGGCTTTAGTTTTATTCCCCTCCTTCTGAACTCTTACAAACACCTCTGAAGAGGATTAAGATTGCTTCTTAATTTCCTCCAACGTTCTTTTTTTATTCACCCCATTGCTCCCTTTCCCTTCTCTCACCAGCTATGACTTGACCATTGCAGAAGCTGCGTAAAGATTGAAGAATTAGGGGAGAAAGGTGAAGACAGTTTTAAATTCATTATGGCTGTACTGCTGTTTCACTGTTTTGTTTTCATGCATTTCTCTTTGAAAGGGTATAGATATGACATAGAGATTAAATGTAGGTTCTGCTTATAAGATAGCTTGTGTTCACATCGCTGCTTTTCTGCTTAAGCAAATTGCATAAGTTCTCTGAACTTCAGTTTCATCACTCATGAAGTGAAGTCTACAATAGTGCTCCATGAGATTGTTTGGGAGAAAAGCTAGGCATGTAAGAAATCTCTGTCATGTGAGAATCATTCAAGAAATAGGAATGTCTCCTCCAACAAACTTCGAGCTTCTGATGAGGGCAATAGTTCACTGTGACTGTGTTACACTCAGTCAGTGAGCTTTTCAGAAATGCAAGGGAGGAAACTTGGTAGAGCCTGGGGGTCAGGTTCCCACCCCATTATTTGTTTGCTTGTTTAAGTAGCATGAGATTTTTGTCTTTTAGTCACTGCTGTATCCACAACTCCTAAAACAGTGTCTAGCACAAAAAGACTTTATGAGTGAATAAAAAGCAAATTATCTTTGGTCTGCAGTGGTTTATCCCTACTCTTTGAAGAAAAGTTTTTTTAATTTACAAATATGAAATTCATCCTCTTTAGTAAACAGTTCTATTTGCCAATATAGGGTCAAACCTTCTTCTTATCCTCAACTCCTGGCAACCACTGATCTAATCTTCAATCTTAGAGTTTTGGGCTTTCCAGAATGTCTAATAAGTTGAATCGTACATTATACAGTCTTTGGAGTCTGGCGCTTATCACAAAACAAAGTACATTTGAAGCACATTTGTGTTGTGGTTCAGCATTTTTTAAAATTGTTGAATAGCATTCTGTTAATCTGGAACAAATATATTAACAGTCTTGCTCTGTTTTATTCTTTTTGTTTGATTTGTAGCTTTCCAGAGTGTTGGATCTTCCACCAGAAAACTTGATCAAGTCAATATCTGCAGTTCCGATTTCCAGAAAAGAGTTAAGTATAATATATATTTGAAATGATCTAGAATGTGATTGATTTTGTCAGTTAACCAAAAAATGCAGTTATTCTCCAGTTTACAAAATAGTCCTTGAAATTATCCTTAATTCATGATTTAATGTGTTCTTCCCATGGCTTTAAATAACAAAATTCTGTACTTTAATACTCTGACATGGCAGATTCTATTAATATTCTCATGTTGTTTTGATGTTTAGTGTAATAACTATATGGCAGTCTTTGAGAAATTTGGAATGAGGTTTGAGTTAATTCTGTAACAGCAAATAAAAGAACTATGTTAGAAAATCAGAGTTTTTGAAGATGAAGATCATGGCATCCGGTCCCATCACTTCATGGGAAATAGATGGGAAACAGTGGAAACAGTGTCCAGACTTTATTTTGGGGGGCTCCAAAATCACTGCAGATGGTGACTGCAGCCATGAAATTAAAAGACACTTAACTCCTTGGAAGAAAAGTTATGACCAACCTAGATAGCATATTCAAAAGCAGAGACATTACTTTGCCGACTAAGGTCGGTCTAGTCAAGGCTGTGGTTTTTCCAGTGGTCATGTATGGATGTGAGAGTTGGACTGTGAAGAAGGCTGAGCACTGAAGAATTGATGCTTTTGAACTGTGGTGTTGGAGAAGACTCTTGAGAGTCCCTTGGACTGCAAGGAGANTGGGAGTTGGTGATGGACAGGGAGGCCTGGCGTGCTACAATTCATGGGGTCGCAAAGAGTCAGACATGACTGAGCTACTGAACTGAACTAGAGATTAAACACCTGTCTAATGCCTGAATACTATTGTGCCCTGTTTACTGCTAGATTTTTAGTGTTTTTTTTTGGTTTCAGTTTTTTTGCTTGTTTCCATTTGAGGACCCCCCAGTGATAGAGAACTACCCGTTAGGGCTACAGATAGTCTATATATTTGCTACTTGGATTCAGAGAGATCTGTTTTGTGAGTCTGGTCATTCTCATTGATACTTGTTTACCAGTTGACTAGAAAATTTCAATACTTGAATAAAATACTCTTTCAGTTCATTAATAATGGCAAGAAATAAAAAGTAGGCTTAATGTTTTAAGCTTAAATTATCATTATACTGTTAGGATATAATGATACCATTATTACTATACCATCATGTCCTTAACATTTTGTCCCCTTAACTATGTTAGGATTTTAAGACAAAGTAGAATGAATGTTATTTTTCCCAGAATAGGACAAATGGATAAGTGGAAGAGAAAGAGAGAGGCTACATATGGTCTTGTAAAAGAGCATCTTTAAAATAGCCTGTTACAACTTCATCTGTAGTGAGTTCCAAGAATAGAGGAAACCACTGACCAAAAGTTGGGCCTTACATGTAAACTGATACAATGTTGCAAACAGTTACCTACTTTATGAATCTGTAAAGGGCATTTTGCATAATAATGGAAATGTCTCAGTTTTTATTTTATGTTTCAAAGACCTTTAGTAAGCTGAACTTGACCCATCTTTTGTTTCTTGTTTTTTTTTTTAATGAGATAACATATATATTTCACATAGACAATATTCTGTATACATTATAGCATGCTATGTAACACCAAAAATTTAGTGTTCCATCTGTCATCATACTGCTGATCCCCTTTACCCATTTAATTCTCCCCACCACCCCTTCCCCTCTAGTAACTGGAACTCCTTATCTGCATGTTTGATTGGGTTTGTTCACTTATTTTTTGTTCTATGGGCAAAATCATACAATAGTTTTCCTTCTTGGTCGGAGTTACTTCATTTAGCATAATATCCTCAAGGTCCATCCACATTGTCCCAAATGGCAAGATCTCATCTTTTTCTATGGCTGAGTAGCATTCCATTGTTCATGTGTGTGTGTATACATCTTCTATATCAATTCATTTATAGGCACTAGTTTGTTTTATACCTTGGCTGTTATAAATAATGCTGCAATAAACATGTGGGTGCTTATATCTTTTCAAATTAGTGTTTTCATATTCTTTGGATAAATACCCAGAAGTTGCTGGATTATATGTTAGCTCTAGTCTTTTTGAGCAATCTCCATAGTGGCTGCACCAATCTACATTCCCACCAACAGTGTGTGAGTGTTCCTTTTTCTCCACATTCTTGTCAACACTTGATATTTCTCCCTTTTTTGACAGTACCTATTCTGATGAGAGGTGATACCTCATTTTGATTTACATTTTCCTAGTGATTAGTGATGCTGGGCATCTTTTCACTTGCCTGTTGTCTTGGCCCCTCTTTTGAATAAGATTTTCTATACCTGCTTTGAGATCCTTTGGGCAGTTCCACTTTAGCAGTCTGAAATACTAAGACTTTGTTTCATAGAAAATAAATAATGAGGAGGGCCTCAATTTCTCTAGTCTACTAGTTGAAAATTCTGCATATTGAAATTGTTTAAAATAAAGGAATTGCTACTGCTTTGTCTTCATAACCCCAGTTATCCTTTAGAGTACTGAAACAAAGCCTAACTGTTCTGTATTTCTAATTTGATTCTAAAGTGCTATAACATCCCAGGAAAATTAAGAAACACTATTTTTGTTAATGTGATTTATTTAATGTGATATGAATCTATTTGTTCAGGTAGTCTAATTCTCTGAATTAAATAGTTGACCCTTGAACAGCCTGGGTTTGAACTGCATGGGTGCAACTATATGTGGATTTTTTTTAGCTAGCATGAACTGTGTACTTCGTGATCCATGGTTGGTTGAAGTCAATTGACTACAGAGCCCCATTGGGTCCAAGGGCTCATGTTGGCCCATTGGTGACAGAGCCAGGTCCTGGAGTCTGTAGCTGCAAGGCCCTCCTAGTGGTCCCAGTGAGTCAGCCCACTGGTAGGTGGTACTGGGTCTATTGTAACCTGAGGGTCCAGGAGTAATGCCAGCAATGAGGGGTGGGTCCTGGGCCCTCTGGTGGGCAGGACCAAGTCTCAGGGAAGCTTGGGGCTCTGGAGGTCCTGAGATATCTGACCTTCAGCTGGGTGGGGCTGTGTCCCTGCCCAGAGATGTACTTGGCCTGATGTGTCCCATTATTGATGCTGACAAGCTGGTTAGCAGGGCTAGGTCCTGAGATGGCTGACTGTATAGCCAGGGGACCCCAGGGCCTGGTACAGGCCAGCAGATGGGTAGAGCTGGGTCACAAGACAACTGGCTACAGGGCCCCAGGGATCCTGAGACTAGCTGCCTCTCTGTTAGAGAGCCAAGTCCTAGGGTGGCTAGCTGCAGGGCCCACAATCCCAGAGCCAGTGTTAGCCTGCTCATGAACAGGGCCCTGGCCTTGAATAGTCCTGGGGCTGGTGATGACCTCCTGGAGGGCAGTTTCAAGGTGACCCAAGGCTGGTGGTCGCCCACTGGTGAGTGTGGCCAGGTCCTGACCCGGCTGGCTGAGGTGCCCAGGGTATCCTGGAGGTGGTATCAGCCTTATGTTGAGTAAGGCTGTGTCCTAGTGGGCTGGGCCGTATCTTTTGCTGCAGGGCCCAGGAGTCCCAGGGCTGATGCCCACCCCAGTGAAGAAGGAGGATCCCTATGACCGCTTATGGCAGCCTGGGGATCTCTTGGCTATTGTCAGCCCATTGTTGGGTGGGGCCATGTACCTGTCCTGGAACGCCCCCGAACTTATGAGCACTGGCTAGTACCTGAAGCTGGGACCCAGCACTTATAAACTCGAAGGAGAATTTCATTTACTAGCACCAGTACCCTCATGAAAGAGCTCCCTAAATTGACTGCTGTCAGTATCTCTGTCCCAAGTGTGCTGCCATACTTAGTCACTCAGTTGTGTCCAGCTCTTTTGTGACCCCATGGACTGTAGCCCACCACGCTCCTCTGTCCTTGGAATTCTCACATCATGAATTCTAGAGTGGGTAGCCATTTCCTTTTCCAGGGGATCTTCCCAGCCTAGAGATCGTAATGGATCTCCTGCATTGCAGGTGGATTCTTTACTGTCTGAGCCGCCAGGTTTTTAATCCTAGTCATCCAGTGCCTTCAGTGGATAGTTGCTCTGTTAAATGGTTGCAGTTTTTGTGTACATGCAGAAGGAGGTTACCTCAGGGTCTTTTTATTCTGCCACTTTGGTCACTGCTCAAGGCTCAGGAAAATTCTTAGTGGTTATTATTGACTAGATTCCTTAATGTGATCAGAAGTTATACAATTTTTTAGACTTGTGCCTAGATTTCAAGAATGATAAGGAACTTATTTGTGCTCCTGTTTTGTGTTTAAGTGAAAGTCGCTCAGTCGTGTCCAGCTCTTTGCGACCCCATGGACTATACAGTCCATGGAATTCTCCAGGCCAGAATACTGGAGTAGGTAGTCATTCCCTTCTCCAGGGGATCTTCCCAACCCAGGGAATGAACCCAGGTCTCCCACATTGCAAGCAGATTCTTTACCAGCTGAGCCACCAGGGAAGCCCAAGAGCAGGTGAAGGGGCTAGAAATGGGCTAGACAGACAGTAATTCAGTGACCTATTCTGTGACCTATTCTGCCCAGAGAGTCTCATTCTCTACTTCATTATTAAACATTCAGTGTCGGTAATTATGTGGATGTTTGTAGATTATTTTTATACCGTGAACAATTTCAAACTATAGAAAATTTATAGAGAATAATGTAATGAACACTCATGCTCACTTTCTAACATGTTAGGTCTTAATTTTTTCCAAATTTTGTTTTCTACAAATCAAACATTAGTTACTGTTGAAGCCACCTGTATACCATCCTTCCTTAGAGATAACTGCTCTTTGAAGCAAATGATTGTTTTCACTGATCGGTTGCCTAGTTTCTTTCTTGGTTTCTTTGTTTTTGCATTGTTTCATCACCAACCCAATGAAAAGAATGGCAGTGTCTGTCTCTTTAAAGAACTAGTGAGTGTTAAGAATAATACTTTTCTCATGTTAAAATTTAGATATCACCAGTTTTTAAAAATTTTGCTTTGGTCATCTGAAGGTCAATGAAAAGGCTTGAAAGAAGGAAGTATTTGAAATAGTGGAGGAAGATTTGTAGAAGAGGTCAAGAGACTTGAGATTTTTTCTGACTCTGTTTATTAGTTGCAGTAGACTTTTAGGGGAGACAATGAACTTGCCAGACATCATTTTTCACATTTGTCAAATAAAGTGGTTGCTGTGTGTCTCTTACAGAGATACCATAAAGCTACAGCTGGGTGATGGAAAAGGAAGAATTTTGTAAGATAAAATACTCAATTAGTACATAAATGATGATATTTCTAATTGCTTTGCTTTATATTTTGAAAGTGTAACTTCTTCTGATAAGAGTATGTCAGTGTAGAGAACTCAAAGTGATTAGTCTTTTTGTTGTTGTTTTTACTCTGGTAACGTTTTTAAGGTAACAGTCTTTTCCTGTTTCACATCTGTCTTTAGAGAGGTAGCGGACTTCCAGCTTTCTGTAGATTCTCTATTGGAAAACAACAATGACCATTCAAGACCAGATATTCAAATTCAAGCCATGAGACTGGCAGAGAAGGTACTTTGGCACTATTATCTCTTTTGATATTATAATAAACATGTTAAATAAAAAAATATTTTGTAGACTATGTCAGCCATAATAATGGATTTAATAGTATTTTTGTTCAAGACACCTTAGGAAGTATAATTTAAATTTATTTTAGCTGCATACTATAAGGTTAGGATGGTTTTTGAAATTAGTTATGAAACACTCCTTGAGCTGACAGTATTCAGTTTTTTGATTACTTATAGGAAGACTGAGTGTTAATTAAATTTACAGATTGAAGCTGGATGGAGTTCTGAATTCAGGAGGACAAGTTTGATAAATTAGAACAGTGGGCTGCAGTTTTAAAAATGAGTTTCTGAGAAGATGAACATTAAAATATGAGAAGAAATGATTAGATGTAAATAGAACCATGATTTCAGAGAAGAAGTGGTTAGATAATTTAATAATCCTCTTTCATTTCTAATTTCTCTGATGGGCTCAGTGTCTAAGAGAGGAATTGAAAGGACTGTGGAGAATGACCACAACTAAATTGTTTAATACCTTCAGAAAGAAAAAGGAAGGTTTGGGACAAAGTTGTTTTGTTTTTGTTTTAAATAGGATTACTACATGTGACACTAAGGAAGGCATGGGCACACTGAAGAGTCCAAACAGTGAAAGTCACTTTCACAGAAAAGATGTTTAAAGAATGAGTATGATAAAGAGGCTCTGGTAGCTAAGTAAATGTGTATTTGACCACAGAAATCACCCCAGATTTTTTTTCTTTTTTTGCCACACTGCACGCGGGACCTTAGTTCCCCAATGAGGGGTTGAATCCATAGTCTCTCAACCCAGATTTTTATCAGGAAGCATACCAGGAATAAAATTCTCCTAACTACAATATTTATTTCCTTCTCCTTCTGTGAGTTCTCAAAAATGAAAGCTGGTGGCTCTTCAGTAACAGCAGGTATCTCTTTAAACTTCATGAGGCTCCTGGCTGCTTTGAACATCTGGTTGGTTAAAAATGTAAAGCGTGTTCATTAAAGACCACATATTTAAACTTTTTTACATATTTTCTGGGGGTGTAAGTTGTTTTAGCTGAGGCCCTAACAGAGTATCATGTTCTATCACTCTTATGAAAGGTGGGTAAAATAGAGTTCATTGCATGTTACGATACATAAGGTGGGGTTAAAGTGATGTCTCCCTTTTTCCCACATTAGAGAATTTGAAGTGAGAGAACGGGAAAGAGGAAGAGAGAGTCTCTGAATAGAAGCATTCCAGCTGGGAAAGAAGAAAACATGTGAACACAAATATAATGACAGAGCTAAGCCCAAGTCCAGACACATGACTATGAGAAAGGACACATCTGCTGTCCTTGTAAGCCAGTCCCATAGGATTAGAACTGCAAAACTCACTAGGCCTGTTTTATAACATATGTGTTTTACTTTATATCTTTTCAGCTAAAATGTGACACAGTGGTGAGTGAAATCAGCACTGGTCAAGGGACTGTAAATTTCAAAATCAACAGAGAACTGTTAACAAAGGTAAGAACGGGTTACGGTGCAGCTGTTGGACCTTCTCTCGCACCTTCTCTCATTGCCTCTGCTTCAGCTACAGTGTTTTCCCTCTGGTTCTTAAACTTATCCTGCCTCCTCTTGCCTCAGAACTTTTGCACATTCTGATCCCACTGCCTGGAAATCACCCCAAGTTCTGCTTATCCTGCACATCTTGATTTTCCCTAGCAGTGCCTTTCTGAACCCTTCATTCATACATGCTCTTAACACTGTATATGCCTCCTTGGCAAAACTTAACTATAGTTGCTGTTTTACGTTTTTCTTATTTGATGAATGCCTTTTGCCCTCTAATTTCCATTAGGGCTTATAGCATCTGTTTTTCTCACATATCCAGTTCCTAGCACAGCACCAGGCATGCAGTAAGTGGAGATAACCATTTTTAAATGAATCATTGGACTCCATATTGAATACAGGAAAGCAGTACATTGAAAGTACATTGTACAAAGTACAAAGTAGTACAGTGAATACATTGAAAGCAGTAGCTGGTTGCCACTCTTTAGTAGCCTGTTATCTATTGGAAGCAGAAGATGTATATGAGAAAAACCATAAGACTCTTTTTCTTTGAATAAATATGAGTTTTCTTAAAGTGATTGGTACAGTAAGCATAAGAAAGATCAGAGATGGTGAAATAGGATGACCTGAAGGAGTTGGGGAAACCTCATAGAGGAATTGGGTCTCTGTTGAGTGAGTGTAGAGGACAGGTAATCCTAGATAAGCAGTGGTGTGAGACCCTTTGAGTTTTATCTCAGTCGAACTTTACAATTTATCATAATGCATTGTTTGGTCTATTATTTTTTTAAAAAACACGATTGTTGGGTAGGTCAGACTTTGTATATATTATGGTCTTTAATTGCAAATAAGGATAAAACCAAAACTTCTAATATAGTTTCTTACCAAGGTTATATAGTTTACAGATATTTACCCATCAGCCCTATAATTCTTCTGAAAGAGTTAGTGTTTCATGCTTGTCTTTAAATCTTTGAACTTTTTTCTTTTATCTTTTTTTCCACTGTTATTTCAAGATTAAACTTGTTAAGCCAAAATCTGTCACAGGAACAAGAAAGAAAGTTGTTATGTGCTTGTTAAAAAGTGTCTTTATCTTGTTGGGCTCTTGATAATATTTCATGTCAACTTAGCAAACCAATGAATCTAATGTCCCATTTTGAAATAAATGACTCTTTCTTCCCAGTTGCTGTTTCAGTGTTTGTAGGAGAAAGGCAGCTCACCAGTGTGCCTTCCAAATTTTAGTCCCCTTGATAGACGCCAGCATTTACTTTTTTTGTTTTCCCTGAGATGGGAAAATGTGCTGTGGTAGATCAAGTTTGCCTTTATAGCCAGCTTAGCTGAAGGAGATGTGGTTTATATTTCGAGGCAAGGCATATGTTTTGTTAATAATTTAAAATTTCAATGGTCGTGAGTTTTCATGCTTTATTACAATTAATTATGAGGTTTTTCTGTGGTATAAGGATGCCCACTGGCTCACTTATTAAAAATATTTGCAAATCCTTCTCAGTTGACAATGCAGGGAAAGAGAGAGCTTTGAGGTCCACTTGCTCTTCCTTACATGGAAACCCTCTCTTCTTTGTAACAACTTTGAGGATTTGGATAATAATGTGATTTTCATTAAAGGACAAGCAGATTGCTTACAGCAGCCCTGCTCAGTGTCACAGTAAAGATACATCCTAGAGCAGTACCCATAGTTTGAGAAAGGAATATTAAGCATTTTACCTGTATTATAAGTTATGATTTAATAGTAATTCTTATCTGCTCAAAGCCTAATTTCTTCTACACTTGGCTCCATTATTTTAGGGCCTTAAACAATATTCACTTGTGAGTCTCAAGTTTCCAGATCACATTAAAAAGAAAATTCAACCCTCTCAGGACCATTATAAAACTTTTTTTTTCCACTTTGAAGTTATCAAGATTAACATGTAGCCAATGATCTATGTCCGAAACTTAATCATCAAGCAGAGAATTATGAGTTTGTCATTGCTTACACATGTACAAATTTAGCATTGCATAAAATGTGTCTGTTCATGCATTGCAATTGAGTTATTAATACTGGCAGAATTGGAATGATTAAATGTTAGCTTAGATTTGGATCACTAAATCCAAATATGACAATTTATACTATCTTCATATTAAATCATCCTCAAAGGTAGGAGGCTAAAATGTGAAATTAAAAGTAGTGCAAACTGCCAGATCTTTGAGACTAGATAATACATTTTTCAGTGCTAGAAGAACTTATCTCTATGAAGAACTATCCCTTTGGTACCCAACTTGTTCCTTGGGCTTCCTTGATAGCTAAATTGGTAAAGAATCTGCCTGCAATGCAGGAGACCCCAGTTCAATTCCTCAGTTGGGAAGATCTGCTAGAGAAGGGATAGGCTACCTACTCCAGTATTCTTGGGCTTCCTTTGTGGCTCAGCTGGTAAAAGAATCTGCCTGCAATGTAGGACACCTGGGTTTGATCCTTGGGTTGGGAAGATCCCCTGGAGAAGGGGAAGGCTACCCTCTTCAGTATTCTGGCCTAGAGAATTCCATGGACTGTATAGCCCATAGGGTCACAGAGAGTCAGACATGACTAAGCAACTTTCACTTTTCACAGACGACTTTCAGAAGGAACTATAGCTTCAATTAATAGTTAATTCAGTTTACAGGGAGGAAAAACAGAAAATGAGTTTAACCACATAGAGAAAAAGCTAACAAAATCCTATTTGGGTTTTGGGGGTTTTTTTTGGTGTGTCTTAGAAATACACAATAAATAACCTCATTTTTTATTTCACATACATGCAGTTTTATTTGCCAAATTCAACTCTGCATGCTCTTCCAAAACTTAAGAAAAAAAAAAAAAGACTGATTTCAGTGGCTCTGACTTTGCTCATTATTTCACTCATTGAGTTTATGTCAGTAGGCAGCGGTTACATTCAAGTCATGTGTAGTGTCAGTTGAACACAGGGAAAGAATGAATGATTAAGCACGTTTCAGCCACTGACTAAGGAACTGACCTGTTAATCAAGCAGTGGTAGCTTCATTAGAAGTTCTGTTGAAAGTTACAGAGAAATACCAACCAATGAAGAATTCAATAAAATGGCAAAATTCATCCACAGAAAATGGAATGGTGGTAGGTAAACAGAAAGTACCAGCCAATTGGAATAGTCATTAATTGGCTAAAGCATTCCAAAAAGTGAAACTTTTGAAAGATTTAATTTCTGATAAGTTCTTTATGTACCTGCATTTACATTACCAAGTATATCTTACCTTTAAACTTAAATATTGGTGAATAGATGGCCCCTAACTTATTTCTCTTGTAATAGCAGGTAACTTTACTAGCTCTCTGACATTCTTCTTTGTGCCCATTAATTCAATAAACTCCTTGCTTACTATTTGCCAGGGACTATATTACTGAAATATAGAGACAAAATGGCATGTGTCCTGGCCTCAAGGAAAGAAAAGTATAAAAAAATCACAAGGTAATGTGTAATGGCTAGA
Source organism: Neotragus pygmaeus (assembly GCA_006410875.1). NCBI lineage: Eukaryota > Metazoa > Chordata > Mammalia > Artiodactyla > Bovidae > Neotragus > Neotragus pygmaeus. The sequence goes on from SJYV01050388.1 coordinate 1,281,161, forward strand.
CACTGGGATGAATCATATAATGAAGGCATGTATAAGATGCAACCCCAGTAGAAGGAAAGAAGCACACAAATCTTTTCTTTTTTTCCTTTACTCCCTCAAAGTAAATCTGTCTTGAGGAGGCAAAGGATAACCTTGAATTAGGATGAAAATAAAGAATATATTTGGGAGATATGAGGGAAGGCAGTCCAGGAAGAGGGGACAGTTGGGCCAGGGTACAAATAAGAATATGGCATTGTTTGGAAGTCAGAAGGTGATTGAGTATGCTTTGTACATTGGATGGCGTGGGGAAGGATATGAAATTACACAGTGGGAAGGGCCTTATATGCTCTGCATAACAGTTTCAGCTTTTTCTTGTGTCATTATTTCCATGATATGTTATGTGTACCAAAGGAGGTACCTGTTATGATTTTTTGTATTATGCTAATGACATTTATTTCATTTTAATCATTATATATTATCTGTTATTATAAAATGCTTCTAACTTGTGATTTTTATCAGTATTACAGTATGCTTTTCAACAAATCAATTTCCTCGAAATTAAAAAAGTAAAAATGATATGCATCTAAAAATCAAACCAGAAACTGGTAAAATCACTTAAGTGGTAAGAAATCATTGAAACCTTTAAACAGAAAGTAAATCATGTCTGACTCTTTTGTGACCCCATGGCCTTTAGCCCACCAGGCTCCTCTGTCAATGGGATTCCCAGGCAAGAATACTGGAGTTAATTGCCATTTCCTTCTCCAGAGGCTCTTGCCAACCCAGAGATTGAACCTGTGTCTCCCATATTGGCAGTTGGATTCTCTATCACTGAGCCACTAGGAAAGCCCATAGACCTGATTAAATATGTATATTATGTAAGATGGTGTTACTTTTCTGTTTTAGTTTTTGTAGCAGTGTAGCTGACAGATGATGAGGGCCTAAACCAGAGGAGAAAAACTAGAGTGATATGTAGGAGACAGCACATGCAGAGCTTGGTGATTAACAGATGATTGATTCTGGAGGTTGAGGGGAAAAGGCAGATCTTAGGAACTCCCAGGTCTCTGACTTGGTTAGCTGAAGGGTTCAGAGTGAAGTTTGTGGAAATGAAGAATATAAAAGGAAGAGGAGTATGTTCTGTTTGAAGTGCCTGAGAGAGTTGCTCAATCCTGAGTTGTGTAGATCAGTCTGTAGCACAAGATTCTGGTAGGTAAGTGGCGAAGTCTTAGGACATGACGCCTAGGAGAAGTGTCAGTAAGGAGCTATAGGTCAGAAAAGAGTGCAGCGAGGGAATCAGGGTGGGCATTGAAAGAGAGATCTGCAAAAGAAAGCAAGTCAGTAGAATGATATCACTGCAACCAAGGAAGGAAGGCTTGTTTCAAGGAGGAAGGAGTCATCATCCACCAAAATGATGCTTAAAAGTGGTTACCCCTGGGGAAGGCAGAAAGGGACGAGGATTAGAGCAGACTTTAGCCCTATCTTAATTTGTTTAACTTTTTTTAATTTTACAAAAAATACATTGATTAATAAACACAACTTAAGTATTCAGCTGGGTTGACATTTAAAATACTGATTTTGAGAGCACCTTCAGTGAAGTAGTAGAGAAACTAGTTAGCAGGTGGGTTCAATTGTCAGCGAATGCTTCAGAAGTGACGCACAAAAGATAGTCTTAAAGTTTTTGTTTGTTTGTTTATGCCAGAGAAATCATTTATTCAAGAGTCATTTGTTAAAAGAGAATTCTAACTAACTGCTACTACCTTTTTTGGAGTCTGCCATCCCTTACATAAAAAGGGATAGAAGGTGAAAAGGATGGATAAGCCTTAACCTCTGAATGATCCAAGTATGAATTACCTATAACATTTACTGCCCTACTTGCAATCTTCTTGTGACCCATATTTTTGGCATAACAAACATTGAATGAGTCCCTCGTGTACAATAGACAATACTGTATTTAATGTCTATATAATCCTTTCTCTATGTGGCTTAATGCACAGTGTCAGTGAAGGATTTTCTCTATGTCTGAACCTAGTTCTTACATCAGTTAAATGGGAAATGCTGCCCATTTTAAGATTGTAAGGCTTAAAGATAACAAAGAAGCTTCTAGACTTGAACCTGGCACTCTATAAAGGCTTCTTAAAAGTGTTGCTTTATTGCCTCCTACTCCCTTTCTGCCTTTTTTATTTAGTGACTGTCTTAACCAGCTCTAACGATAGAATTCTTCATGTCAGAAACTACAATTTTAGGACTTAAAATCCTGTTTGTGGAACAAAATCAATATAAGCATGAATAAAAATCTATCAGTCATTTCAAAATCCTACAATAAAAAATAATGAATAAATGCATCATCACCCTTAGCAAAAAATAAAGTATGAATTTTATAACCTATATAATAATTCTGTGGTTAATAACTAAAAGTTAACCTGGGCTTCCCTGGTGGCTCAGAGGTTAAAGCGTCTGCCTCCAACGCAGGAGATCCAGGTTCGATCCCTGGATCAGGAAGATCCCCTGGAGAAAGAAATGGCAANAGATGGAGAAATAGTGTCAGACTTTATTTTTTTGGGCTCCAAAATCACTGCAGATGGTGACTGCAGCCATAAAATAAAAAGACGCTTACTTCTTAGAAGGAAAACATTTTTACTTAACCGAAGATCTGCAGAGAAGTAAATAACCTGAGATGTTGTTCAGAGAAGATGTTCTTATTTCAATCCACACATGAGTTTTAGCTCAGTGAGAAAGCCTTATTTATCTTTCCCAAATGCTGTTCTTCAGATTGTGTTAGCCGTTGTGGGAATTTGCTTTTGCTCATGAGAAGTCTGATCTCCTTTTGAACACTATTTTTCCAGCAAGCAAAAAACTCGGGAAGATTTGGAGTTTTTCTCATTGTTTTTGACCATGCAAACTTTCATTCTAGGTTGTCTAGGTGTGGATGATTTTGCTTAATCTTCTAGGATTCAGTGTGATCTTTTGAGAAACTCTTTCTTTACTTTACAAAAATCTCACTGAATATATGCATCCCTAGTTATCAATAAGTTCTCCATCTGCATTTCCTATCAGATATGCATTGCCTCTTCTCATTCTTTCTACTGTGAAAGTAAGTGTTAAGTTGAACGGTATAAATCTGTCCAGATGTTCAACAGGAGGGAGGAAAATTCAGTTGCAAATTTAGCAGGAAGCAGTATTTCTCCTAAACCCCTGTTTGTCCAAACAACCCCATCCTCTGAGTGACTACCTCTTTCCTGCTCACTGAGGAATGTTATTCTCTCAAATCACAGAAGTCTGGCTGTTGAAATCCTATCAGTAAGAATGAAACATCTTCTTGTCTGGAGTGCGTGAGTCACATTGACAAATAGAAGCCACCTCAATCCCCAGCCCTGGTTCTGGGCTTCAGATAAGGGGTTCTGATGCTATATACCACATCTTTTTCCTTTGCAGTTGCCAAGGGAGCAGGGCCCTGGATCCACTTGGTAAGGCAGACGTGATACTGAATGCTTGGCAAGGAACCCCGATCTGCTTTAAACCTATGAAAAACCCGTATCCTTCAAATTTCACTTAAAGCCCAGCTTCCCACAAATCCTGTAAAGCTCTATCCTGTTCTTTGTTTGGTGGGAAATCTCACATTCCTTCAAGTGTGCTGTCTCCTTCACTGTCTGGTGATAATAATACCAGACACACCATTTATCAGAGAGTAAATGAGCGAGATTTTGTTGGACTGCAGTTTTGCCTTTGGTTGAGTCTCATGATTGGGCTGGGCTACTACCAAGTGTTCGGTTCCCCTTTCTCCTACGCATTTATTCTCCAATTAACTTCAATTTGTAATTAACTTTTCTCTATTTTATTATGAAATATGCACAAAAATATATAATTTATAAGCCATATATGTATATATAAAATATATAAACTACACATCCCTATTTAAATACTAATGAAATGGACACCAATATAGCTCCTGTTGAGCTTAAAATTAGAACCAGTGTTTATGTTAAATTTATACTTTTTAACTTTTTATAGTTAAGTCAATCAGTCTTTTTCCTTATTAAATTTGATTTTTCTGTCTTGTTGAAGAAATCTTTCCTTACCTGGAAATCATAATCTATTTTTTTTCCCTAAAAGTTTTAAAGTAGTACCATCCTTTTTTAAGAATTTAATCTATTAAAAGCAAATTTTTTGAAGAAGTAGAAAATTTTTTCAGTTTTTTTATTCCAATTTTCCCCTAGGCTGAATATCACTTCTGTCATATTTATTTTCAAATATACTTGAATGTCTTTGCAAAGTCTTCTTTTCTATGGGTGTATTTGTTCTATTCTTATGCTTTTAACATGAACCTTAATATTAGAGAAGGAATTTCCTCGCTTCTAATATTAGTTAGGAATCCATAAAATAATTAGAATCCTCTGTTTCTACAAGACATCTTCTTGGTAATTTGATTGGGATATATTGAATCCATATGTCACAGTGGAAATCTACCTACCTTACAACACCAAGTCTTCATGAAAGCCTGTATCCTTCCATTTACCTAGGTTTCTTTACTTTCAATAAAATTGCAAATTTATACATATGTGTTTGTTAATTTTTCTTGTCCATCCTTTTAAATATTACAGTTGTGTTGTTGTAATAAATTATATTTTCAAAAATTATATTTTTCTAATAAATTTGCTTACTCTTTTGAGATGTGCATATTGGCTTTCTCCTTTATGCTTTTAAATGCATGGTTTATATTCAAGGATTTTCTAGCAATGAAATAACTTTGCAACTCTAGAATAATTCCAACTTTGTTAAGATGTAACACCTTTTTATAATAGTTGGATTTGGTTTACTAATATTCTACTTAAAATTTTTAATATGTTTTCTATTTAAGCATTTTTTGTGCTATACCAAGTTTTTAACACCTAAACTTTTCACCCATGACTTAGTAACACAGGTCTCTGATATCTACTAAGCAAAAGGATTACCAGAACTTTTATTCAATGTGTTTTGCTTCCATAGTTTTGAATGAAATAGACAACTATTGATTTTTTAAAAATCTGAAATGTAGGAGATCATGAAAGTGAGCTTCACTATGTGCATCAGTCCTTTCTCAAAATTCAGCAAATTTCAGTCTATTTAAAATTTTATTTTGTGATATTTCTGTTACTACAGATTATTAACCTTATTCATTATAATATTTTAATTATTTTACTTTCAAACTTTGTTTCCTTCTCACGTTTTTAAAATCAGTCTGACCATTTTTGTCTTCAACTAGAAAATTTGAGTTATTTACATTTATTAGGAACATAGTTATATTTAAATTTACATTTAGGTTTGCCTTGTTAGTTTGCTTTTCTGGCTTTTAATTTTCTGTGTAATTGCATGCTTCTAATTTACCTCATTCCTCCTTTCATCTTAGATATTTCTTTTGTAATAATTTATTTTCCTCTTGAGAATACATCTTATAAAAATTCTCCTTAAAAAGACATATTGGATATTAATCTCTTGTCAGTTGCTCTGTTTGAAAATATTTTCTTCCATTCTGAGGAAATGGCACTTTTCACAGAATTAGATCAAAATTTTCACAATTTGTATGGTAACACAAAAGACCCTGAATATCCAAAGCAATCTTGGGGAAAAAGAAAAAAAAAAAAACACAAAAAAACAGAGCTGGAGGATTCAGGCTCTTTGACATCAGACTATATTACCGATCTACAGTAATCAAGCCAGTATGGTCCTGGCACAAAAGCAGAAATATAGATCAATAGAACAGGATAGACAACCCAGAGATAAACCCACACACCTACGATCACCTAACCTACAACAAAGGAGACATATCTATACAATGGAGAAAAGACAGTCTCTTCAGTAAGTGGTGCTGGGAAAACTGGATAGCTACATGTAAAAGAATGAAATTAGAACTCCCCCTAACACCATAAAGAAAAATAAACTCAAAATGGATTAAAAAGCTAAATGTAAGGCTGGACACTGTAAAACTTTTAAAGGCAAACATAGGTAGAACACTCTTTGACATAAATCACAGCAAGATCTTTTTTGATCCACTTTCTCTCTATAGAGAATGGCCATCATCAAAAAATCTGCAAACAATAAATGGTGGAAAAAGTGTAGAGAAAAGGGAACCCTTTTATGCTGTTGGTGGGAATGTAAATTGATACAGCCACAATGGAGAACAGTATGGAACTGTCTCAAAAATACTAAAAATAGAACTGCCATATGACCAAGCAATCCCAATCCGGAACATGTGCCTAGTTCAGTTCAGTTCAGTTCAGTCATTCAGTCGTGTCTGACTCTGAGACCCCATGAACCACAGCATGCCAGACCTCCCTGTCCATCATCAACTCCCGCAGTCCACCCAAACCCATGTCCATTGAGTCAGTGATGCCATCCAACCATCTCATCCTCTCTCGTCCCCTTCTCCTCCTGCCCTCAATCTTTCCCAGCATCTGGGACTTTTCCAATGAGTCAACTCTTCAAATCAGGTGGCAAAAGTATTGGAGTTTCAGGTTCAACATCAGTCCTTCCAATGAATGCCCAGGACTGATCTCCTTTAGGATGGACTGGATCTCCTTTCCATCCAAGGGACTCGCAAGAGTCTTCTCAAACACCACAGTTCAAAAGCATCAATTCTTCAGCTCTCAGCTTTCTTCATAGTCCAACTCTCACATCCATACATGACCACTGGAAAAACCATAGCCTTGACTACACAAGCCTTTGTTGGCAAAGTTATGTCTCTACCTTTTAACATGCTGTCTAGGTTGGTCATAACTTTCCTTCCAAGGAGTAAGCATCTTTTAATTTCCTGGCTGCAATAACCATCTTCAGTGATTTTGGAGCCCAGAAAAATACCCAGAGAAAGCCATAATTCAAGAAGATACATGAAGCCCAATGTTTATTGCAGCACTATTTGTAGTAGCTAGGACATGGAAGCAACTTAAATGTCCACCAACAGAGGAATTGATAAAGAAGGTGTGATACATATATACAATGGAATACTAGTCAACCAGTGTTCTTGGAACATAAAAGGAACAAAATTGTGCCATTTGCAGAGATGTGGATAGACCTAGAGGCTGACATACAGAGTAGAGTAAGTCAGAAAGAGAAAAACAAATATTTTATATTAATGCATATGTGTGGAATCTAGATGGATAGTACATATGAACCTATCTGCAAAGCCGAAATAGAGACACAGAGGTAGAGAACAAATGTATGAACACCAAGGGGCAGGAGAAGAGTGATAGGATGAATTAGGATATTGGAATTAACATATATACACTATTATGTACAAAATAGATAACTAATGGAAACCTACTGTATAGCACAGTGGCAAAAAAAGACAGTATTATCTGTTTGTAGGATGTATATTAAGGCAACCTTTAAAAAGTATTCCAATACAATTTTGTTGCTGTTATTTAGTTGCAAAGTGGTGTTTGACTCTTTGCGACCTCATGGACCATAGCCCACCATGCTCTTCTTCTATGGGATTTCCCAGGCAACAGTACTGCAGTGGGCTGCCATTTCTTTCTCCAGAGGATCTTCCCAACCCAGGGATTGAACCTGCGTCAACTGCACTGGCAGGCAAAATCGTTACTGCTGAGCCACCAGGGAATCCTCCAATATACATTCAGTTTAGTTCAGTTCAGTTCAGTCCCTCAGTATTGTCATCTTATTTGCGACCCCATGAACCACAACATGCCAGGCCTCCCTGTCTATCACCAACTCCCGGAGTTCACACAAACTCATGNGAGAATCCCATGGACAGAGAAGCCTAGTAGGTTACAGTCCACGGGGTCGCAAAGAGTCAGACACAACTGAATATGTTTTGACAGTTTCTGTGGTATTGGCTCATTTCTTACTTATGTAGCCAAGAGGCACTTGAATTATGTTTTTTTATTTGTTTTCTACCATTACTGAGATCATCAGTATCACAGAAGTAGCAGCACCATGCCGCAGCACCACTCCACCATGTAGGCTGTGGAGTGAGCAAAGTTTTTGCAGTGTGACCTTGGGAAAGTTACTTAACCAGTCTGAGCTTCTGTCTCCTTGCTTGTAAAAATAATACTCATTTCAGGATAGTTGTGAGGAGTAATATATGTAATACATATAAAACGTTTAGTACAGTGCCTGGCTTGAAATCTGCATTCAATAAATATTAGCTGCTGCTTCTAGTATTATTGTTGCTATTTGCTCTGGGTCTTTTGGCAGTTACCTCTCTAAACTTCAGTTTCTCCGTCTGTAAAATGTCTGCATCACTGGCTGCTGTGAGGATGACTAGACATGAGCTATAACAGGGCACAGAGGCCCCGCAGATGTTAACTTGTGTCATGACTGCTCTGATCAGCGGAAGGCAGTGCTTGCAACAATGCTGTAAAATTCTCAGCTCCATAAATTAGAATGAGAAAATTAGCAAGAATTAGTTGCCAGTAACAGAGTAATTAAGAAAATTGCAGTTTTTCTGAATCATTAAATCCCATACCTTTTACTTTACAGACAGTACTGCAACAGGTGATTGAAGATGGCTCAAAATATGGATTAAAAAGTGAACTGTTTTCTGGCCTCCCCCAGAAGAGGATCGTGGTTGAATTCAGGTGAGTACCTACCGATCATATGCGTTGGTTGATCAACTGCCTGAGCAGGTGGGTATTTTACAGTTACCATCTGGGTCTCACAAAATTACACATGGAAAAATGAAAAAATCAGTGAGATTATGTAATTAAAGTCACAGTGAGTTGATCTTTAAACCATGAATAAAAGTTTTTAACTTTAATCAAAAAAGTACCCAATGGTTATTATGGGTTTTTCCTTTATTAATTATGTATTAATAGATTTTTTGATTTGTTTTTTTAGAAGATCTAGTTCTTCATTTTAGTAGACTCTTAAGGTACATATAATGGTTACTGTCATATTAAGAATTGCAAAGTAATATAATTACCAGAAAACAAGCTTTGTTGTGTTTGTGATGTATGTGTATGTATTTTTAGCTTTATTGAGGTATAATTGACCAAATTATAAGGTAAAGTGTACAGCATGATTTGATATATATACACACACTGTGGGAGGATTTCCCCAATTGAGTTAGTTGATAGCTCTCTCACCTTTCATATTTACTTCTTTGTTTGTGTGAAAATATTTGTTCTACTTGTTTAACAAATTTCAATTATACAAGACAGTGTTATCAACTATTCTCACCACGGTATACATTAGATCCTCAGTACTTATTGTCTTACAGCTGAAAGTCTCAACCTTTTACCAGCCTCTTCGTGTTTCCCCTAGTCTCCAGCCTCTGACAACTACTTCTCTATTCTGTTTCAAAGAGTTTGACTTTTTAGTCTTTAGATCTGACATTTAAATGGTAGCACACAGTATTTGTCTTTGTCTATCTGGCTCATTTTACTTAGCATAATGCCCTACAGTTTCATCCGTGTTGTTGCAAATGACAGAATTTCCTTCGTTTTTAAAGCTGAATAATATTCTGTTATATGTACATACCACATTTTCCTTATCCATTCATCTACTGATGGACACCTGGGCTGTTTCCATACCTTGGCAATTGTGAATAATGCCGCAGTGCTCATAGGAGAACAGACATCTCTTCAAGATAATGATTTTGTTTCCTTTGGATATATGCCCAGAAGTGGGACTGCTGGTGGCTCAAACGGTAAAGAATCCACCTGCAATGTGGGAGACCTGGCTTCAGTCCCTGAGTTGGGAAGATCCCCTGGAAAAGGGCATGGCAACCCACTCCAGTATTCTTGCCTGGAGAATCCCCATGGACAGAGGAGCCTGGCAGGTTGCAAAGAGTTGAACACAACTTAGTGACTAAGCACACATATATTCAAATTATCCCAGATCAGGCTCCTTTATNGGCATGGCAACCCACTCCAGTATTCTTGCCTGGAGAATCCCCATGGACAGAGGAGCCTGGCAGGTTGCAAAGAGTTGAACACAACTTAGTGACTAAGCACACATATATTCAAATTATCCCAGATCAGGCTCCTTTATTCTCTTTGCATGTTCCCTTAAGTCCTGGTGTACTTTCTTTTTGGCATAAGATGTTCCAGACTTACTCAGACCTGGAATTGTCCATTTCCCCCAAGAAGTCCTAGTTCCCTTTTTGTGAGGGAAGGTATTTAGAAGCCAAGTTCTGGCTATAGGAGTGCTTATTAATACTGGAACTCAATTTTTACTGATGTTACCAATTAAGATCCAACATCCCAGGGTCTAGTACATGAAATGCACAATATTTAAAATTACCAGAAAAATAGCTTGATGTTTGTATGGCTCTAAATAGTCTTCATGATAACTTTCTTATATGCCATGCCATCAATAAAACCGTCTAATCTTGGAATTGTTCTTAGGTAACCAAAAAAGAAAAAGATCACTTTAGGAGTATGGCTGGCAGGAGTATGGCTGGCAGGCTCATGACCATTATTGGAGAAATTGTATTTGCCTTTTTCAAAGCTAAGGAAAAGTGTCGATGAGCTATTTTCTCACTTAGCTAGAACTTACTAGAGCCTTTGTCTTATTATATGTTTTTGTGTAAGATTTTTTTAAGTGGACGTGGTAAATACTATTTCTGGTTTCTTAACTCATTATAATAACTTACGGTGATAACTTAAACTTAGTTATGATTAGCACCTGGATAATCAGAGGTGAATGGGATTTATTTGTACTGTCTTCTGCCATTCAATCCTGTTCTTAGAAAAAGCAGACCCTCTAAGACTTGGTAAACTCATCTGTTTATGACAAGGATTGATTGTTGAGTAAGCTAACCTTCTTATGGAGCAGATACAAATTATGAATAAATCTTATGCTACCAGTATGCTCCAATCAAGATATTTAAAGATATTTAAATGTTGTTGCATCAAAAGAACAGAGACTTCTGCAGTCATCCTCACACCAGAGAGGAACTACACTAAGGCCATCCCCCAAAGAAAGTTGCTTGTTGTTTCAGTTATCTGTTGCTTAACAAGCCACTACAAAACTTGATACAGAGAATGGCAAACTTTAGCTCATGGGCAGAATCCAGCCTGCTATATTTTTGTAAATTTGGAATACAGTCTTAGATATTCATTTACATATTTTCAGAGTGGCTACTTTGATACTCTAATGGCAATTGAGTACAATAGCCAAATAATTGAGATAGAGACCAGATGACCTAAAATATCTACTGCCTGGCTCTTTAAGAAAAAGTTTACCACATTACTGATTAGTGTTTTAAAACAACAACCAGTTGTTTTATGTTTCATGTATAGACAAGGAAATTGGGAAGAGCATAGCCTAATGGTTTTTTTGCTTGCCTGTGGTCACTTAGGCAACTCTGGTTATCTAGACATTATAGTAGGGCTAGAAATCCAGGAAACTCATTTACTTTTCTGGTGTCTCACTTGTGGGCTGGCCAGGCATCTCCTTGTATTCTCTCTCCAGCAGAGTAGCCAGACCTCTTTACAAAGGTGCTCAGGACTCCAAAATAGTAAAATACCTGATCTTGTAACAGGTATATCATCACTTATGTCACTGCTGGTCAAAGCTAGTCACAAGATCATCCCTGACTCAGGCCAGGGAAATTAGATTATATCTCTTAACGAGAGTGGCAAAGAGTTTGTAGACACTTTTATTTCTTTTCATTATATATTTACAGTGATGCAGTATATATACCCTTCTCTGGGGAAGCACTTCAGTACTCTTACACTCCTTGTCCTTACCTAACTAGCAGTAAAGGAATATCAGTAGGAAAGTAGAATAGTATCTGTTACTGCACATTCACCCTTGAAATAGTGCTATTGCCAGTTTCTTGAAGTGTGAAAACTTGCCACCCATGCACCTTCTTAATGTTCACTTCCTCTTTACCATCCCTTCTCCCCAACCAAAATCAAAATACCAAGACTAATCTTTCTCAGTCATTGATTCTCTGGTTTTTCTCCAAAGTTTTTGTTTCCCATATAATACTCCTTTTTGTTTATGCTTATAAGAAATGTCTAAAAATAGCCTGTTCTGTTTGAGTTGTATTCTGGAGGCTTTTTGAACTGCAATTTATTTACTTACAGATTTGCCTCTCTCAACTTTTTTCCAAAGCAGTTAAGGAAGGCTGGAACTTTTATAAGCATCTGATCATTAATGAAAACAGAGTCCATTTCCCAGCAGTCATCTCTGCTTTCTGTTGTTTTTCATCTGGCATTGTTGAGGGACTAGAGCTGCTTCCTCCATTAGAAGTATTGCAGATTCTGTGATTCTTATTGTGGTTTCAAAAGGGAGACAGAGAGGTAGACAGGAGGGTGAAAATTGATAGAAAACATCCTTCCTAAATTTCCTCTGAAAATGAAAGAGATGGGAAGAGAGAATTTCTTTAAATATATAGTATCTTTAATAGACCAGGTGAGTTCACCCCAAAGTAAAGAGATAGAAATACTATGTTCAAGAAACCTCCCCCAGGGACTTCCCTGGTGGTCCAGTGCTTGAGAGTTCTCCTTCCAGTGCAGCGGGTGAGGGTTCAATCCCTGGTCAGGAACCTAAGATCTCACATGCCTTGGGGCCAAACTACCAAAACAAAAAACAGAAGCAGTATTGTAACAGGTTCAGTGAAAACTTTTTAAATGGTCCACATCAAAAGAAATCTTTGAAAAATAGAAACTTGGCCCTTAAATTGAGATGATGATGGCGATGCTAGGTCAAGGAGCTTGCTCAGGGTCACAGAGCTAACTCTGAATCCTATATGTTTAACCTTTACTGCCTCCCTGATATAGTGATATATGGTTGGTTTCCCTATATTTTGTCAGATCCAGGAGGAGTGTGATAAAGTGCCAGGGTAGATGACTGTCTACCTCAGACTTTGGCTCTACCTGGTGGGTAGAGTAAGACTTGAAGCATCAGCAGCAGTTGCCTCTCTCCTGAGTCAGCCCTTCCTATTGTGTTCAGATCAAATCTGAAGGAGCACAGACAGCAGTGGTAGCCATTCTTCTCTTTTGTCAACACGTGTTCCCCCACCCTGCTGTTCCTCGATGTGAAGTGTTCCCACAAAACAAATTTACCTTTGGGAAATTGGGAGTCCAGGAGATCAGGGTACTACTTTTCACTTAGTAACTGATTCGGTCATCTGGGATGGGACAGTTTATTTCTCTAGTCTCTTATATGTGGAAAATAAGAGTAATAATACCTCTTTTCTTACAAGATTGAGGAAATTACATGAAGTAATATTTCAGAGTTCTGGTAAAGCATACAAATTGTAATCCATAGTAGTTACTTTGGCTGCCAAAGGAATTTAATTTGTATTTTCCATTTAATTGTATTCCCTTCTGAATAAGAATCTGGTGCCAGAGAATGTCAAATTGATAGTTCAAGGGAGGTTTTTTGAAGCTCTAGACACATTCAGTTCTTCTAATTCTAAAAAAAAAAGTACAAAATTTCTAGCCAACAGGAACATTAAAAGATGTTCAATACTGCTAATCATCAGAGAAATGCAAATCAAAACCACAATGAGCTATCACCTCACACCTATCAGAATGAATATCATCAGAAAGATCACAAATAACAAATGTTGACAAAGATGTGAGAAAAGGGAACCCTGGTGCACTATTGGAGAGAATGTAAATTGGTAAAGCCACTGTGGAAAACAGTATGGAGGTTTCTCAAAAACTAAAAATAAAACTACCATATGATCCCATAGTATCACTCCTGGGTATATATCTGAAGGAAAAAACACTAATTTAAAAACATTGGTGCACCCCAACGTTCACAGCAGCATTATTTACAGTAGCCAAGATATGGAAATAATCTTAAGTGTCCATCAACAGATGAATGGATAAAGATGAGGTTTGTGTGGAATACCACTCAGCCATAACAGGAATGAAAGTTTACCATTTGCAGTAGCATAGATGGACCTGGAGGGCATTGTACTAAATGAAATAAGTCAGAAGAAGACAAATACTTATGTTGTTATTTATATGTGGAATCTAAAAATAGACTAATGAATACAACAAAGAGGAAACAATCACAGATACAGAGCACAAACTTGGGATTACCAGTGGGAGGGGCAAGGTTGGGATAGGGGATTAAGACATACAGACTACTATGTATGAAATAAGCTACACGGATATATTGTGCCACACAGGGCAACATTTTATAATAACTTTAAACGGAATATTTTCTTTATAGGTTGTGATTCACTGTTGTACATCTGAAACATAAAATGTAAATCAACTATACCATTTTGCATTTTTTTAAATGCAAAAACTATATTTTAGATAGTATTTTTATTAGATAATAACCTTAGTTTTTGAAAATTCAAAGGTGACAAAAGGGAGTGCAGTGAGAAGGCAGTGTCCTCCCTACCCCAGTCTCCTGGTTCTCTACACAGACATTCACCAATATCAATTTCTTGCTTACCCACCTAGAGATCATACACAGTATACATTGTTCTCCTTTTTTCATGAAACAATGTATCTTATATATTCCTTTAATATCAGCACATCCATGGCCAGTTTTAGTTTTTTATAGTATATTTTTAAAATCAGCTTTATTGAGGTATATAGTACAATGCAAATCACTGTATTTCAACATGCAGTTTAATGAGTTTTATCAAAATGCCAGGTCACATAACCAACACTACCAGTTATGATATCACAGTTTCTCTCTCTCTCTTTTTTTTAACCTTCATCTGTATTACTCCCTTTTATTCTGCTTACTTGGGATTTAGTTTAAGCCCCCTTTCTAGTTTCTTAAAGGAGAGTCTTCAATCATTGATTTGAAACCTTTCTTCTGTTCTAATATAAACACTTTGATGGTATAGATTGGTCTGCTTTAGCTACATCTTATGAATTTGCTAGTAAAGCAGTGCTAAGAGTCACCCTGTTGGCTGACCTTCTCCTAAGGATCACAGTCCTTAACTGTCCTGTTCAGTTTCATGAAACCAGTGTTCCACAAATCTTTCCAGTTTTCTAGTAGTTTAAGGCAAAAGGGTAATTAAGCCTAAGCCTTGTTCTCTCTTGACTAGAAGCAGGAGATTACTTATTTTTTAATCCCATAGAAGAACATTTGCTTTCTTTCTAAGTAATGATTACATGAATTTCCTTATAGTTTCATAATTTCACAATTGTATACAGATGTCTGTCAGATCAAGGTTTTAAATTGTAATACCCTTAAAAAAGGTAAATAACAAGATCTGGCAACAGACCACAAGTAAGCTCTTGTTTTTTTATTACTTTTAACCAGCTGTGTCCTAGTTAATATCTTTTTTAATATTGAAAAACTTAGGAAATTTTCAAACATACACAAAAAAGAGAACATATATATTAAGCCTCATATGCTCATCATCTAGGTTCAAGAGGCCACAAGATATTGCCAAATGTACTTCATTATCATTTTTCCTTTGTGTGTCTCAGTTTTCTCATCAAAAATGAGAGATTACATCACAGTTCTGCTGACTGTTGAGGTAATGCATGTAAAGTGTGTCAGACTCTGCCTGTCGGAGAATGAATGTGCTCTAGAAGCATTCAGTCAGTCAGTTCAGTCGCTCAGTCATGTGCAATTCTTTGCAACCCCATGAATCACAGCACGCCAGGCCTCCCTGTCCATCACCAACTCCCGGAGTTCACTCAAACTCATGTCCATCGAATCGGTGATGCCATCCAGCCATCTCATCCTCTGTCATCCCCTTCTCCTCCTGCCCACAATCCCTCCCAGCATCAGGGTCTTTTCCAATGAGTCAGCTCCTCACATGAGGTGGCCAAAGTATTGGAGCTTCAGCATCAGTCCCTCCAATGAACACCCAGGACTGATCTCCTTTAGGATGGACTGGTTGGACCTCCCTGCAGTCCGAGGGACTCACAAGAGTCTTCTCCAACACCACAGTTCAAAAGCATCAATTCTTCAGCGCTCAGCCTTCTTCACAGTCCAACTCTCACATCCATACATGACCACTGGAAAAACCATAGCCTTGACT
>SJYV01050388.1:1298674-1372898 GCA_006410875.1 Neotragus pygmaeus
GTCTTTTCCAATGAGTCAGCTCCTCACATGAGGTGGCCAAAGTATTGGAGCTTCAGCATCAGTCCCTCCAATGAACACCCAGGACTGATCTCCTTTAGGATGGACTGGTTGGACCTCCCTGCAGTCCGAGGGACTCACAAGAGTCTTCTCCAACACCACAGTTCAAAAGCATCAATTCTTCAGCGCTCAGCCTTCTTCACAGTCCAACTCTCACATCCATACATGACCACTGGAAAAACCATAGCCTTGACTAGACAGACCTTTGTAGGCAAAGTAATGTCTCTGTTTTTCAATATGCTATCTAGGTTGGTCATAACTTTCCTTCCAAGGAGTAAGCATCTTTTAATTTCATGGCTGCAATCACCATCTGCAGTGATTTTGGAGCCAAAAAATTAAAGTCTTGCCGGGAGCCAGCATGAGGAGTCCCGCCCATGGCAAAGGTCATGAGGAAGGGGGCTTGACAATCACAAAGGTGGGATCAAGCCTCAGGGGTCACCCTGGATTTTCTCGAGTATCTACCCCCAAAACCAGAGTCTGCCTGCTTTACTATATTATGCCTTTCACCAACTCCTCTGACATTAACAGGGGGCTGTCCCCCCACTGCCTTTTTCTGGAAAAAGTTAATTTAGAGCTTTTAGATAATAAGTCTCCTGGGCATAATAAGAGTGTTTGAATCCAAAAACCCCTCTGATGGCTTTCTAGCCTGCCGGCGGACACTTACAACTGCACATGTGATTGTTTGTGGCCTCCCGACCACGAGAGGCACAGGAAGCTTGAAACATCCTAGGAATGTAGGGGCTTCCGAGGAGTCAAAATCATTTAGAATAGGACTGATTAAGGGTTTCATTCGTTGAGCCAATACTTGATGCCAAATTTTCATATCTTTTATTTGTTGATATAGTTGGTATGTAGAAAAAACAGGTAGTAGCCCTGGTATTAGCAACATTAGATCTTTGAGTTAAGTACTTCCTTTGTTATAACCCACCTTTGTTCTATAGGAATTTAACTTTATTTAGTACTTTGAGGGTGATGCAGATTAAAGAAAAAACACTTCAAGGGAAAAAGAGTTTTCTGGTTGATAGACATTTATCTAGGAAAAGGGCCATAAAAATGTTAACAGGCCCCCTGGCCAGAAGATGATGTAAAACCACCTAAGACCTTTCTATACGGGAAGGTATGCAAAAAGAAAGCCTGGTCTCAATAAGGGTCAGGACTGCTGCCCTGCATAACTCTGCATATTCCATTATTTCTTTATGTACAACTTGGGGTATATAAGCTGCTTTTGAAAATAAAGTTGTGGGTCTGGCACTGATGCTTGACTCCCCCATGTCGTTCTTTTCTCCCGTTTCTGGCTGAATTCCCATCTGGAGTGTGGAGGCTCACCGTGTCTACTTATTTGCCCTGGCTTCTAAGACCCACGCAAGAGGGAGCCTAAGGAGGGGCACCCTCCGCTATTCAAGCGGGCACCGGTGGCCTATGTAGACAGTGCAGGCTCCTTGTCTCAGAGTTTTATTGGTTCTCCATGTAAACCAAGTTATTTGGCCTCTTTTCTCCACTAATTTTCCTACTACACTATTCTTTCCTAATCTCTCTATATTTCTAAATAAATAAATCCTACTCGCCAACTCTGTCCCCGCTTCGAATTCCCTGGATCCACCGGGGCTGGACCCTGGCAAAGTCTGACACTGTTTCCACTGTTTCACCATCTATTTCCCATGAAGTGATGGGACCAGAGGCCATGATCTTTGTTTTCTGAATGTTGAGCTTTGAGCCAACTTTTTCACTCTCCTCTTTCACTGTCAGCAAGAGGCTTTTTAGTTCTTCTTCACTTTCTGCCATAAGTGTGGTGTCATCTGCATGTCTGAGGTGATTGATATTTCTCCCGTCAATCTTGATTCCAGCTTGTGTTTTTTCCAGCCCAGCGTTTCTCATGATGTACTCTGCATATAAGTTAAATAAGCAGAGTGACAATATACAGCCTTGATGTNATCTGCATGTCTGAGGTGATTGATATTTCTCCCGTCAATCTTGATTCCAGCTTGTGTTTTTTCCAGCCCAGCGTTTCTCATGATGTACTCTGCATATAAGTTAAATAAGCAGAGTGACAATATACAGCCTTGATGTACTCCTTTTCCTGTTTGGAACCAGTGTGTTGTTCCTTGTCCAGTTCTAATTGTTGCTTCCTGACCTACATATAGGTTTCTCAAGAGGCAGGTCAGGTGGTCTGGTATTCCCATCTCTTGAAGAATTTTCCAGTTTATTGTGATCTGTGATCCGTACAGTCAAAGGCTTTGGCATCATCAATAAAGCAGAAATAGATGTTTTTCTGGAACTCTCTTGCTTTTTCCATAATCCAGCAGATGTTGGCAATTTGATCTCTTGATTCCTCTGCCTTTTCTAAAACCAGCTTGAACATCTGGAAGTTCATGGTTCACGTACTGCTAAAGCCTGGCTTGGAGAATTTTGAGCATTACTTTACTAGCATTCGGTTCAGTTCAGTTGCTCAGTTGTGTCCGACTCTGTGACCCCATGAATCGCAGCATGCCAGGCCTACTTGTCCATCACCAACTCCCGGACTTCACTCAAACTCACGTCCATCGAGTCGGTGATACCATCCAGCCATCTCATCTTCTGTCGTCCACTTCTCCTCCTGCCCCCAATCCCTCTCAGCATCAGAGTCTTTTCCAATGAGTCAACTCTTCATATGAGGTGGCCAAACTGTTGGAGTTTCAGCTTTAGCATCAGTCCTTCCAGTGAACACCCAGGACTGATCTCCTTTAGGATGNCGATCCCTGGGTCAGGAAGATCCCCTGGAAGAGGAAATGGCAACCCACTCCAGTATTCTTGCCTGGAGAGAGGAGCTTGGTGGGCTATCATGATTAAGTTAGCTATGTATAATAATTTGTTTTTTTTTATTATGGTAATAATGTAAAACTTGCTATTTTAACCATTTTAAATGTCAAATTCAGTGGCATTTACGTATATTCATAGTGCAGTACAACCATCACCACCATCCAAATCCAGAACTTTTTCATGTTCTCAAGCTGAAACACCAGTTGACTTGATTTCACACCACTGCACACTGTGGGAACACACCGCAGATTATTCCCTCATGTGTTGATGAACAAGGGTCTTTCCAGGGCTCTGCTACTGTAAGTGCTGTTGCTGTGATCACTATTGTCCCTGTCAAGTGTTAAGTATGCAAGTGTTCAGCTTTAGGAGATAAAAAGTCAAGGGTTTTGCAAAGTGGTTGCACCCATTTACACTCCACTGCAATGTGTAAAGGATATCACAGATCCACATCCTCACTAACACTTGGGGTTTCAGCTTGTGATATTGACAAATGGCTGTATGAAAGCTTTGAAAACCAGTTGTTATGTTACAAGTTGGGGAGCAGGCTTTCCAGTGCCTGCCCTTGGGGTCTCCTCGAACTCTCAGCTCTCAAGACCCTTTTAGAGACTATTTTGCAGAGATTTTCAAAAGGACATTTACTGCCTTTCCTTCCAAATTATAAAAATCATACACATGCTTTGTAAAAACTTGAAAAGTACAATAAAAGTCACTTTTGATCTCATAACTGTTTTTAACATTGGTTTGTATAATCTTTCACTTTAATGTACAACTTTGAAATCAGACTATATGTACTGTTTTGTAAGCTTTTCTCCTCTGCTCAATATTCAAATTATAATTATCAAGGTTATTAAATATTCTTCTATAAGGTGATTTTTAGTGACTGCATATAGTCCCATCATTTGAAGGCACCATAAATTTTTAACAGTTGTTGAATTAAAAAAATATTTGTACACCATATATCAACAGATAGCCTTTGTCATAAATCATTGCATGTATTCCTAGTTATTTCTTAGTAGAAATACCTGAAAGTGGAATTGCTGGGGATTGTAAATGTTTTGAAAAAAGGTCTTCCTACCAAACAAACTTCATGTATCATATAACAGTTAGTTATCAGTGCACATTTACATTAATCAGAAACATCTGTATTACCAAGCTGAGCTTCTGGCTAACAGGAGATAATGATGTTATTACTACGCTCTGAAAGAACATTCTAAGGGTGAGGTGAAGTCGCTCAGTCGTGTCCGACTCTTTGCGACCCCACGGACTGTAGCCTAACAGGCTCTTTCATCCATGGAATTTTCCAGGCAAGAGTACTGGAGTGGGTTGCCGTTTCCTTCTCCAGAGGATCTTCCTGACCCAGGGATCNTGGCAAGTGAGAGACAAATATATAGCCAGATAAAAGCATTTTGTCACCTTGAATGAGAAGAGTAATCGGAGTTTTATTTTCAGTTATTTGAGAACTAGTAATTGTAACACTAATCTGATTCCTATCTTTATTTTCACATCTACAAATTTTAAAAGATATTTGAAGTCACCTCCCATCATTGTCTTTTCACAAATTTTGAGTGTCTAGTGTGTCTAGTGCCTGGTAGCACGGTGTCCTTCCACAGAGTAGTGGCTCAATAAATGCTTGTTTTACTGATGTCTTGTAGGGAGGTAGGTGTTGGGCACTGTTAGCACAAAGATAAATTAGTCCCAGACTCTGCCTTTGAGCTCATAGTCTTTTGGTTTCTGTGGAATTAATTTCAGTGAGCCCTTCTATATATATTGAATTTGTGAGTCAATATATTGAATTTGACTTGTGTCAGTTTATGGGGTAGCAGGACATGATAGTGTGTGTTTTGCAGTATTCTTAGGATGCATACCTGTTCCTTGCCATGACTGTTCTCTACTGTTCCATTTTTTAATTTTCTCATTTATGGATTATTGTGGTAGGTCTTCTGGGAACTGGCTTCCAGCTGTTTGGCTATGAAGAAAAACTCCAATCCAGTCCTTTACAGCATCTCTTTGAAGTAAGTTGGCGAAAAAAAATTAGAAAATGCTTTATCTTTTTTCAGAGTACAGTGCAGCTTGGTAACACATTTTTACTCCCAAGGGCTTTAAAAAACAACAAAACTGTTCTTAAAACAAAATTATTGAAAATATTGCTCATATTTTACTAAGGACTTACTTTAATTTTCTTATCCAAGTACTTCTTTTATAACCATTTTAGTTGATTTGGGACAGTATTTATTCAGGTATGGAATCTTGGCATAAACATACAGAATATCAGATTCAGCTGAGCATTCTTTTGTTCTATTATTTGTTGTTATGTACTGCAGCTTCCTTTGCTCTAATAACTATAATTCATTTAGACTTGAGGAAACACGAGTATATACGTTTTTGCTCTTGTTCTATTGTAGAGGGAAAGCATATATGTGTTTCTCCAAATTTGTGTATCCCTTTTCGTTTGTCTTTCAGCTCCTTTTCCTGGCTTTTGCCCAATGTGCACGTCTTTCTGTTCTACCTCATTTAGTCCCTTCACTCTGCTTTTCTGTCCTCAGTTCTTCCTGGAGATTATTAATAAAGCTCTTCCTGTCCAATTAATCTCCAGGAATGTGTTTCCTTTTCATTGTCCCAGTTGTTATCTCTGGGCCTGACAAAGAGCACAGATACTACCAGCCACTTTGGTGACATATGGGGGATCAGACTAAGGTTGTGTGTAAGGAAGCGTGCTTGCCAAGCAACGCTTTACCCCTCTAGCCAGAGCCACAGAGAGCGCGTCATTTTCATTTTTCTATATTATTTTGTATTTAACAAAACACATCTGATTCTTAAAGATCTTTTAACATTTGTGGTTTCCTCCTGAGTTTGTACCTTCACTTGCATTTTAAATGCCTATGTTTTGATTTGTGTAAGTGAAAGTGTTAGTCACTCAGTCATGTCCGATTCTTTGCGAACCCATGGACTGCTCTGTCCGTGGAATTCTCCAGGTGAGAATACCGAAGTGGTTTGCCATTCCCTTCTCCAGGGGATCTTCTGACCTAGAGACTGAACCCGAGTCTCTTACCATCTGAGCCATTTGATTTATACTGTTAACCAAAAGATTTTTCCCCCCTCTTTCCCACTTAGAGTTTTATGGATAGTCAAGAGTTTAAAAATTAGTAAATCTTTATGGTTGTCAATAAAGTATGCTACCTTAGTGCCTGGCATTTTACTGTATTATTTTCTAAAACTATGAATAATCATGAATATTTTTACCATGAGCTTAGTGAACCTTTCATCGGATCCAGGCCCCAGAGACAAACCCACAGTGCAGGAAATGCAAGAAACCACTTGGAGAACTTGTGTTGTTCAGAGCACATTCTTGTACAGTTTGACATATGAGAGTTACTCCTGACATTTTCTCCCACCCAATCTCAGAAGTTTTTTATTTAATCCTGACAATAGTAAATGTTTGTGGCCCATAATCTTTTAAATATTGTAGTAAAATTTGTTCTTAAACTCTCTGGCAACCTAAACATACATTTTATTCTATGCAGTTTAATACAGTTTCCTGCCTCTTGAGACTCATAAGAAGAGGGGTATCAGACATCTACATTAGAGATTGTTGATTGACAGACACACATAAGGAACAGGCGAAGGGGGTACTTTCATGAATAACAAAAAACTCAAGGCATAATAGTATTGCTTTCGTTAAGTGTTCTTTTGCCTAATAGCTTCATGGTGGTGTTGTTTTAGTTGCTAAGTCATGTCTGACTCGTCTGTGACCCCATGGACTGTAACCTGCCAAACTACTCTGCTCATGGGGTTTTGTAGCAAGATTACTGGAGTGGGTTGTCATTTCCTTCTCCAGGGGATCTTTTCTGACTCAAGGATCAAACCTGTGTCTCTTGCTTGGGAGGTGATTCTTTACCACTGAACTACCTGGGAAGCCCTAATAGCTTCACAGAGGAGCAGTATTTATAGACAAACGAGCTAGTCAAATAACACCCACCCTGCTGTTTGTAATAGTAGACAGCAATCCATTAGAGCACTCCTCCTTCCTTTGCTGAATGGAGAAAAATGCAGAGCCTACTATGGCAGACTAGGTTATTTTATCTTTGTGCTATTTTTGCAGACCCAGTTTCATTTTAAAATTGCAGTTCACTGTAGGTTACTTCCAGCAACAGCTTTTAATATAAATGAGAACGTTTATCCCTTTTTGAGTGGTAAGCAGATGTTAATGATTTTGTCCTGTTTCTAAACAGAAAACCTGAACCTTGGTCAAACCCATTTTTTTTCCCTTCTCAAGTTACAGATGGAGCTCTTTTAGAGGAAGGATCTGTCTTCTTGATCTTTTATCTGCAGCCTCAGACACCGTGCCTTACAGTAAATGCTTCTGTTTAAGTTGTGGCATAAAGAAACCTTTTGTAAAGCTCCAAGGAAGGGCTATCATAGGTTACACTATTTAGCATTTGTCCAAAATCTAACTTACCATGCAGTTTACTGGTGAAGAAGCCAAGTGCCAAGCCCACGGATCTACCACAGGCAGCTTTGCTCGAGAGTGCTCTGTGTGCTGCCCTGCCTCACCCCACCGCTGGCACTGCAGAGTGCCTTTCTGAGCCAGTCGTCTCCACTGGCTGTCATTATTTACAAAGCATTTTCCTTTCTTTCAAAATTAAATTGCTGTACCCCAGGCACAAATAGTAGTTTAGCTGTCACAATTTCAGTCTTCTGGCGTATTTGTTTTTAAATTTGGCTCTGGCTATCCAGGAGCAGATTTCATGGCCTGGGTGCCTCTAATTTGCACCATGATCAGTATCTCCCCAGTTTCAGTTTCTTAGCCAGGTTAGAAATTATATCATAGTTTTAGCATTTGTTTTCTGTGATGAAAATATTTAATGCAGTCATTTCTCTGCTGCATTGCCATGCTTGTGCTTTGCTCTATTTAAAATGGTTGTTCTCTGCACCTGTAGTCATTCTTTAACCAGGACATCTGGCCATGCTGTGCATTGACCTAGGACTATTTTTTAGCCAACATTCGAAACCTTTCCTTTTCATTTTTCTAATTTTTCACGAACCAGAGAAGTGCTTTTAATAGTTCCTCCCCTCCCCCAAATTCGCTGATGAGTTAAATAATATTTTTGCTGTTTAAAATTCACAGTATTGATTCAAAGAAAACATTAGTAGTAAGTTTTGAAATACTTTTCAAAAAGCCTTCCCACTAACATAAAAGAAATAGTTCTTACAATGTTAATAATGTTAAATCTAAATCATAGGTATATGGGGGTCATCGTTTACTCAGTTTTAATGATTTTTAAAAGTAATTTCTCAGAGTTCCTCCTAGATTTAAGCTACTTGAATGGACCTTAATAAAAGCTAACTCTGTACCTTTAAGAACAGAGAACCCAGTCACTCTTTTCTGTTTTCGGTTTTTTGGTTTGGTGGCTTTTTTGCTTGTTTTTTGCTACAGAAGATTTTAGAGCTTCACTCATTGATGTTGCATATTAATTGTATTTTGAGAATATAGAGATTCCTCTGAAATATGAGCAGCCTCTCATAAGAGGTAAATATGCCAATACAATATGCATTAGCCTTGTACCCTATCACTGGCTTTTTTTTTCCCCTTTGGTCATGCCACACAATTTGTGGGATCTTCCTTCCCTGATCAGGGAACAAAGCTGGGAGCCAGTAAGGAAAGCACTGCGAACTAACCACCAGACCACCAAGGAAGTCCCCTAGCGCTGGCATTTGTAGAGATTCAGGATGATCCCTGTAGTATTTCATTATTTTTACCCTGCCCCTTTTCTAAAAGGATTTGAGGTAATCACAGTGATGGGCATTTAACAAAAAAGACATAGAAAGTTGGAGATAATGTATTACTGCTGCTGCTGCTGCTCAGTTGCTGCTAAGTCGCTTCAGTCATATCCGACTCTGTGCGACCCCATAGACGGCAGTCCACCAGGCTCTGCCGTCCCTGGGATTCTCCAGGCAAGAACACTGGAGTGGGTTGCCATTGCCTTCTCCAATTAATGTATTACTAGGTAATGTATATGTAAGAGCTTTTACCCTGAGTTTTCCGATATCAGTAGTAAAATAATAAAAACAAGGCAGGACCAAACCACAAATTTAATAAGTGATAATGTTTACTTGCTCCCATTTTTTAAAATCAAAAGNTAATGTATTACTAGGTAATGTATATGTAAGAGCTTTTACCCTGAGTTTTCCGATATCAGTAGTAAAATAATAAAAACAAGGCAGGACCAAACCACAAATTTAATAAGTGATAATGTTTACTTGCTCCCATTTTTTAAAATCAAAAGACCATGTTTTTTTCTGACTTTAGAATCTCAAACAATTTCTCAAAGTAAATCAAGCCTAAATCAATTCTAGACATATATAGGATTATATATGCAGTTAATATTCATACTGTTTAAAGAATTGAATTCAAATGTAATCTGTTGATTTAATCCACATTACATTTTTCAGGGAAAATGATTG
Source organism: Neotragus pygmaeus (assembly GCA_006410875.1). Classification (NCBI taxonomy): domain Eukaryota; kingdom Metazoa; phylum Chordata; class Mammalia; order Artiodactyla; family Bovidae; genus Neotragus; species Neotragus pygmaeus. The sequence continues at coordinate 1,307,990 of SJYV01050388.1, forward strand.
TTGTGATTGAGGTGGATTTTACTTGTTATAACATCTACAAGAAATAGCTTTTAAATTATAAACCTGAGTCTGAACCCAGCCATCACTTTTGAGAGTGGTGGGAGCCAACTCAAGTCAGATTAGGGATTTCCCACCTCCCAGGTCACACAGAGGCTCTTGTGTGCGTCCCAAGGGAGCTGTCAAGAACTCCTCTTGGCTTCAGTGCACACTACTCTTGACTGACATGCCCAGGATCCAAGCCTACATGATCCCCTGGAGGCACCCAGCTCTGCTTGTGTGACAGACTTCACCTGGGAGGTCTTGCTGTGTCTCAGTTCCACAGGCCCGGAGACCAGCCTCCATGTGTGGGGACACTGTGAACCGCTGCCCTGTGAGGGCCTGCTGCCACCTGAGGGGCTGCCCAGCCTATGCTGTCCCCAGGAGTTTTTCCCTCAGGCCCTTCTCAGTCTGGGCAATTCTCTCCTCTCTCCTGGCAACTTCGCTGCTTCACCGTTGCTCATGACATGTCTTCCCCAAAGCCACATGCTTTCTCCCTCACCCTCACCCGCCTCAGACAGCGCTACAGTGTCCCATTGTTCTCTGGCTGTTCTTAGAACAAGAATGGAAATACCGAGCAAGGCCAGACTAAACATGTTAAGAGCTCAGCCATTATCTCACCCCACTGAAGTGTGGAAAGAACAGGTTTTTCAGCAGAGAGCAGTGTTTATTAGGCATGTGCATGGTGACCTACAGCAAGTCAGTAACTGTCACCCTTTGATAGAGGTGTAAGATACCATGAATGTAATTATACACAGAGAATAAAATCAGAAACTCCAGACACTAAAAGAAGATAAAGGGATGGCAAAATGCTGTTTATATGCTGCTAATGATGTTAAAATGAGGAGAAATTTGGTCATTAATACATTAGTTACATCAAACGATTTCTTTTTTTTACCTAGGAAGTTTCGACTGTATTAACTGATATATTAAATTATAATAACATGAATTTGAATTTCTTTGATATTTCATTTAATATTAGGAATTGGTCTCAACCAGAGAAATTTCTGATCAGTACATGAAACATTAAATGAACTTGTTTGGATCATAGTCTGGAATTCGTTACATGTTATTTTCTAAAACATGAGATCAAAATTAAATGCATTTTAAGATAGAAGACAAACNATTAAATTATAATAACATGAATTTGAATTTCTTTGATATTTCATTTAATATTAGGAATTGGTCTCAACCAGAGAAATTTCTGATCAGTACATGAAACATTAAATGAACTTGTTTGGATCATAGTCTGGAATTCGTTACATGTTATTTTCTAAAACATGAGATCAAAATTAAATGCATTTTAAGATAGAAGACAAACAAATATTGAGATAAAAGAATCTTTAGTGTCAAAGTTATGCTAACCATCCTTAGCAGTTACTTTCAGTTTTAAAAAATAACCAGGAGTGGGGTTAGAACCCTGCATCAAGGAATTCAGGTGTGCCTATGTGGCTCTTGTATTCTAGAATCAAATTTAAGGACTGAGCGGGGAGTGAGAGAGCTTTATTTACTACTTTAAGTTTTCACACTTATTTCTTACATTTGGGCAGGTCATCCCAAGAGCTGATTATAATTAATCAGTTAAATTAGAAATAAAATGTCATGCTTTTTGGCAGTCCCAACATTTAGAAATAGAAGGAACGATTAATACTCCTTTCAGGAAGTCTCAGACATTTATTTTATTCTCTTAACTAGTAATATAGCTGGCTTTTGCATTCTAGTAACCTAAAAGAAAAATTGCATCTCCATCCTCAAAAACACTTTTATTTAGCCACACTGTTATATATCAAATGCAAATTTAAAATTTCCTTTTTATTCCCTTTCAGTCTGGATCTAACCTCAGAAGGGGGCTGTCTTCAGAATACATACTTTCTGGGGTAATGGATTCAAAGTAACTGTAAATTGAAAAGTGTAATTTCAGAAATGCATTGTATAAAATTTTACTTTGAAGGAAAAAGTATTTCTTTTCTAATATGCTAATGATCGTTAATAGTTTTATATAGTACGTTTACAGGCAGATTGTTAAATGCCAATTAAGGCTCTTCTATTGTTCTGTTTGATAATGTCAGTTGATTCTCAGTAATGATTGGTTTCTCCCTNAAATGCATTGTATAAAATTTTACTTTGAAGGAAAAAGTATTTCTTTTCTAATATGCTAATGATCGTTAATAGTTTTATATAGTACGTTTACAGGCAGATTGTTAAATGCCAATTAAGGCTCTTCTATTGTTCTGTTTGATAATGTCAGTTGATTCTCAGTAATGATTGGTTTCTCCCTACAAACTGCTGAAATGCCAAGCTTGTCTTCATGAATTAGGAATGGCTTTTTGTTTTAATTGTTTCTATTTTAAATTTTAAGAAAGGGAGAAAAAGATTCTGGTGATGTTTTCCCTAAATATTCTTATCAGTATTTTGAGTGTATATTAGATTTTTTCATGTTTGACTGTTTGAGTTTAGGATCCTAGATTTTTTTTTTTAATCTAATACCTTTCCTCTTCTGAAAATAAGGGTTTTTAATATATTTACTTCTAAACTGAGTGTGTGTGCACCCCACACATACATGTATGTGAGAGAGAGATGGAGAGAAGAGGGGCAAGAGAGACAGGGAGAGGATGGAGGTATTAATTTTGAGTAACAAGCCATTTATAGATATATGTATGCTTTACTTCTGCAGGCTGGACCATTAAGCAATTGTCACTGGATAGGTCATTCAAAAGTCAGGAAGTCTGCAGATTACTGTTTTGCAGTGACTCTCTTTTTTTCTACACCTTACCAAAAATCTTCTTTCTCTAAGTGTCTTATTCATAGGACCATGCAGAAATTAATTCTTTATGATAAGTATCAGGTCTCCCTAAACACCCTCAAGTTAAGGATTCACTAGAAGGATTCACAACACTTAGCATATGGTTGAACTTAAGATTTGTTACAGCAAAAAGATGCCAAACAAAATCAGCAAAGGGAAAAGGCACATGGGGGCAAGTCCAGAGGAAATCAGGCCCAAGCCTCCAAGTCCTTTGCTAATAGAGTCACCTAGGATGTATTTAATTCCTCCTACAACAAATTGTGACAGCCTGTGTGAAATGTTGTCTACCAGGGAAACTCATTGGAGGCTGATTATGTAGCCGCCCTCTGTGTAGCCTGGTACGAAAATTCCAAACTCCTGGAAGAAAAGCGGGTGTTTAGCATAAACCATATTGTTTGCACAAGCAGTTTAGAGGCACTGTGATCCACTCTTACTGGTTAGATTGGTAGGAGCATTGTCAAAAGTCAAGTTCCCCAGATGGCAGCCAAGAGCTAACCTTGCAGACAACACATTTTAAGGATAGCAGTTTCTAGACCTGTTAACTCTTTTCAGAGTTGGACACAGCTTAGCAACTAAACAACAGCAACCTTTATTTGAAAGCACTTATTTGTTCACCTTTGCAATTCAGTAATTAACATGAGCCATCTATGAAAGCTGAGGCCTTTTTAGCTTGAGATAAGTGTTTAATACCCTGTTCCTTTCGTTATTAGTGTCTAGAGGGTATAAGCCACATTGTTGTTGTTTAGTCTCTAAGTCATGTCTGTGTCTCTGCGACCCCATGGACTGTAACCCTCCAGGTTCCTCTGTCCATGGCATTTCCCAAACAAGAATACTGGAGCGGGTTACCATTCTCTTCTCCAGGAAATCTTTGCGACCCAGGAATCAAACCCGCATTGGCCGGTGGATTCTTTACCATTGAGCCTCCTGGGAAGCCATAAGCCACATGATGGTTGTCCTAAAGTATTCTCCAGCAATAAAATCACTTTTTCTACCTAAGCTCTGCTACCATGATATTTTAAGAGTATGTAAGGGTTTAGAGGTCTCATATTTTTGTGTGACTTATTTGCCAATTTTTTTTAATATCATGCTACTTTAATAGCCTGCTGGAAAAAATATGAGGATAGTAAATTTACTGTTCATGTTTCACCCTGGAAGTGCGTTACAACTTTATAGTCCATAATGCATCACTTCAATATTACTTGAGCTATATTGTTGATATTTTTATATCACTTATTAACCTTGTGGTTTAGAGACTGGAAAATGATTCTGTGAATACAAAATCCTAGCACTGGAAGAGCCCTTAATAAGCCATCCGCCTGCACTCCCATCACTGGGTGGGGCAGAGCTAAGCCAGCCAGCACAGATCATGCAAAAGCACACTGAAGTGAGTGCTTCCCACAGTTCTCAAGAGCCCAAGCTGGAGTATAATTAAGCTAACTATCCGGAAGGTCTTCCTATATCACCTGTTTTGGTTTTTTTTTCCCCCTGGTCTTTGCAGATTTAGAGAAGAGTTCAAAATGTTTTTCATTACTGCTAAATAACTGCTAAATCATCCTTTGGCCTTTTCTTTCCCAGATTGAACTAGTCTACTGTCTTCAGCCTTTTCTCAGAGAAGTCGCAGCAATAATTTCACTTTTTTTTTTCTTTTAAGAAGAAATGCTAGCTTCTTGACCTAACAGTATATGAACTTGTATGAGAAGAAAAGAGTTATGCTTTATTTTCATTAACCTCAGTCAGAAATTTAATGTTTTCTTCTGTTACTATATCACAAATATTTTAAAATATTTGAACATTAATATTTCAATGTGATTATTTCCTGTATTGTATAATCCTGTGTATATGCATTTTGAGAACAGGTAGGTAGGGCTCACTAAGGGTCCATAGCAAAAAAAAAGAAAAGGTTACACTCATGGGAAGGGCACTTGTATAACCTTTAAATGAAAATTCTCCAGATTGTTTTGTTTTCCTCTTTTCTGTTTTGAAGATAACAGTGACTAGTAGTGTACTTCATTTAATATACTATTATGCCCTTAGGTTTATGTACAAGTTAATAAAGAAGCAGCGGACGATAAAAACGTAGCACAGTCAGCACATGAGTTCTTCCAGCGACTGGAGCTAGGCGACAGGCAAGCACTTGCGCTGTGGCGGAAGTTCCGGGACCTGAGCATAGATGAGTACATGCGGATTTACAAGGTGCCACCCACTCTCCTGCTCTCCTGTCATGTAACACAGCCCTTCACTGGCACTCCTGGCCGGAAAGGTTGTTGCTGAAGCTCAGATTTGTTGTTTGTCACTGAGTTGATAGTTGGGACTCACATATTCTTTGGGCTGAAAGTTAGAGCTATGAAATAAATTTTAAAAATGAACTTCACAGGCTAAATATGAAGTGATATCCTGATACCTCGTTTCAGTCTGGCATTTCTTTTCTTTCTTCTATCATCCCTTCACTTTTTCTTAACCATTGTTTCTTCTCCTGCTTCCTTAGGCATATATGTGATGGCTATAAATTTGTTCATTTAATAACCTGTTGGGAATGGGAGAAATACAACAGTTAGTAAAAGACATAGAAGTTCTTTTCTCATGGACTTTACATTCTCACATGGACACAGCAAATTAAACAAATCCACGGCAATACAGATTAAACAAGAGCTTTGAGAGTGTGCTCAATGGTGATGCATGCATGGAGAAAAGTGAAACAGAGGAGGGAGGATCAGATGGGCTGTCTGAGCAGGGTTTCAGCAAAGAACCCACATGGCTGGAGTAAGGAAGCGAAATGAAGAACAGTAGGAGCAGGGTCTAAGGGGTTGTAGAGTAGGGCAGGAGATAGGACATTTTCCAGGACTGTGCAGTGGAAATGGCTAGCTTCCTGCTGCGGTGGAAACGTCCCATATCATGCTGTCCAGTATGGCGGCCTCCTGCCGCACGTGGCCATTGAGCACTTTCAAGGGCTCACACCACAGTGTGAGTAGTGTGACTGAGAAACTAAATATTCACTTTTCTTTCATGTGCATTTGAATAACCACAGGTGCCTAGCAACTCCCCTCCTGGACAGCACAGTACCACTGTGGGGGCTTGACTGATACGGGGGAGCCATTAGAAGGCTGGAGTGCCAGAGTGACTTGATTTAATTCTTATTTTCCCCATCTGTATGACAGACTGTAGAGCATCCTATTTTGTCTTAGGGTAAGATAATAGGACTTGTAAGTAACTCTTTTTCCTTTTGTTTCTGAACCCTCTTAGCGTCTAGGAGTACACTTTGATGAATATTCAGGAGAATCGTTTTATCGTGAAAAATCTCAAGAAGTCTTAAAGTTGCTGGACAGTAAAGGACTCCTACAGAAAACACTGTATGATCAGGTTCCTGTTCTTTAGAAAGTTTTTTGTAGTTCTTTGAAGTTAGTATTGATGTATTCTCTCAGTAAAGACAGCAAGCAGAGTCTCATGTGCAGCTTTCCTGGCATTTGTTACCATGCTTTTTGCCATTCAGACTAGTTTCCCACATGCTGTTTTGTGCTGCCAAAGCAAAATCCTGGTAAGTTTGGGAGAAAGACTATTATCTTGTCTTTACATATGAGGAAACAAGCACAGAAAGTGTAAAGTGATCTGTCTAAGCTCACATAAGCTGATCATGGTATAACTGGAATAGGGAAATAGAACTCTTCATACTCAACCCTGCCTCTTTGAAAAGATCCCATCCTGTTCAAAAGGATTTAAAACAGCTTCTGAAAATAGCTATAATACAACCCAAAGCTTTTGAAAGAGTAAAATGCAGAAATCAAGAAGCAGGAGCAGAAAAAATAGGAAGTCAGGAATGATATTAGCGCATCATGTGACGCATACTGGGATTCTGCTTCTTTGCTTACAGTAGGTTTCCACTTTAGCTTTGAGCTCATCAGCCAGAGAAATAGTACCTTCATAGAAGCCCAGGCATGTGTAACACAGAAGCAAACCAGTTGCTTAGATATACCATTTTTCATAGCATCAAAGAGCAACTTCTCTCATCATTTTAAGAAAGACAAGAGGATGTGGTTCACAGCATCCTCAGTAGTGTCCTTAAGGAAAATTTTTAGATTGCCGTGTACAGATTCTAATTTTTGATTGGGCAGGAAAGACAGTAGCAAAATTTGGTTATTTTATTACTCATTTTTTACTCTTGTGTGTTAAAAACTAACCCAATATTGAGTGTTATAATAACTTGGATTTGAAGAATATGTTTCATGGTTAAACTGTAGTTGAAATCTCGTTTTCAACTCAGTGTGTTAAAGACTTTAGTTACCTCATCCAAAGCTACAGAATTTAAAAAGATAAGTAAGTATTAAACCAAATACCTACTCTTAGTCATTCAAGTTCAGATTGCCTCCTGTTTTTCTTCATTGTTGGTTATACTGCTTATTGCTACATAAGGAATAAAAATAGCTGCCAGTTTGCCAAAGATAAGGTTATAGGTACTATATTGTTAAAGGTCTTAATTCATTATGTTGTTTCAGAATTGCTTTTTTTTTTTTTGCATTTTCTAGAAAAGGCACTGCTGTAGTAGATCTTTCAGGGAATGGTGACCCCTCCTCAATTTGTACTGTAATGCGAAGTGATGGGACGTCTCTGTATGCAACCAGGTTTGTGTCTTATATGAAGCTCATCATTAGAACGTATGATTTCATATTCTTTGTTCTAGGATTAATGCTAAGACAAATCATTTCATTCTCAAAACTGTTACCAAATCCTACTTTCTTAAAATCTCTTCTCATCACTCAAGATGTTTTTATTGAGTTTATATTTATTGCCATTTATAGTTCCTGGAAAGGTTTAATATCATCAGAAAAATAAGTGGAAAACTGTTTATCATTAAACATCATAAGACTTCCAGAGATGAATACACTGTTCTACAGACTATAAAACTGAAGGACCTTGTTGCCAACTATAAATATTTTATATTTGCACATTGCCAGAATATGTATGCTACAAGGAGCTCATGTTGGCTCAGTGGTATCCTCACTCTATAAAGATCATCTAACAGGCACATGAGTGCCTCATTCTGATTTTTGGTAAAATAGGCCATGGGGGAAGTAGGCCATGTCGCTTAAATTTTGTCATCTGTCTCCATGACCAAACTCTATGGAAAGGAGCAGTCTTTATTTATCAGGCTTCCCTGGTGGCTCAGACAGTAAAGAATCTGCCTACAATGCAGGAGACCTGGGTTCAATCCCTGGGTCGGGAAGATCCCTTTGAGGAGGGCATGCCAACCCACTCCGGTATTCTATGCTGGAGAATCCCCGTAGACAGAGGAGCCTGGCAGGCTACAGTCCATGAAGTCGCAAAGAGTCAGACAGATATGACTGAGTAACTACAGCACAGGTTTATCAAGCACCCTTATTTCCGAGACAAAGCTAATAGGAAAGAGAAGACAGGACAATACAAAAACCACACAAGTAAAACACAGCCAGAATCAAGCACTGCTGGCTTAGCATAAAGTGGTGATATTTTGTTGTGGTTGTTAACTACCATCATTTTTTTCCCAGACAACTGTAAACCATCCAATATCTTACTGTCCCCTAGAAAATTCTTACTTTCTGTTACTTTTTGGCATTTCCTTTTATCAGTTCCATATCATTGGACTTAGGCACCTATATGTCTGAGAGATACATTTATTTTTCTAGATACAAAGATGTACAGTAGAAATTTTTTTTGATGCTAGCCAATTATTGCTGGACAGATTAAATAAACCTTTGAGTAACTGTTATAAGAAATGTGTTCACTCATAAGCAATAGGGAATTAAATCTGTTATCTTGTAATAAGCTATCGCTTCAGTTCAGTTGCTCAGTTGTGTCCGACTCTTTGCGACCCCATGGACTGCAGCATGCCAGGCCTCCCTNGCATGAAAGTGAAAAGTGAAAGTGAAGTCGCTCAGTCGTGTCCGACTCTTTGCGACCCCACCGACTGCAGCCTACCAGGCTCTTCCGTCCATAGGATTTTCCAGGCAAGAGAACTGGAGTGGGGTGCCATACTCTAGCTAGTCATTATTTAGGTGCATTTTGACTTCTCTTTAGGTTCTTTGTAAAGTATCATTTGAAAAAAGGGGTGGTGGCTTCTCTCTATCCTGAGGCTCAGAGAGTAGGGAGGAGTAGATTTCTCTTCCATTTCACAGATAAGGAAATTGAGGCCCAGTGAGGCNGTGCATTTTGACTTCTCTTTAGGTTCTTTGTAAAGTATCATTTGAAAAAAGGGGTGGTGGCTTCTCTCTATCCTGAGGCTCAGAGAGTAGGGAGGAGTAGATTTCTCTTCCATTTCACAGATAAGGAAATTGAGGCCCAGTGAGGCCATGAGACCTGTCCTAGGGAAGATATTATTTATCTTCCTGCTTATTTTTTTTTAAATCGTGGTAAAATATGCATAACATCAAATTTACCATTTTCACTGTTCTTCAGGTGTTCCGTTTAGTGGCATTAAGTACGTTCACTTGTGCAGCCATCGACACCATCTATCTTCAGAATTTCTCCATCTTCCCAAACGGAAACTCCATGTACATTTAACGGTAATTCCACTTTCCTCCCTCCCTGAGCTCCAGAAGACCACTATTCTACTTTTCCCTTGCTGTGAAATTGACTGCTCTGTGCTGGTGTTCAGTCGCTTCAGGTGTATCCCACTCTTTGTGACCCTAGGGACTGCAGCCTGCCACGCTCCTCATCCATGGGATTCTCCACGCAAGAATGCTGGAGTGGGTTGCCTCGCCCTTCCCCAGGGGATCTTCCCGACGCAAGGCTTGAACCCCGGTCTCTTATGTTTCCTGCATTGTCAAGCGGGTTTGTTTTTTTTTTTTTTTTTTTTTACCACTAGCGCCACTGCTATGCTGACTGCTCTAGGTACCTCATCTAAGTGAATCATGTAATATTTGTCCTTTTTTTGTCTGGTTTATTTCTCATCCTGCTTGTTTTTAAAAAATTTTTAGAAAACCCATTTAAATAATTTTTCAAGGCTCAGGAAGGATCTGTTAAAGAAAACAAAGTAAGAATTTCACAGCAAGGCTGCTACTCTGGAAAAAAATAATCATAATTTTTTTCTGCCTGAGAATGAATAAGCCCTGAGAAATCCTCCTATTCTGTTTGCAGGATTTATGAAAGTAATTTTTCTCTGCCCTCCACCTGGGAAAGGGCCCAGGAGGCTGTGACAGGTGCGTGTGGAGCAGTCCTGAGGAGGGGGTGGCATGCAGGCCACAGGCAACTTTGCCTTACTCTGTATCTGGGTGGGAGTCTCATCATGGTTAGAACTTGGCCCAGTTTTGGGGGGTGGTTCTGGCAGGACTCACTCTAGAGATAACAAACTACTGTATATAAGAAACCTCACAGAACCTTGGAGCTCGGAGAGGCCAGAGGCTGTCCTGGGATGTGGAATCTTGAAGCCAAGAGACAAGAGGGACCCAACCCAAGGTCACCCAGCAAATGGCAAACCAACAAGAGCTCAGTCTTCAGTCTGGGGCAGGCTCTGCCCTTGGGTCTGGGTATGAGTAGCAAGAGGGACCCTTCAACATGCATATGCTTCCAGGGCCCACAAGTGCTGTCCAGCCTGATCGGGCCTCTGCCACGTGAAGGCAGGAGGCTCACTAGATGTATTTTATAAGAAGCGTAGAAGGGTTGAGACTTGCCCACTGGTCCCCACCTACAAGTTGGACTAGAGGGTGGGGGCTGGGCCAACCAGAGGCAGTGCTCCCAGTGCCCTGCGTCTTCCAGCGCAGCGCTTCTCCCACTCGTGCTCCCATTGTCTCTGTGCTGCTCTGCACCTGGCGGGTCATGCCAGGTTGGGTGTGCATATAGGGAATTCTCAACCCCTCAGATTCTGAGATTCTCAGTGGCTGTTTTTATTGGCAAGGTTTGGATTCTTCTGAAGTTTGGAGGGGTGTTTTTCCCAAATCATTACAGTTCTTAGTTGCTTTGACCTTCAGATGTACATCAGGGAACGATAGCCAATGGCTGTGGTTTAACGGTAGTCATTTCAATTAGTGATTCTCCATGGTGCTCTCCGGGGTCAGCTCTCTGCTGTCTCCTCCCCGACAGCTGCCGTCCCAGGTGTCCCCCACACTCCTTCACTGCCTCTCCATTCTCTGCCTCCCTGTGCCCTGTTTTGGGTGTCAATCATTGCCGAAAGCTCCTAGTTCACCCCCTTCCCACCACCACCCCGAACAGTCTTTTCCCCACTGTGTTTTTCCTTTTAACACTCATCATAGACAGCGCATTTTGCTTATCACTTTACTCTATAAATTTTGCTAGCCTTTTACTTACCCTACTCATTATTCCCCCCTTCCCACACTGGAATGGAAGCTCTCCAGGGGGGGCTTCTGCTCCCCACTGTGTCTTTGCCACCCATCACAGTGCCTGACACGTAGTGAGTGCTCAAATAATTAGGATCCTCTATGACCCCCCTCCCAGAGTAATGGAAATAAAAGCAAAAATAAACAAATGGGACCTAATTAAACTTAAAAGCTTCTGCACAATGAAGGAAACTATAAACAAGGTGAAAGGCAACCTTCAGAATGGGAGAAAATAATAGCAAATGAAGCAACTGATGAAGAATTAATCTCAAAAATATACGAACAGCTCATGCAACTCAATACCAGAAATATAAACGACCCAATCAAACAACGGGCCAAAGAACTAAACAGACATTTCTCCAAAGAAGACATACAGATGGCTAACAAACACATGAAAAGATGCTCAACATCACTCATTATCAGAAAAATGCAAATCAAAACCACAATTGTTATGCCCAGAGTGCGGATCCCAGAACTGAGAGGATAAGACGTCCACAGCAATGCAAAAGCATAAAGGGGTTTTATTGCTAGCTTGAGTTAGGGCTCCCATCTCATCCAGCACAGTGGAGTCTTGACGAGAGCCCCGNTTTCCCTTTGTTCAAAACCCCAAAGCATGGGTGGAGAAAAACCCTTCATTGAACACCTATCTCCCTCCCAAGACTTGGGAGGTGTTCCAAGGAAGTCAACATTTCCTTTTAACATAATTAGATAACACAACATTTTAAGCAGACCTCTTTCTTCCCAAAACTATAGATTTCCTAAAAACAATTTTCAGAGAGTCAATTAAATTATGGCACAAAGAACTTTTCTAAAAGGAATCAAAATTATTTCTTTTCTTGTTTTCGTTACTGATATGACATATAGTCCAAGGGAAGCTAAATTAATAACTCCCAAAATTACTATCAGTGCTTCCTCAACTGGTAGTTCCTCTTACAATTTGGTTTTGGAGTGTATAGCTGGATGTGCTAACAAATAATAAACTAAATCGCTCAACAATCATTTTTAAATCCAAGTGGAATTTCTCTCATTTTAAGATAACTACATACCAATTATTAACATGACTGTAAAATTGCCATGAGGGGGAAAATGATTAGAAAAGGTAATAAAATCTATTTTTCCTAGAATGCTTTCTGGGTTCTCAATTTATAGATTTAGAAGAGACAAAATATAGAACTGCTTTTCAAAAAGAACTGGTTGCAAAATGTAGAACAATTTAATTGAGCATTTAGATATCTTTAAAAGGGACCTCTAAATATTTTAGACTGATGAATTATTCTGATCGCTTCTGATCTAAACAGTCTGAAATGACATGTAGAGTTATTGTTGCGACAAAGAATAAAGAAGAAGATCTCTAAGTGAATGCTTTCAAATCCTTTGTTCTCATGCATCAGAATGTCTGTATGCAGCAAATATAAAGCATAAAGGAAAGTGAAAATGCAGTTGAACTGAATACTGAATATTGCTTTTTCAACTCCAGTTATCCAATTTATGTTTATTTAAGACTGTCAAAGAAACAAAATTAAATAATAAAACAAAATTAAAGTATTCCCAATTTAATCCTTGTACTTCCCCCTCATGCCAATGTGTTACTTAGTACATTATATATCTTCTAGTATATAATTAAGACAGTGGTAAAGGTCAAACATTAAGTAAATGCTTATTTTTCCCCACAATGTTCTGCTAAAAATCATTTGAATATGCTGCACTGTGATACACTACAAGTTTGGTGGATGCCAGCATTAAAAGCTAAAATAAACACTGTATTAGCTGCATAAAAACAAATCTTTCAAAATACATAATAAGACTAAATACATGTATATCTGNGATAAGATGTTCTGCTAAAAATCATTTGAATATGCTGCACTGTGATACACTACAAGTTTGGTGGATGCCAGCATTAAAAGCTAAAATAAACACTGTATTAGCTGCATAAAAACAAATCTTTCAAAATACATAATAAGACTAAATACATGTATATCTGTCCTTCCTAAGTGTTTTTAGCAATATAATATTAAAAACACAAAGCTGCCAGCAAAAATTTCTGCAAAAAGCATTAAAATTCTGTAGATTCTCGAAGGTATTATCCATAATTATAACATGACTGCGAAGTCCTTCAAAAAGTATCAAATATGAGCTGTCTAGAAGCTAAGGAATGAATTCCAAAGAGACTTGGGGTGGGGGGATGCTTCTTGATTACTCTTTACACTTTTTTCTCTATTGAAAAAAAATTAAGCCAAGAAATGGCTAGCAAAATTCAAATAATGAAAATTACAAAATCTGGAATCTAGATTTTAAGGAAGGTGGAAAAATCATGACTATTTGGACAACTAAAACTGAAATAAGTTTTCTTAGAATGCAAGTAAATCTCACAGGAAAGAGAAAATTTTGCATTAAAAAGAAACAAAGAAAATGAAAAATATTTCAATCTGAGAGCCCTTAAAGTAATGGAAAAAGATTATCTAAAGATGTGTATTGTGATTTGCTCAAACATACAACAATAAACTCCAATTTCTGAAGTGATGCTTCATTTAGGACTGAAAAACGTTTTTCCACCTCAAATCTATATTAAACAGATAGGATTGCCAGGTTAACATTACCACAGGGCATGCAAGAAGCTTGCCAAGCAGGAACATAACCTTATTAAATGCAGTGTACTAATTCATTTTTTTAGATTTACAAATATAGCAGTATCATATAAATTTACATCTTTCAGTTTTACAAATAGATCAAGTGTTCATTTACATAAAATATCACCTAAAAATTAAATACTGTCAATTTTAATGTCATCTATATCCAAAGGTTGGAAGGAAAAAAAAAAAAAAAAAAAAACCTCCTCATCAGGTAAAAGTAGTATAGCTTTTTAGAAAGAGGCATAAATTAATTTTTATAAACTTTAAATGCTATATACTAATTAGAGCCCAGGTACCAGTTATAATTTAGCCCAATTATTTATCTCCAATGGATTTAATTACCTTGACACTTAAAAAAACACTCAAATCTATACAAAATAAAACAGAAGAAATGCTGAAAATTAAAAAGCTATTTTAACATACAAATTACAACTAATAAAAGTTATACAATATCTCCTCTTGACCACTAAAAACACACATGTCTTCTGTAGCTCATGTCTAAAGAAAAGTAAAAGATTGCTTAGAAAGCTTTACTCCATAGTAATTTATTAAAATTATTAGCTATGTAATCAGAGTAATCAGGAGTTTACGAAGGCTAAATAAATCTTACCTTTATGTAGCCCCAAGATACTGACAGTAAATAGTTTGCTTCAGGCATTTTTGATTGATTATATAGAGAGTAAGTTCTAAAATAAGTATATCTTCAAAACCTTGATACTTAGCAATCTCCACAAGCACGGAGTATGCAGATTTTTAAAGATTTTTGGTAATTAAGTACACATAAGAAAGCCTCGCATTAGATCCCATCCAGTCGGTTTCCCATTGAATACATGCCATTTGTAAAACTCCAGAATGCAACAGAATTCAACCACTATTCTGAATAAAGACAATTCATGTGATAAAGAAACATCTAAAGATCTAAGGGTCTGCATCTTTCTCTCCCTGAGCTCCAGGGCTTAATGAATAATGTATGTCAAGATGCTTAGCTGCAAGAAAGACTAGTTCTGTCAAAAGCTACCAAATAAGGAACTGCAGGGAAGCCAGAAAGAGTGACAAGAAACCCCTCCCATAAAACCCCAACTATGCACCAATCACAATGCGTTCCTGGGAGGGGGCGTGGACTAGGCCCAGGCTGCTCTGTGATTGGCTGGCAAGAGCGGACCTCTGGGGAGGAGGTTTTTCTCCTCACCTCTGGTGAACGCCATTTAATAATGGTATCCCTACAGCCGAGGCTGCCGCACGAAAATGTGAATGGGCTTTCCCTCTCATTGTGATGAATAACCACCATAAAACTCTGCAAAATTCATAGTTCATTCTTAAATAAGAATTGCCAATCCTTTCAGAGTCACTTCTATGAATTTTAATATTCTGACTTGTCTTCAAAATAAAAGTTGCTCTAAAAAATTTAAATAAATAAAAGCTGCTCTAAAAATGGCAATCAGACATTTTAATTGTCTCTCTCTGTCAAATCCAAAACAAGTGGTTTCCCCGGTGACACAGATACAACCGAAGTTCTTCCTCAGTCCCACCTAATAGCGTAGTGTAATTATAAAATACAATTAATGTCCAGAATTCATAAATAGAAGTGATACACTTCTTCACCTGTGTGGCATTGCTAGTCTTAGCTCCTTTTGTTTCTATTGTTATATGTGGTTGAGCTCCACAACCTTCAAAATCTAAGGGTGGGGATGATTTATTATAAATCTGATTGGAAGGAGGGGTGGAATCCTGAACGCCAATACACTGTATATGGTTCAAGAACGCAGAGCTCTGTGGACAGATTTCAGGATCTATACTTTGATCAGGAGAGCATTTTTATGATTGTGTAAAGGTATAAGAGTGGCTCTTAAGAATACAGACGAGCTCAAAAGTAATCAGGTCTTTTACAAGAAGTAAATAAGAAATTTAAATTCCTTCGCGAAAAACTAATCTTTTTCTACTTGGTTTCGGATAGCATTATTCAGTAACTTTTACATTAAAGAGGTCTTACGGATGAGAAATAAGGGGAAAGTAGCTTTTGCTCTATTTTAGCATGACGTTCTGTCCAGTCTACCTTTCCTCCATCTCAGTCTGTTCCCACTTCTGTGTTTCTACAACTTGTCGGTGTGGTGACTGCTCAGTGTTCCTACATCAGGTTTATCAGTCTCAGACTGCACCTCCTCATCAGAAACATGTAACCCCTGTCTCTTTGAACTTCTATTGGTCCTTTGCTGCCAAAGTCTTCAGCTGCAGTTCCCACCCAATGTGTTCATTCCCAAAGTCCCAAAATCTACAAAAAACAATGTTAAACTCCTATATTTCACTAAAACTGCTTCCAGAAGAATGCAAAGGTCCTCCCCTTGCATTATTCTCTCATTTTCCTCAACTTCTCTGAAGTGTTCAATAGTCTGATCACTCTCCCAGCTCTCTCTCACTCCCGGGACCTGCAGTTTCCCGATGAAGTATGAAGTTTTTCCTCCCACATCTAGGATACACACACAGACTCTCTCCAGGGCAAACACTCTCTAATGACCTCTTCTAATGTGAAATTTAGGACCTTATTTACAAATGACTAAAGGATACTATTCCTCCTGGAATGCCCTACCAAGACACCTCAGACTTTTTCAAAATTGGTAGGTCCTTTTTCTATTTAAAGCATCTCTTACTATGACTACTCCCATTTCACTCAGTGGGTCCATATTCCAGTGTCTCAAACTGAAATCTACGACTTTTTCTTGCTATTCAATAGGTATTCCATGTGAGTTGACCACTGTTAGATGTTTAATGTAATAATCCAGCTGAATCCTTGAGTGACCCTGGTGTATTTCCGGTCTACCACGTAGTACCTTCCCTCCATAATGTTACAAAGTTCTGTCTTCTACAGAAGGCTTTTTCACTTACTCTTGTTCCTTCCCATTCCCACTCCCATCATCTAAATCCAAAGGCTTAAATGGATGAAAGAAGTGGAAAGGACTTTCAATATCATCTCCTCTAACTCCTAATATCCACATAAAGTAATACCTAAAGAGACAGCGCTTTTCCCAAGTTCACTCAAGTACTAAGAACACAGACTCTGAGTTGAAATCCTTTAGTGCATAGCCCACAAGGAAGACTCTCACTCTGAGTGTGTCAGTTTCCTCATTTGTAAAATTGGTTACTGTGGTAACTGGTCTCCAAAGATGCTTCCTGATGAGCCACACGACCCTACACTGAATCTGAGCTGGCTTGGGTAACCAACAAAGGATGACGCCTATCTGTGGAGCCTGTCACAGGAAGTCTGGCAGCTCTCACCTTGGTCTCCATGAATGTGCTCTTGGGATCTCTGAGCCATCTTGTAACAAAGTGTGAGTATTCTGAGACTGCCATGTTAGGAGGAAGCCCATGCTAAGTTTGTGGAGAGGTTTCTGGGAAAGGGGCCCAGAGAAAGAAATGGTGGGAGTGGGGGAGAAGGTGGGAGGAGAGAAAGACAAAAAATGAGCAAGCACATAGGCATACCCAGCTATCTCCAGCCGTACCAGCCATGCCAGCCCCAAGCCAGACCTGAAGGTGAAGAATCTCTCTTAGCCATCCAAGCAATTGCCCCTGTAGATGACTCCACCCCTCATCACCAGCTGACTGCAAGCACATGATGGATTCTTATGTGAGAATGTGGAGCCAAGCCCAACTAACCCATAAAACAATGAAAAATAATTTAAAAATAGATATTCTAAACCACAAAGTTTGAAGTAATATGTTATAGCAATAAATAGCCAGGACAATTATTATGAGGATTAAATGAAGTGTTATATGCAAAGCTTAGGCTTCCCTGGTTGCTCAGACGGTAGAGAGTCTGCCTACAGTGCAGGAAACCTGGGCTTGATCCCTGGGTCAGGAAAATCCCCTGAAGAAGGAAATGGCAACCCACTCCAGGGTTCTTGCCGGGAAAATTTCATGGACGGAGGAGCCTTGCCGGTTACAATCCATGAGATTGCAACAGAGTTCGCCATGACTGAGTGACTTCACTTTCACTTTATACGCAAAGCACTGAAAACATCTGATACATAGTGATAAATAGATATTAGGCGATGATGATAACATTGATGATCATGATAAATCTTCCATTGCTGTGCCTATATTTTTTTAACTTTTTATTTTTTATTGGGGGTATAGCTGATTAACAATGTTGTGATAGTCTCAAGTGGACAGCAAAGGGACTCAGCCATACACATCAGTTCAGTTCAGCTTAGTCACACAGTCGTGTCTGCTCTTTGTGACCCCATGGACTGCAACATGCCAGGCTTCCCTGTCCATCACCAACTCCTGGAGCTTGCTCAAACTGACGTCCACTGAATCAGTGATGCCAGCCAACCATCTCATCCTCTGTTGTCCCTTTCTCCTCCCGCCTTCAGTCTTTCCCAGCATCAGGGTCTTTTCCAGTGAGTCAGTTCTTTCCATCAGGTGGCCAAAATATTGGAGTTTCAGCTTCAGCATCAGTCCTTCAGTGAATATTCAGANAACCATCTCATCCTCTGTTGTCCCTTTCTCCTCCCGCCTTCAGTCTTTCCCAGCATCAGGGTCTTTTCCAGTGAGTCAGTTCTTTCCATCAGGTGGCCAAAATATTGGAGTTTCAGCTTCAGCATCAGTCCTTCAGTGAATATTCAGAACTGATTTCCTTTAGGATTGACTGCTTTGATCTCCTTGCAGTCCAAGGGACTCTCAAGAGTCTTATCCAACACCATACATCAAAAGCATCAATACTTCAGTGCTCAGCTTTCTTTATAGTCCAACTCTCACATCCAGACCTGACTACTGGAAAAACCATAGCTTGGATTAGACAGACCTTTGTTGGCAAAGTAACATTTCTGCTTTTTTAATATGCTGTCTAGGCTGGTCACAGCTTTTCTTCCAAGGAACAAGTGTCTTTTAATTTCCTGGCTGCAGTCACCATCTGCAGTGATTTAGGAGCCCAAGAAAATAAAATCTGTCACTGTTTCCATCGTTTCCCCATATATTTGCCATGAAATGATGGAACCCAATGCCATGATCTTCATTTTTTGAATGCTGAGTTTTAAGCCAGCTTTTTTTCACTCTCCTCTTTCACTTTCATCAAGAGGCTCTTTAGTTTCTCCTTGTTTTCTGTGTAAGGGTGGTGTCATCTGCCTATCTGAGGGTATTGATATTTCTCCTGCCAATCTTGATTCCAGCTTGTGCTTCATCCAGCCCAGCATTTCTCATGATGTACCCTGCATAAAAGTTAAATAAGCAGGGTGACAACATACAGCCTTGACATACTCCTTTTCCTATTTGGACAGTCTGTTGTTCCATGTCTGGTTCTGACTGTTGCTTCTTGACCTGCTTACAGATTTCTCAGGAGGTAGGTAAGATGGTCTGGTATTCCCATCTCTTGAAGAATGTTCCACAGTTTGTGATCCCCAGAGTCAAAGGCCTTGGTGTAGTCAATAAAGCCGATGTTTTTCTGGAACTCTTTTGCTTTTTCAATGATCCAACAGATGTTGGCAGTTTGATCTCTGGTTCCTCTGCCTTTTCTAAATCCAGCTTGAACATCTGGAAGTTCTTGGTTCATGTACTGCTGAAGCCTTGCTTGGAGAATTTTGAGCATTATTTTGCTAGTGTGTGAGATGAGTGCAACCGTGCAGTAGTTTGAACATTCTTTGGCATTGCCTTTCTTTGGAACTGGAATGAAAACTGACCTTTTGCAGTCCTGTGGTTGACCTGACCTTTTCCAGTCCTGAAAACTGTTCTTTTCCATATGTGGCTACAGCCATATATATACATGTATTTATTCTCCCTAAATCCTCCTCCTATCCAGGCTGCCACATAGCAATGACCAGAGTTTCATGTGCTATACAGTAGAAGATGGCTAGCTACATTTGTAAACTCCTGGCTTATTGTTTTTAAAGGATAACATGTAAACACACACACACACACACACACACACACACACACACACACACACTTGTTTCCTTCCAACTGCCTCATTTCATTCCATGCATTAGACTCAAAACACTGTAATTGCTTCTTTACTCACATCCTTTGGCTTTTCTCTACCACCTGCTTACTGATCTCAACTGCTAGACCAACTTTCCTCAAACTCAGACTCAGTCTGCCACTCCGAAGCCAGTGGCTGACAGCTCAATGTCACCTGCTTCAACATATCTGGATTCCTCTGGAAGCTCCGGCCTGACACTGGCCTTAATCCCTGAGTTTAAGCTCTTTCCACCATTGCTCTGTTCCCAGCAGGCTACTATTCCACCCATCCCTATGATGAAGCCCTCCTTTTTTTTTTCTGGCCACAGCCTTTGGCTTGTGAGATCTCAGTAGTTCTCCCAACCAGGGACTGAATCCGGGCCATGGCAGTGAAAGCCTGGAATCCTAACCACTAGGCTGCCAGGGAACCATCAGTACCCTCCTATCTTTTATCTACTTCAAGCTGGTCTTTCGAAGTCAAATTTAAATCATTCAAAATACACCCAAAACCAAATATTTCAGCCCTTCACCAAACTCTTAACTATTCTATGAAGTGAAGTGAAGTGAAGTCCCTCAGTCGTATCTGACTCTTTGCAACCCATGGATTGTAGCCCACCAGGCTCCTCGGTCCATGGGATTTTCCAGGCATGAATACTGGAGTGGGTTGCTGTTTAACTATTCTATACTCACTCTTTAAAGATTACTTATTACTCTATTATATTCCAGACACTCTCCTGGATATGGGGGCATAGCAGTGTGAACAAAGGTTTTTCACCCGGAGCTTACATTTGACAATTAACTCCGTAAATACATATGTCAGTAATGGTAGGTCCAATAGAGAAAAAAGAAATGATGAGGGTAACAGGTATCAGGGATAAAGGTTCCTCTCTTATATGATGATCAAAGAAAGCCTTTGATGAGATGACACAAGCTCAGAGACCTGAAGAAAGAGAGGGAGCAAGTCTTGCAGATATCTGGCGGTAGAGGGAGTCAAGCGATGGATCTGCAGAGAGCAAAGGCCCTGAGGCAGGCGGGCCATTCTTGGCCTTATTGGACTTACTGCCCATTTTTTGCTTCCATCAATTAATCTATTTGTTGCTGGGAAAGATTGAAGGCAAAAGGAGAAGGGGGTGGGAAAGGATGAGATTAGGTTAGACAGCATTACCAACTCAGTGGACATAAATCTGAGAAAAAACCGGGAGACAGTGCAGGACAGGGAAGCCTGGCGTGCTGCAGTCCATGGAGGTGAAAAGAACTGGACCTGACTTAGTGACTGAGCAATACCAGCAATTAATCTATTTTATTCTTTGATAACTTTCAAACTATTAATAAGTTACTTCTTTCTTTGTGTAACAAATATTTTTTAATCCTGAAATGAGATTCTTAAATATTCTTTCTACATACACACTTTACTAAATATATACATACATACTCAGCAATCCTTATATAGATACTTAAAAAAATTCGTGTAATGGCTTACCAGTAACATAAAGGGGTCACAAAAGACTCAGACATGAATTAGTGGTCTAACAACAAAAGTTGAAAAAAGTAATTTATAAATTAAACATTGCAAAATTAAACACTTGTACACGAGTTAAAAAAAATGACACAGTAAAAGCTTGTATCTTATTTTCACTTACTAGCTGTGTGATCTCGAGAAATTTATTTAAACTTTCCATGCTTCAGTTTACTCATCTGAAAATGAGAATAATAAGACTAATACCATCTATCTATGTTGTTGGGAGTTTTAATTAGTATACATATGTAATCTACTTGGGCTTCCCTGGTGACTCAGATGGTAAAGAATCTGTCAGTGATGCAGGAGACCCGGGTTTGATCCCTGGGTTGGGAAGAACCCTGCCCCACCCCCAAGAAGAGAATGGCAACCCACTCCATTATTCTTGCCTGGAGAACTCCATGGACAGAGGACTCTGTCAGGCTTAGTCCACAGGTTGCAGAGTCAGAAACGACTGAAGAACAGAGCACTAAGTGCTCTGATTCCTCTGACGTGAAGAATTACCATCAATGTGATGGCAACCTGGAAATAATTACCGGAGTGCTGTAGTGGAGGGATGATCTTTTTCCAAAATGGTGAGTGGCTCTTGGGAAGGTTTTCAAATTAACAAAGTGCACTTCTCCTTTAGATTACACTGTGATTGCATTACTCAAAAATGTACTGTGGATTAGCACCATGCAGAAAACATTTTGCATTTATATGTAAAAAGTAGTTGTGTTCTAGGCTCAGATAATCATAAGTGAATTTTTTACCTTTGTGAATGGTTTCTGGGACACAGAAAAATAGTCCCTGANTCAAAAATGTACTGTGGATTAGCACCATGCAGAAAACATTTTGCATTTATATGTAAAAAGTAGTTGTGTTCTAGGCTCAGATAATCATAAGTGAATTTTTTACCTTTGTGAATGGTTTCTGGGACACAGAAAAATAGTTCCTGATGAAGGACTATCCCAAAGACTAGTTACTCCCTGGCTCCTGTCCATGAAATGCCAGGAGTTCTCTGCCACCAGTGTACCTGAAATTTCTTCAATGTTCCTAGTGTTAAGGATCACTTTTCTAATTGTGTCAACTACTTTGAACTTTGCCTCCTCAATCAGGGTGGAGGACACTTGAGGCAACAAAGATATATATTTTTTCTTCATATTTCCCAAAGTAGTTAATGAACCACAGGCACAAAAAGATTCAACTGTAGGTCTCTGATCTGCTGTAGTAGGGGACATAATGGTAATAGTACGCAGTAGTAGCAGTAACAATAATGTTAAGTAAAAAGTACTTAGGAAGGTTTCCATATTTCTAGGGAATAAGAAATCTTTTAATCTCCAAGCTAAATTAAAATTCATTTCATTTTTCCCCATTATAAGAAACCAACTAGATGCTCCTTCCAATTGCCACAGTAGTAAAGCCTGCAGAAAGAAATCTAAACAACTCAGAAGAAAATATGGATGAAACCAGAGAGATAGAGGTTTATAGATGAGGCTTGGTTTCTGCACATTCTAATGAGGAAATTGTTAACAAGTATGTTACAGCATTTACTACTGTGCACCAAGACCTTTATTTATCTCTTATCTCTAATCTTTGTAACATCCTGAGTAGATACCTATTATCCTCATTTTAAGGTGAAAAGACAGACACTCTTAAATCGCCAATAACTTGCCCTGGACGCGGAGGGGCTCAGAGGCAAATCTAGGTCTCTTTAGTCTTTGCTCTTTATGGTGGATGAATATCTTGCATATAATTAGGCTGATCCAAACTATGATTAATAGTATGAATTTAGGAGTGGACTCATTCAGGCTTAATCCTTGTGCTGACTCCGCCTACTAACTAGTGAGGAAGCTGGTGCCCAGAGAGACTGGCAGCCTCACCTGATGGTGAGACCTTCTTACATGTGCAAGTGCTGTATGAACAAGACACAGATGCATAGGGACACCTCAGGCTTCCTGATTAGTAATTTTCTCCTTTCAAACATCCAAGTGATTTTATATATGAACAAGTACATGTCTGTATGTGTGTGTATATGTACCAGAGTAGAAATATATATATATATATATATATATATATATAATTTCCTTCAGCATTCAGTTTTCTTTTTCTAATAATAATTCTCAGAATCTCTAGAGGCCACTCCTATTTTATTCCATACGTTCTTGGTCCTCAAGCAATACCCCAAGAAATCAACATTTGTGGACTATTTCAGGATATTTAAAACTCTGCTCATGGAGCTGAAGTCTTTGATATAATAACACATGCTGGTATCACTGCCTTTGCAACAGAGGTCAACAAAGATAAGAAATTTTTGAACAGGGAAAAAGAAAAACCAAACTGAGCAAACCGAGGCTCAGAAGTTCCAGTGTCTTGACCAAGGCCACAAAGCCAAATAGCAGGGATAGAATTTGAACGCAGGCTGTCTGGCTTCAGAGTACTCCAAATTGCCCCCAAAAAAAGTATTTTAGGCATTAATCCATATTTACCCTAGAGTCTATAAGCAATATGTCTATTAACATAATTAATTCTAAAATGGGGCTTCCCTGATGGCTCAAATGGTAAAAAGTCTGCCTGAAATGCAGGAGACTTGAGTTCGAACCCTGGGTCGAGAAGATCTCTGGAGAAAAGAATGGCTACCCACTCTAGTATTCTTGCCTGGAGAATCCCATGGACAGAGGAGCCTGGTGAGCTACAGTCCATGGGAACACAATCTATTATTACACTTGAAATATTTACAAATTATTTAAAGCAGTGTTATTGACTCTTAGATTTCTCCAAACCAAGGGATATTCCTGGCAACATCACTATTTTTGGTAAGATGTACATCTTAAAATAGTTTATCCTATAATCAGTTACATTTATTTTACACCTTTCTACTTAGGATTGAAGTTCTGAGACACAAATCTACATAAGTAGGCTCACCTATTCAATACTGCTTGGCTTAAGATATGCAAATCTAATTGCTATAAAGAAAGAATTCGGAGAAGAGATTAAACTGCAGGTATTGAATACAATGAGGACTGCATACCACTGTCCGTAAAATCACCAAGTAGTCTTTTGCTTTCATATGCCTTAAAACTAGTTCTGGAGGCAAACAATGATTGGTGATTAACTGACAACTTGTCTTTCAAATAACAGAATTTCATTCTCTATTTTTTACATTATTAAAACTACATTTTCTTTGCTTAATAGTGCAAAACCAACCATGACACAAGTAAATATACCAAATTTGTTTGTATTTACTGCCCTCTAGTGATAACGGTGCCAAATGTGATTTAAAGAACAGCTCTATGTGCTTGAAGAGCCATCACATTTCAGAACACAACAACATACCTTATGAATATTTTGGAGACTTGAGATTAAGAGGAGCTCCTGGTTGATCTGGGGTTTAGCTTTTTTCAGGTTGATTTTTTTGAAACCAAAAATCATCTGAAAAGCTAAGAATCACTCTTTAACCTGGTTTGAAAGTTTTCACCAAACACTTGTTTTATGTAAAACTGGAAAAACCTAATGTTTATTGAGAAAGAAATTCTGATGTAAAAAACTATTTTTTGTTGAAAGGTTCCTTGAAGATGAGATAACAGGACACTGATGATATCTTTATTTAAATTTCTCTTACACATTATCTCATTAAATGTTAGCATAGTATTAACTGTATTACTAATACAGTTTGAATTATATAGAGTAGATACAGAGTTTTCTATGCTCACAGCTAAGTAGTAAATCCAGCTTAAGCCACCACCACCACCACCACCACCACCACCATTATCATCATCATATCTACTAAGGACTTCTGTTTCACTGAAGAACAATTAAGGCAATGAATGTTTGCACAAATCTCATATAAATGAAGCTTCTACAAAAATAACCTTGTATGAAAGAGAACTTCCTAATTATGGAGAAAATATATACACTGTGTGATTTCATTCATGACATTCTGGCAAGGCAAAACTATAGATAGGGACAGTCAGGTCCCTATCTATAGGGTGACAGCTACTCAGAGCAGGGGGAGGGGAATGACTACAAAGAGGCAAGAGAAAACTTTCTGGGCAATGGTAATTTTCNCTGTTAGCCTTTGCCCTGCTTCATTCTGTACTCCAAGGCCAAATTTGCCTGTTACGCCCTGTATGTCTTGACTTCCTACTTTTGCATTCCAGTCCCCTCTAACGAAAAGGATATCTCTTTTGGGTGTTAGTTCTAAAAGGTCTTGTAGGTCTTCATAGAACCATTCAACTTCAGCTTCTTCAGTGTTTCTGGTCCAGGGCAGAGACTTGGATTACTGTGAGATTGAATGCTTTGCCTTGGAAATGAACAGCGATCATTCTGTCATTTTTGAGATTGCATCCAAGTACTGCATTTTGGACTGTTGTTGACTATGATGACTACTCCATTTCTTCTAAGGGATTCCTGCGCACAGTAATAGATATAATGGTCATCTGAGTTAAATTCACCCATTCCAGTCCATTTTAGTTAACTGATTCCTAAAATGTTGACATTCACCCTTGCCATCTCCTGTTTGACCACTTCCAGTTTGCCTTGATTCATGGACCTAACATTCCAGGGTCCTATACAAATTGCTGTTTACAGCATCAGACCTTACTTCCATCACCAGTCACATCCAGGATTGGGTGTGGTTTTTACTTTGGCTCCATCTCTTCATTCTTTCTGGAGTTGTTTCTCCACTGATCTGGAATATATTCTTCATGAATACTGAATTCCTATGTGGTACATTTGAAACTAATACCATATTGCAAGTCCACTGTACTCAAAAAAGAAAGAAATGTGTCCACTCAGAATGGAGACTCTGTAACTATTCTTATCTGATATCTTTTGCAGAGCTGTCATTAGGTCCAGATTTTTCTGTGTATTTACCTTAATACCTGTACTTTCCACTTTTTCTTTGGGAGAATAACTGTCTTTTTGCCAGGTGTAGAAATGTTTGATTTTTCACCTTGCTCTAATTTCAGTTGTTTCTGCCCTTTTGATGGTTTTCTTATAGAATAACACTATGTGTGTGCATGTGAGTTAAAGGAATCGTTGTAACAGACAAATGAAAGTACAGGATGATACCAACAAGAGCACAGGGTGAGACTAGAGACCTGAATTTTTGTTCTGAGACCATCAATCACTTAACTTCTCTGGGCCTTGATTCCCTACTTGGTGAAAAGAGACCTGAACTAAATGATCTGGCATTGCTTTCAGCTTTCAAATTCAGATTCTACAAACTCAGCCTAGGACTTTGTCTTACATTCATCTCTTTTTTTCATTGGATCAAAAGGTTTCTCTTTACTTTTGTCCTTGAGTCAAATAGAAAAATATAATGGAGGTGTATATTTATGACTTCATTTTGGGGATAATCTGTATCAGTGTTTTACAACCCTCTTTTATTATAACCCTTCTCGGAGCTTTTTTAGCCATATTTTTCTTTGTGCCCACCCTCGTGAAATTTTAACACCACATATTTGTCTGGATTATATACATATGTGTTTTATACATATGTAAGAAATTTTTTTGGTCCCTCACAAGACAGTTTTTGCCTCCATTCAGGATGCATGCTCTGTTTTATCAGGAGCATGAGGTGAGTACAAATGACATATTGATGACTCAACATTTCAAAAGACCCGGAACTTTAAAAATTCTTCCAGCGTCATGTAGTGTTAAGCAAAAATATCTTTTAATTTTTTTCTTGTGATGAGAACTGTTAGGATTTACTCTCTTAACAACTTCAGTATGTAAGATATGGCAGTGTGAATTTATCATTTTGTACATTATATCCCTAGTTCTTAGATTTATCTTTTACCTGTGAGTTTATACCGTTTGACTACCATTACCCAATTCTACCCCCCTATCCCTTCCCTCTGAAATTCTACAAATCTCATCTCTTTTTCTGTGATTTTGTTTTTTAATTATAAAGGAACTGCTACACTGTTAGTTCACAGTTCACAGCAGTATAAGTGATTTTGTTTTTCTGTATATTCTAAAGGATCACCATGGTAAGTCTAGGTACAGTATGTCACCATTCAAGGTATTACTTAGTTATTGACTGTATTCCCCATAAGGTAATTAAAATAATTTTTAAGTTCAATATTTAAATAATGTTTACTTAAATTTTCATAGTTTATGGGTTTGTTACTTTTAATATTTCATACTGTGTGCAAACTGGATACTTAACCAGAGATAAAGTAAAATTTTAGTCAAAGAATTTATAATACTTTAGAAAATATTGCTTATGAGTGATCCAAGGCTTTGGAAGAGTAGCTAGACGATAACCTGTTCAGGTGTTGTATCCCCTATGCTTTAAATATGTTCTTTAGGAAAGCATATTGCAGAAAAGTGACAGGAAGGCGATTCATTCCAGTAAAGGCTTAACAAATTGTAAAGCATTTACCTAGAAACACTTTGCCTAGAGCTATTAGTTATTATTACTACTTGTCCCAGAGCTTATTTATTTTTGATCTTTTCACAGCACTTTCATAATTCTTTTCCCAAAGCTGATTGTGTTATTAATTGCTTTGTAGCTAAGCATGGTATTGGGATTATAGAAGCATGGTACTATACCTGAGGCTGAGGAGTAACAGTAGCTCTTAATTAGAAAAGTTTCATTACTTTTAGATAGGTGAAACAAATCATTACCCTCTACGGCCTTTTTTTTTTTTTTTCCCAGAGATCTTGCAGCTGCTATAGATCGAATGGAAAAGTATAATTTTGATAAAATGATCTATGTGGTAAGTAATCACAGTAAAAAAACAAAAAGTTATGATGCCTGCCTCATGAAAACTGCAAAGAAAGAAACTGAAAGCCTTTTTGAAAAACTATGCAAAAATAATTTGTCAAACTATAGAAAGAATTCAGTGGTAAGTGTGTTTATGGTGCCAACCACTATGTTTAAAAAAAAACTTTAAAAGTGAAAGAGTTCACATTGCTTCATATTAAAAGGAAATTACACAAAAGAATGGTTATGTGTAATGAATATGTATGTGTCATAATGCATTTTTTAAAAATAACTTTTTACTTTAAATATTTTAGGACTCACAAGTTTCAGAATAGTACAGTTTCCATAATACCTTCCCCACTCCAGTACTTTTGCCTGGAAAATCCCATGGACAGAGGAGCCTGGTAGGCTGCAGTTCATGGGGTCGTTAAGAGTCAGACATGACTGAGCAGCTTCACTTTCAATTTTCACTTTCATACATTGGAGAAGGAAATGGCAACCCACTCCAGTGTTTTTGCCTGGAGAATCCCAGGGACGGGGGAGCCTGGTGGGCTGCTGTCTATGGAGTCACACAGAGTCAGACACGACTGAAACGACTTAGCTGCAGCAGCAGCAGCATATTACCTTCAGTCTTCCTCAAAGATAATATCTTATATAACGATGATACTTTGTTGATACCAGGAAACTAACATTGGTAGAGACCCTAATTAAATGTCAGCAATATTTACAGACACTTATGTTAGGGCCTGGTTTGTGGAAGGATGGGGGGATGGTTGTGAAATTTTATCACGTGTATGTTCGGGTATCCTTCACCACATTCATGATACAGAACTGTGCCATCAGAAAACAACTTCTTTCATGGCAACCACTTAGTAATCATGCCTTCCCCCGACCCTCACCCCTGGCAGCCACTGCCCTGTTCTTCATAATACAATTTTGTCACTTTGAGAATGTTCTGTAAATGGATTCACACTAGGTAACCTTTTGAGATTGGCTCTTTTCACTCAGTATAATGAATGCCCTTGAGATCCACCCAAACTATTGGATATGTCAGTGGTTTTTCCCTTTTATGCTGAGTAATACTCTAGTCTCCTCTTCCCTTCCTTTCTTTCCATGTGAAACCTTCATTTCTCCTAAGGGGGAAAAATTGCTATCAAATGTCTTTTTAGTGCTTAGTTCTGGCCTTCTTGGAGATAAAGGTCACAACAGCTGAGAAAGGAGTAATTTAGGTAGAACACTCAGTGGAGTGCTGCATTTCTTCCTGCTCTTGTAGAGCACTCTGCTCAGACATTCTTCCAGTGACATCTTCTGTATATGTTTATTTAAAACTGATCCACTGATAATGACTCTAGTCTGTCAAAACTCAAATATTTTAATATGATTTATGTCCAACGTATTGTAGATTTAATGGGCTTCCGTGGTGACTCAGTCATAAAGAATCCACCTGCCAATGCCAGAGACGTGGGTTTGATCCCTTAGGTCTGGAAGATCAACTGGAGAAGGAAATGGCAACCTACTCCAGTATTCTTGCCTGGGAAATCCCATGGACAGAGGACCATGGTAGGCTACAGTTCATGGGGCCACAAAGAGTTGGACACAACTTCGCTAAACAACAACACTGTAGATTTAACTTATCACTGTCCTTTTATTTAAATACACTTTTTTTCCCTCAAGACAGATAAAGGGCAAAAAAAGCATTTTCAGCAAGTGTTCCAGATGCTGCAGATCATGGGATATGACTGGGCAGAAAGGTACAGTCTGCGTGATTCTATTTTTTTTTAATACAAAGTTAATTTCTTTAATTTGATGAATGTTCTTTTTTTTGAGTTATACTTTTATTAAAATATAGATTTATTTATTTTAATTGGAGGCTAATTACTTTATAATATTGTTTTGGTTTTGCCATACATCAACATGAATCTGCCACGTGATTCTAAATTGCCTTCTTAAGAGCATTCACCTGTTGCTAGGTCAGCCATGTCCAAAAATGTACCAGGTTGTTAAAGATTTTCATTCAAACTTTACTTTTTTGTTTCAAGCTGTTAGTGTGGAAAAACACTTGTTCTTTGCACTTAGTTTTACATGGTTATATTAATTTCTATCGTCTAAAAATTTAATAAATGTTTTTATTAGATAACTGCTCTCAATGGCTTGATTTTCAGAATGCTTAATTCCCATCTCTTTTTTTCATAAAGGCAACTAACAATCTAATCATATCCTGTGACTATGAAATGAGGTTGTGTGTTTAACATCTTCTGTGGCACACAACACATCACAACATGTTTCACTTTTTATTGATTACAGGAGTTAAAAGTTCAAACTATTCTCTGTAAGTGTCTTGTTACATACTTTGATCAGCAGCTCCTTTTCAGTTTTCAATGAACTAAATGCCTGCTGCTCCATTTCAGGTGCCAGCACGTGCCCTTTGGGGTAGTGCAGGGAATGAAAACTCGGAGAGGAGATGTTACTTTTCTGGAAGATGTTCTAAATGAGATTCAATTGAGGATGCTACAGAACATGGCTTCTATTAAGAGTAAATTCACTGTTTTGTTACAGGCATAATTTAGGTCCACTCTTATGTTTTGCTGGACTTCTTGTGCAGTGAGATTTATTCTGACCAGACTTGGAACTTTCACTAACCTTGTCAAAAATAGCTTCACTAATTCAGGGTGCTAGGGTTTGGTGCTTGCTGCTTGGCTGTGGCTTGGTCCAGTAATGTGAATCGATACACCCTGAGTCTCTGCCAAGGCAGCTCCAGCATCGTCACTCCACAGCTGGAGTGGTTATGCAGAGTTCCTGTATTCCATAATTGAAGCAAGTCACAAGTCGTCATGGCTTTGTGTAAGCTTCACCTTTGGAAAAAGAAGTAACAGAAGTAAAGAAGTCTAATGTCTTACATGGGATATTTGTAAGAAAAATCATGTCTCTTCCCTTTTAGAGAACGCTTGGGAAACATCATTAGCAAAGTTAAGTCCGCCCAAATTAGGCAAGTAAAGTACCCACTGTGCACCTGTTTGTTCCTGATGCTGTCCACATACGTTTTGGCAGGTTTCCCCACGTGGCATTAGTGGGAAAGAACTGCCTGCCAATATAAGAGACAGAGGTTTGATCCCTGGGTTGGGAAGATCCCCTGGAGAAGGCAATGGCCACCCACCCCAGTATTCTTGCCTGGAGAATCCCATGAACAGAGGAGCCTGGCAGGCTACAGTCACAGGGTCACAGAGAGTTGAACACAACTAAAGCAACTTAGCACACACAGCACATCTCCACTTCAGTCCTGGGTTTTGTAGTTGCACGCAAGGTGAAAGTAGCTACCTTTGTTTCAGCGACCAAAGAGCTGGAGAATCCCCAGGAGACAGCGGAGCGAGTGGGACTCGCAGCCCTCATCATTCAGGTCCGTGTAAACTGCTTCCTGGGAGGGAGAGCCTTTGATTTGGTGCTGCAACAACTCACGCTGAAGGTTTCCTGTCGTTTTAGGACTTCAGAGGTTTCCTGCTGTCTGACTACCAGTTCAGCTGGGATCGTGTTTTCCAGAGCCGCGGGGACACGGGAGTCTTCCTGCAGTACACACACGCCCGCCTCCACAGGTGACAAGGGGCTGCAGGGAAATACAGGACGGCTCTGGCCTTCTCAGGGTGAGGCCTGGGTGGAGTGATTCCAAGACCAAAGGCTCTGTTTTTGCACTTCTCCAACATCTAACATTCAAAGCTAGGTGAAGTCCGGTGGACCTCCTGTTATATTTGGATCTTGAGGGGGTTTTTGAACATTTATTTATGGCACACGTATATAACAATGCTTTTCTGTGTATTACCTTGTTTAACACTCAGAATAATCCCACCAAGGAATATACTCCATTTTCAGATGAAGAAACAGATTTAGGAAAAATTGAGGCATCGAGTCAAATGATGTTAGTTTCTGAGTCTAGGACTAGATTAAGGAGAGTGAGAGTATGCATGCTGGGATGATGTTCCTTACTTGAAATTATTCATACCCCAGCTGACTTGCTTAATCCTTTGTTGTGTTTAAACTTTTGACAACAGTCTGGAAGAGACTTTTGGATGCGGTTATCTCAATGACTTCAACACTGCCTGCTTACAGGAACCACAATCTATTTCCATTCTCCAGCATCTTCTCAGGTATGGTGTCCTAACAAGATCCAGTCTGCTTCTGCCCCATGAAGGGACTGTTATTTGCTGACCACTGAGGTGAACAGGCCAGTGACTGTAGACAGCACTTCTCCAAAGATGTGACCAAAAAGTGAGTGCCTACCCTTTGAGAAGAGAGGGCATGCTCACAGCTAATCCTGAGGCTTTAAAAACAGTATCACCATTAAATTAGCCCAGATGCCTAACATCCTTTAGATCAAAGTGTGAGAACGTAAAGCCTAGTAACCTTTTAAGTTTCAGAAATGATCATCTTCTCGCCCTCTGTGATTAGTGGAGGAAAATCCCTGCCTTTGTGCACCTTTCCTGAGACCATAAGCCTTTCATTTGCCTCTTGGCTTCAGTGCTGCCTCAAATACACTGGGCAGGATACCATACTTCTGAGCTATCACCAGAATTATCAGGGAAGCCATACTTGTCAGGAGAGACTGACTAATCTACGGAATATCTGGAAGGGATGTGGATGCTTGGAAACAAGGGCATTTTCTCTGATTGCCACACAGTGGTCTGTGGTTCTTTCCTGGGAAGAGGGGTTAGTTTACTTACATTTGGCTTACTTTTGAGGAAAAAATAAGCCAACCTGGTTTTCTTGGCATTGAATAGCCTCTGCTCGATTATGTTCCTAAACATGGCTGGAGACTGTGTACATTTAACAGCTCTGATTTAAGTCCTTGCTTTAGGCGAGGTCTACAGGATTTCAAGATAATTTAGAAAGTACCTGCCATGGAGGAATTTGTAAGAAAGAAAAATGTGCCTTCACCTTCAAATTTACACAAGGTTGTTTTTCATGTGCCTAATACCGTTAATGATATCAAGTCAATCTTTCACCATCTTTGTCTTAGCATCTTAGCTGAGTGTAATACGTGCCCACCCTTCCCCTGCCAACCACTCCTTTCATATTTCTTTTAGGTTTGATGAGGTACTTTATAGGTCATCTCAAGACCTTCAGCCCAGGCACATTGTCAGCTACCTTCTAACTCTAAGGTACTTTATAAACTTGCTATTTTCAGGCATTAAGTGTTTGAGACCTAATATGACAAAGGACCTTTCTTTCTAAAGGTTTCCCATAGACAAATCCGTCAGCCTAAAAAATTACACACTTTAAGTTACAGGACTTCTTGCTTCATCTTTGCACGTTAGCAGTTAATGTTCATTCACTCAGTAATTGAAGGTCCTGTCACTATCGTCCAGTGAACGGGAACCAATAACTTCATCATGGATGGTCACAGTAGAGTGCTTGTTAGGATAGAGTGGACATGAGGGCCGAGGTTAGCCTCTCAGCCTAGCCTCGAGGGATCAGAGAGGACTTCTCAGATGAGGGGAGTAGATGTGAGCCAGGAGAAATAAGGTGGCAGAGGAGGGAAAAGCCCAGAGCTGGGCAAGGACGTGGCACATTCAGGGTACTACAGACACAGTTCTAGGAGAATCAGAAACAAATGCATGGCCTTTTTGTTGTGCACTGAAGCGTTCCAGCTTATGTTCAGGACATTGAGGCCCATAAAGTTTTAAGCAGAGACACAGGAAAGTCAGTCTGATAGAGGGTAGAGGATGAATTGGAAAGCAAGCAGGTGACACTTTGATAGAAGTTTCGCAGTGGCTATTTTAGAAACTCTGAATAGAGGTTGTGTCTTATAGCAACAAAGTTGTAGCTTCTTGTAAAGCTATTTAAGAAAGGAAGTATTTGCTTTTACTCAAGATTTATTGAAATCAGAGATTTACTGGGACTTTTTTCTTGATCATGCTTTTTACCAGATTTATAGATTTTTGTTTTCTTTTAATTTT
The DNA here is from genome assembly GCA_006410875.1 of Neotragus pygmaeus. Classification (NCBI taxonomy): domain Eukaryota; kingdom Metazoa; phylum Chordata; class Mammalia; order Artiodactyla; family Bovidae; genus Neotragus; species Neotragus pygmaeus. The sequence goes on from SJYV01050388.1 coordinate 1,341,860, forward strand.
CACTTAGACATATAGAGATGAGGAAGCCAGAAAATCTTTATTGTCAGTCATTGAAACCAATGTCATAAGCATCATTTCTGTGGCACAGTATTCTTCTTGCTGCCGTAACCTAAACAGAAAAAATGCTTTAAGAGTGGCCAGTGTGTGCAGAGTAGGTTGATCACTAGTCTTACGCCACCACCTCACTATACAGAGGAGACAGGCCAGGCTGTGTTACATCTCATCCTGAGGGATGCCTGAATAAAGGAAAGCTAATTATTAGAAAATAACCCCCTGTACTTATAAAACAGTGAAAACGTAACCTTGAAGAACAACAAACTTGTAATCATAATACCGCCCAGTGTTATTAATAGTAGTGTTGGTTGCTCAGTCGTGTCTGACTCTTTGGGACCCCATGGACTGTAGCCCACCAGGCTCCTCTGTCCTTGGGATTCTCCAGGGAAGAATACTGGAGTGGGTTGCCATTCCCTCTTCCAGGGGATCTTCCCGTCCAGGGATCTTCCCTGGGTCTCCTGCGTTGCAGATTCTTTACCATCTGAGCCACCAGGGAAGCCCCAGTAGTAGAACCAGGAGCAAAAGTCTAAAACCAGAGTTTCGCGTGTTTCACTTTGCCAGTTAGCGACAGGCAGTGAATTCAACCTCATCCATTCAGCTTTGGAGATACGCTTCAGTGGCTCTGGGCTTTGACTTGTCCAAATTGAGGGAGTGCGATTAGATGTCAAGCTTCTATGTCACACAGGAAACTCCTGCTGGTTCTGATCCTGATTTCTCTCTTGCTGTTTCAGTCACCTCGCTGCGGTGGCACACAGAACACTCCACATCAGAAACAGTCCTCCTGAGGTGGCCGGGGTATGTCGTATCCAGTTTTTCACTGTCATCTCTAGCGTCCGCAGACTGTTACTACTGACTCAGTCTTGTAAATGTTCCTAAAATAGCATCCTGTTGTCAGGCTACAGCAGTGTACTTATATACTCAGGCAATAATTGGAATTAGGCTGTAACAATCAATATTACTTTCCAACATACATCAAAACATTTTCCTGCATCAGGTGATGGAGTGATTAGTTCCCCGCATCTGAAGCTGTACTTTATGGTGTTTCTGTCACTCCCATCCCAGCACCCTTGAGTACCAGTCTTCCTAAAACAAATTCTAGGAATTTGTCTTTCTTTGCTCACACCCAACCCTCAGGCACTTGGAGATATTGTTCCTACTTTAATTTAGAAGAATGTTAGAATTACTTCTAAAAGCAATTTTACTAATTCAGTTATAGTTAGCCTGTTACTGGCTTGACCTCTGATCATTCTTTGATTTATTTTGTAGGCCAGACTTCACCTTTTCAGAGCTGTCCGCTCAGTCTTAGCCAACGGAATGAAACTTCTTGGAATAACACCTGTATGTAGAATGTAATTTCTAATTAAATTGCTTTTAAAATACTAAATTCTAGTTATCTATTCTTATATGCCTTGCTATTTAGAATAGAATTGAAACTATTATTCTGTGTCAGAATCTATATTTTATTGTCTACATTTTATTAAGTGATTTGTCAACTTATTAAATCTTTATCTTTTAAAAAAAATCATCTGAGTTCTCTCATGGTCAATAAGTACAAAACAGACTTTTATAAAACTAAGTGAAGTCTTTTTAAAGTCACTTTGGTCTACTGGAGACAAAGGAAGGACTAGAGTTTAAACTCTGACTTGAGGGTTTTTGTTTTTTGATAGAAGTATAGTTGATTTATAATATTACATTAGTTTCAGGTGTACATAGTGATTCACTATTTTTATAAATTACACTGTATTTAAAGTTAATACAAAACAATCACTGTATATCCCTGTGCAACACAACATAGCTTTCTTCTTTACCTGTTTTATACATAGAAAGTGAAGTCGCTCAGTCGTGTCCGACTCTGCGACCCCGTAGACTATAGCCTACCAGGCTTCTCTGTCCATGGGATTCTCTAGGCAAGAATACTGGAGTGGGGTACCATTTCCTTCTCCAGGGGATCTTCCCAACCCAGGGATCGAACCTGGGTCTCCCGCATCGCAGGCAGACGCTTTAACCTCTGAGCATAGTAGTTTGTATCTCTTAAGCTCTACCCGTTTCGCTTCTCCCCACTTCCCAGTGGTCACCACTGGTTTGTTCTCAGTATCTGTCTTTGTTGTATTCGTTTGTTTTACTTCTAAGATTCCACATATAAGTGACAACAAGAGTATCTTTCTCTGACTTATTTCACTAAGTATAATAACTCTAGGCCCGTCCATATTGTTGAAAATGCCAAAAATGTCAAAATTTCATTTCTTTATGGCTAACATTCATGTATATACACATCTTCTGTTGCTGGATACTATGTTGCTTCCACATTTTTGCTATTACAAACAATGCTCCTGTGAATCCGGGGATGGGGGTGGGGGGCATAGCTCTTTGGTGTTTTTGTTTTCTTTGGATATATACCCAGGAGTAGAATTGCTGGATCATAGCTCTATTTTTAGTCTTTGTGAGGAACCTCCATATGGTTTTCCAAAGTGGCTGCACCCATTTACATTCCCACGAGGGGGAGGGATTCCCAGACAGGGGGAGGTAGTCCCTACCGTGTCTGAGCACAGGTGCACACACTCCACTCTAGTGGCACCTAGGCTTCCCCTGGCCCTCCTGTCCCACCAGCCCTCCGACCAGCCAAGGGGGCTGGCTGTGTCTGACCCAAGGCTGGGGTGCCCAGTATGTGTGTTGAACTGCTCACTCCCAGGATTCTCCACCCGTGTGATCTCCCTTCTTCTGAGTCCCCTCCCTGGGGCACCAGTCCCAAACTGCTGCTTCTCCTCCCTTCCTACTGATTCTGTGTGGATCTTTCTTATAACCTTGGTGTACAAGTCTTTCTCTCCATTTCCAGTTACTTCTCAGTGAGACCTGTTCCACATGCTGATGTATATGTGTTCGTGGGATGAGGTCAGTTCTGGCTTGAGGTTTCTTACTATACATTCATCCAGAAACTCTTCTTATAAATAAGATTATTTGGTTTTTTAAAACTTGTGAAGGAAAATCTCAATTTTCTTAGGATTACGAGTGTTCTTAATAAATTTAGGGGGACCAAAATTAAGCTTTTTCGCCAATACAGCTGACTACTCCCAGAGGACAGATCCTGTACTTACCTTTTCATTGCTGGGTACAGGTAACTCTTAGCACACCACATGAACTGGGGCGCTATATTACTTGACAGATACTGACTTAGGATCTTTATAAATTAGTCCATTAAAGCATATTTGAAACGGAGTTTCCCAGTTTCGTGTATCTGCATTTTGTTAAGTACATTTACCTGCTTAGGGAAGATGAGTAGGATATGATCTGTTTGATAGGTTCAGCTATCCTCATCTGAGAATTTCCATTCTGATCTGCTAAAATTTATTCTAACTATTGCTACTAGAAGTCTTCTGAATACCAATGACAGTCTATTTTTATGCATAGAGAAGCCAATTAGCATGAACTAAAGCTTCTTTAGTTGAGTGAGCTTAAGTTTATATTGGCAAGTAGCATATACATTGTTAATCCTAGAAAAGACTCCAAGTTTAAGTGAATTAGCTTCCAGATTGCTAATTCTCTACTTAAAGTATCAATATTTCTTCAGCATAAATCAGCCATGGAATGAAAACATAAGTTGGGACATGTTTTACAGGTCTATTATCCCCCACCTCTTCTTTGAAAAAACATTCCCCTTCCCAGATCCTTAGTATTCCTAGCTTCCTTAGTATTTGAATCTTGAGTAAAATGACACAGGGGCAATGACTGTTAGAGCCAAGTCTTTGAAAAACCAGCTCCCTGAAAGAAATGTACATTAATTCCTATAGCCTAGAGCCCTCAATTCAGTTCAGTCGCTCAGTCATGTCCGACTCTTTGTGACCCCGCGAACTACAGCACGCCACGCTTCTCTGTCCATCACCAACTCCCAGAGTCTACTCAAACTCATGTCCATCAAGTTGGTGATGCCATCCAGCCATCTCATCCTCTGTCATCCCCTTCNAATGGACATGCCTTTGAGCAAACTCCAGGAGATAGTGAAGAACAGAGGAGCCTGGCGTGCTGCAGTCCCTGGGGTCAAAAATAGTCAGACATGACTTAGTAACCGAACAGCAACAACTACATATTTAATGCCATTTTATTCCTTGTTTTCCATTTTTTTTGTAGTTCTCTGTTCACTTCTTGTTTCTCCTGTTGAGGTTTGGTTTTTCTTTGATACTAAGCTTGGTTTCCTTTTGTTTTGGTTTTTGTGTATCTTGTATTTATTGTAGGTTTTGGTTTATGATTAACATGGGGGTCATATGTTGACTCATAATTTTATACACTTGTTTTAAACTGACAGTCATTTAAGGTCAAACTTTCTAAAAGATCTTTTTTTTTTTTTCTCTCCTTGTACACTCTCTCTATATTTGATGCTATATTTTACATCTGATGTTCATCTCCTTACTGTTAGTGGCTGTAATTGCTTTTACAATTATGTTGCTGTTCATTTGCTAATTCATGTCCAACTCTTTGTGACCCTATAAACTGCAGCATGCCAGGATACCATGTCCTTCAATATCTCCCTGAGTCTGCTCAGACTCATGTCCATTGAGTTAGTTATATCATCCAACCATCTCATCCTCTGTTGCCCCCTTCTCCTCCCGCCTTCAATCTTTCTCAGCATCAGGGTCTTTTCCAATGAATTGGCTCTTTGCATCAGGTGGCGAAAGTACTAGAGCTTCAGCATCAGTCCTTCCAGTGAACACTTAGGGTTGATTTCCTTTAGGATTGACTGATTTGATCTCCCTGCAGTCCAAGGGACTCTCGAGTCTTCCCTAGCAGCATGGTTTGAAAGCAGCAACTCTTCAGCACTCAGCCTTATGGTCTAGTTCTCACATTCGTATGTAACTGCTGGAAAAACCATAAAGCTTTGACTATACAGACCTTTGTCGGCAAAGTGATGCCTCCGCTTTTTAATACACTGTCTAGTTTTGTCATAGCTTTTCTTCCAAGAAACAAACGTCTTCAATTTTGTGGCTGCAGTCACCATCTGCAGTGATTTTGGAGCCCAAGAAAATAAAATCTGTCACTGCTTCCACATTTGCCCCATCATCTATTTGCAATTAAGTGATGGGAGCAGATGCCATGATCTTAGTTTTGCTAAATGTTGAGTTTTGAGCCAGCTTTTTCACTCTTTCACGTTCATCAAGAGGCTCTTTAGTTCCTCTTCACTTTTCTGCNCTTCCACATTTGCCCCATCATCTATTTGCAATTAAGTGATGGGAGCAGATGCCATGATCTTAGTTTTGCTAAATGTTGAGTTTTGAGCCAGCTTTTTCACTCTTTCACGTTCATCAAGAGGCTCTTTAGTTCCTCTTCACTTTTCTGCCATTAGTGTGGTATCATTTGCATATCTGAGGTTGTTTCTCCCAGGAATCTTGACTCCAGTTTGTGGTTCATCCAGCCCCGTTATTTCACATGATATCCTCTGCATATAAATTAAATAAGCAGGGTGACAATATACAGCCTTGATTTTGAATCAGTCCATTGATATACATACTGGTTTAAGTGACCTTAAATCCTTAGTATATTTGCCTTTCCTGTTGGGCTTTCCCTTTCCTATAGATTCTTATTACTTCATTTGGAAAAGATCCTTCAGCACTTATTCTGGACTAGAATCAGTATTGCTGAATTCGTTTTTTGACTGCCTGAGACATTCTTTCTCCCCTGTACTGGGGCAGTACCCTCGCTTGCAGGCTTTTCCCTTTAGAATTTTGCATGCATCATGCCACTCCTTTCAGGCTGCAGATTTTCTGCAAAGCAGTCAGCTGAAGCCTTATGGGGACTCCCTTGTACTTGACTGCTCTCCTGTGCTGCTTTGAATCCTCTGTAACTTTTGCCATTTTGATTATTCTGTGTCTCGGTGTGGGTCTGTCTTTATGCATCTTATTTGGGAACTTCTGTGCTTCCTGTACTTGGCTTAAGGTTTGGGAAGTTTTCAGCCATAATTTCTTACACATTATTGACCAGAGATGCATTAACATGTGTTTTGTTACCCAAACGTTATTCACTAGACCTTTCAGTATTCACTTATATAACAAATTACTGGCCACAGGTGTTAGTTTCAGCAAAAATCCCTAGTCAATAGTGTGTTAAAGTACACTTGACCCCACATGGCAACCCACTCCAGTACTCTTGCCTGGAAAATCCCATGGACGGAGTAGCCTGGAAGGCTGCAGTCCATGGGGTCGCTGAGGGTCGGACATGACTGAGCGACTTCCCTTTCACTTTTCACTTTCCTGCATTGGAGAAGGAAATGGCAACCCACTCCAGTGTTCTTGCNACAGTCAAAGGCTTTGGCATAGTCAATAAAGCAGAAATAGATGTTTTTCTATAACTCTCTTGCTTTTTCGGTGATCCAGCCTAGAGCCCTACAGTCTTACAAATTCCTTTTGTTGTTGTTTAATGCTGTCTAGAGTTGCGCAGAGTCGGACACGACTGAAGCGATAGCAGTAGCAATAGGAGCAGCAGAGTTTTTGCAACTTGATAAAAGTCCACATATAGAAAGTAAAAAATTATCTTAATGGTCATATCTACAATACAAGTAGTGAGCAAACCAATTTCATATAATAAATTAAGTTTATTGCTGAATTTTCCCATATCATAGAAATTTTTTTAAAAAACACTGAAATTTCACAAATTATTGGGAGCCCAACAGTTACATACTTTATTTAAAAAAAGTACAAAAGTGACATTAGAAATATTTTTTGAAGAAAAGTATATCTTCTAACAGCAAAGAAATATGAATCCAGACAATGAATGGCACAAAGACAGCACTTAAAGGGGTATTCAGTCACCACCCATACATCATTGTCTGAGTTTCTAAATAGATTCAGTTGGAGAAGTTACACATTCAGTTTGTTTCTGAACTAGCCTGTCTGGTTTTTGCCTCCCTTTTGTAAGAAAAGAGCTAGGTCTTCACTGTTGCTGGGACTAAATAACTGTACATGCCTTGGAGAATAAGGAGGGGTCAACCCTTCTCCCCTGGTACCGGAACAAGAGAACAGTTAGTACAGAAATGGCTTTGGCACTTTAACCTTTAACATAACCCCAAACCTCATTAATTGAATATTGCAGCCTCGCATGATTTTTTTTAAACACATCATGTCCATACTTTTATATATACATTATTATATATACAATAATAAAAATCCTTCATTCTTAAAACAGGTTGATTCCAAACAGGTCAGATTAAAACTCTGCAATTCATTCACATAGCTTTCTTCTTAATTCTTAGGCCAGTTTTTGTTTTTTAAATCTACCTTCTGAAATTGACTTAAGGCTCTAGTTTAATATAAATGATTTAGTCTTAGTAGGATTCTCTTTTGAGGCTAAAGTCACACACCGATGACTCTCTCTTTTGAATCTGTTTCTCCTTGTTGGATGGACGTAGTGTCTTGTCTGGGTAATCCATAGAGATATATAGAANTTGACTTAAGGCTCTAGTTTAATATAAATGATTTAGTCTTAGTAGGATTCTCTTTTGAGGCTAAAGTCACACACCGATGACTCTCTCTTTTGAATCTGTTTCTCCTTGTTGGATGGACGTAGTGTCTTGTCTGGGTAATCCATAGAGATATATAGAAACACAAACAAGAAGAGTACCCAGAGCAAAGGTGAGTGCTGGAAAGGAAAAGAAAAAAGAGCTTAATCTGTATTTGTGCCCTTAAAACTACACAACAATGATCAGTTTAAAATTTTGAAGACTTTCAACTGTGGGTTTACACTATCAGATTGTATGGAAAATAAATTTTAAGTGTTTTGTATTTTGATGGTAAGGTTTAGAAAAGTAATCAATTCGAGCGCCACCCCCCATCCCAAAAAAACAAAACGTGATAAAGTCAAGGGAGTGACAATCACTGACTACACACTTTTCAAGAACACACATATCACCGTCTTGGGTCACTGACCAAGACTATACCAGCATCCCTATATGCTGACTGAAAGAGCAGGCGAGTGTGGATTTTCCATGATACTAGAAGCCTGTTAAAGTTTAGAGTAAGAGGTAGATAGCAAATTCAAAAAGTTAGGTGACTAATGATTCAAACCTTTGAGGATTCCTGAATAGCAAATGAGGTGGTGATTTAATCAGTAAACATTTTCTGCTAACCTTTTTTATCTTAATTCTGAAAATCAGGACATAATTATTTGCCCAAAGTGGGCATTATATAACTAAATATTTGTGTCAAACTGTATATTCTGTTCAAAACTAAGCCATATTCTATCTTAAGGAGTACAATGGCACAGTCTTACTATCTTTAAAAAAAATGTCATGCAGAGAAATGACATCGAGCCATGGATTTTAATTCATCCATAACTAAGACAGACTAGCTTTTTTCCTTCAGAAAGGGAGGAAGAGGGTAAATTAAATAGAAAACTAAAATTGCTAAGGCATTCTTAATTAAGTTCCTTGACATCAGTCAGCCAGAAAACTGACCAGAAAGCCTTTACACTGTTCCCAGATACTCATTAGGAGTACAGGCATAGGGTCTGTTGAGCACAAAGATGGATCAAAATGCAAAGTGAAAATAAGAGAAGAAAAAACATCTAAAGGAGGGCCTAGAAATGGTAAGTGGCTGCCTTTATACAGAACACCTGTGTGCCAGGCACTGTTCCGATAAGCACTTCGCCGAAAATAACCCTAGGAGATGGGTGATCTTGTTCCCAATTTTCAGACACAGAAACCGAGACATGGGTTAAGTAACTGCCTCAAGGCTGTTCAGTTAATAAATGGTAAAAGCAAGATCTGAACCATACTATCAAATTTTTTTCTAAGATATGTACAACATTGATGTTCTTCTATTTGCATTTATAACAAAAGTCAGTTTTAAAATGAAATGTAAATATAGGCCAGATCTGATTCTTTTACTTAATGTTGATATTTGGCAAATTTTTCTTATGTATTAGGTTATGGTATAACTGATAAGTCAGTATCTCTGCTTAAATAATTCAGAAGCCAACTAATAGTGGATATGGCTAGGGNTTTAAAATGAAATGTAAATATAGGCCAGATCTGATTCTTTTACTTAATGTTGATATTTGGCAAATTTTTCTTATGTATTAGGTTATGGTATAACTGATAAGTCAGTATCTCTGCTTAAATAATTCAGAAGCCAACTAATAGTGGATATGGCTAGGGAAAATTATATTAGAAGGACAAGCATAAAGGAGGTGCCAGAATGCCAGCTACAGTAATGAATTTATTAATTACATATTAAGTGAAATAAAGATAGCTTTATAAAAGAAAATTTATATTTGGATTGTAGTTTCAAAAGCAGTTTATACCCAAGTCTAAAACAGGAAGGTACAAACTAAGGGGGAAATGAAAGAAGTTTTACTATTCTTTCCTCAAATAAAAAGCCAAGTTTACTGTAATTCCCTGTGGTAAGTAATCAAGTCCTTCTGTTTCTTTCCTTGTGTACCTAGTCATACTGTATTCACACTGAAGCACTTAAGCTGTCTTGTATATAATACCTGGGAAACAGGAAAGCCCTGACTGCAAAAATGCTCTTCCTACTGAGTAGCCTGCTCACTCTCACACAGAAGTAACACCCTTGGTTTAAGCTCTGGAACCATTTAAATAACCTAAGTACCGTGAACCCCACATTCCACACATATATGAACTGCTGTACTCCTAGGATAAATTATAGCAAAACTAAGGAATTTCTGTTAACACTATAAGCAACTGCCATATTTAATAAAAGATGAACCAAGGAAATGAGAAGCTCTTCCCTGTTAAAAACTTACAGTACAAACTAAGACATACTTATCTGTAATCCGAACAGCATCACTGAAGCGATGGTAGACAGGACAATGGCAGCTGCCGCAGAAAAGCCTTTCATGATATTGTCTGTGTATTTGACCACAATAGATGTGTAGAGGCCTCCAACACTGGCAAGGACTTGTGTACAGAAGGAAAGAGAATCTTAACACTCATAAGAAACATTCTGTGATGGTAGGGCACTTTTCATCCTCAGAGATGCCATACTAATTTACCTAGGAAAATGCCATTTTCCTTAGAAGCAGCCATCTGAGAGAGTTTTTACTAAAAGTGAGTCGTAATTCCTACAAAACACTGTTTTTCAGATGCCCAAAGGGCTATGTACTCTACTACTAAACTTTACACACTTATTGCTAACACATTAGGTACTTTTGATTGTGAAGGCAAAAATTGCTTTGGGATAGCACTGCCACAAAAGTAAGTCAATAAAATCAAAATTACATTTTCAAGCTGGTATTCTCAGTATCAAAGGAACAATTTTAAAATGTTATAAAAGCTTAAATGACATCTAACTTACATTACATAATATATATTATTATATTGTTAATATTTTTTTTAAAAAGATCTACCTAGAACCTTTAATTCCTGGATACTTACAGATAACAAACCAGACATAATATGTGTAACCAAAGAAAAATCCTTTTTCTTTAATTTCAGCTCCATCTGACAAGTAGACGCCAACTAATGTCACAACAATCCCCGATAGATACATCTGAATGTTTCTCACCCAAAGGGAAGTGTCTGAACTCTTTAAAACTTTTTCAAAATATACTCCTGAAAGAAAATTAAGCATGCAAATATGAAATAGATATTATTAGAAATTAAAATGTCTTTCATTTAGAATAAAAATCTAAAGATATAAAGTATATGATTTAGGAAACAAAACATTTTACATTAATGCACGTTTATTATGCTGGTTATGACACATGTGACACTGAATATTACCAGTTTATTTTTACAGAGCATATAGAATTAATAACCAAGAAGGAGCTTTCTAACCCACATGTAATAGTAAATTCTTAATATTGTTAAGTTTCTGCCTTTATTATAGCAGTGAGCTAGGTCACCGAAGCTGTTTACTAATGCCACTGAAACACTAGGTCAGCTAGAAAACTATGTTGTTAAGAGTCAATTATTTTACTTATACTCCTATAGTATCTGCTTAGTGATGAATACTCTCCACTTTGCAAAATAACCTATATAATCACCACCAGGAATTTTTTTCAGAATAAGTAACACAACCAAAATAAAATTTAAATAGAACTTGCTGAGTGAAGCCACTTTCCTTTAAAGCAGGGGTCCACAGGCCAAGTTCATACACACTGTCAGAAGGAACATGAATTCCCTAACTAGACTATATGTTTTGTGTATATGTGCATTTTTCTGCAGTTGATGATCCATAGCTTTTTAGGTACTCCAAAAGAGCACGTAACTTCTCCGTCAAAAAGTCACATAGCACAGCTCTGAGTTCTGTACTTAACATGAATGCATGTTTAACAAGAACATTAAACAGTTTTGTTACAAACGCTAGAGACTCTGCCACTGGAGTACCCATCAACTAAAATGAAATGAAAACCAAGATTTTTTTCTTTGATGAACCTGTGTTGGAAAGAGCCAGAGAATGGAAACGAACATAATGGCTACTCCTGTTTCTAACTTTGATTTTCCTCATCTGGAAAAACCATTTAACTATTCAGTTCTCAGTTACTCCAAGCATAGAGGGGTATTAAACCACCTACTGTTTCCTCACTTGTGTACTGAGAGGTTGAACTAAACAGAATGTTGGTCACACTTTAACTGTTCAAAATAGTGCTAAAAATCAAACAGTATATTATTCCGAGTGTAAGTCAATTTTTGTTTCTGATTTGTTGTTTAAAAGTCTAGCATAATGCTGTCATTAAGTTTATTCCTAAATTTAGATTTCCCCCTCTTATCAAATGGCTAGATGAAAAGAGAAAAAGATTACTTTCCCAGTCAAAAATAAAGTACTATAAAATAAAAAAATAGTCTTAACTCTTGAAATAGCACAAATAAATAATAAAGATGTATAGCTATAACTAATAAACCCTTTCAGTTTCTTCTCTGATAGAACTATTTCTAAAACATCTCACTTATATTGCACTTAACATTCATACTTTTGTCTCTTCTTGATTCAGTGAAGGATTGCTTTTCCCTACACATGTGAGTCCAGACTTCCATGTTTATCTGATAGTGATTTTGATTCTTCTCTCCCTTTTTGGCTCTTACTTCTGGGTACTAGGTTTTCTGAGGTATTTTCCACCTCCCTTTCCTCCGACTACTCCATAATTCCTAATCTGTTGAAGCAGAGGAAGAAATTGGGATTACCAAGGAAATATAGATAGCAAGCTGGTAACTAGCAACCTAAAGCAGCTGAATCTAGCCTGAGGTCAGTGTCAGAAAAATAGAAGTACTTGAGCTTTCTGATGGCTAACTTATTCCATTTTCAGAGGTCTTTTTTCATTTATCTTGGGGTTCTTAGATGGACTGGGGATAGTTAACGACAAATACATTCTTAGATAACTGCAAAAATGAGTAAGGACTGAGATCTAAGCTGAGTTAAACACTACTACATGCTTCCTAGAAAAACAATTTGACAACTGAATAAAGTGGTGCTTTTATGATTTACCTGCAAATCCTGAGCACAATACAGCAACAGCTATAGCGCCAAATCCTAACAGTGGATTCTGTTCCACCTGCAATAGTAATGTTTTAAAAGTTATTCTTAGTGACTAAAAATATAACTCATCCAAGAGACCAAACAAATGAATACAAAAATCTGTTTATAGTTCTACTGAAAGTATGTGTATCTGACACAGCTTTTCTATAGAATAAGACAGGACCAAACAAAATGCCATCCCAGGGACAAACAAAAGTATTAAGTTAAAAACATACTGGAATGCTTGATAACCATGTGTACCTTCTTCCTAATAACAGTGGCTCCCGAGCACAGAATTGTGTGTAGTCAACCACCTGTTGGCCTTCCCAGGCAGCACTAGTGGTAAAGAACCTGCCTGCCAAGGCAAGAGACATAAGCGGCACGGGTTCACTCCCTGGGTTGGGAAGATCTGGAGGAGGGCATGGCAACCCCTCCAGTATCCTTGCCAGGAGAATCCCACGGACAGAGGAGCCTGGTGGGCTACAGTCCATGGGATCACAAAGAGTCAAATACGACTGAAGCAATTTAGCACTCAGGCAGCACTTAATTTTAACTTCTGACACCACCATAACTCAAGCCCTTATAGGATCAATCATGGAAATGACGACACTTTGACTTGTTTTATTCCCTATCACCTATGGGATAAAGGACTTGTAAGATTTCCAGCTTTACTGAATTTTTATCAGATGATATTAATAGCATGACTTTTATGCACTATATACACTATTTTAGATACTAAATGAATAAAGAGGAAGCTGATACACAGCTCTGATTCTTAAACAGGTCACTAATGTAAGAGATTAACATGTATATATATTCATAATACTTTGCTAACAGATGCAGGTATATGAACCCCCAACCTATTGTTTCAACTTTATTTCCTCTTTCCTAAACTAATTCTCAGGAACTTTCATCAGTCTTTTCTCAGAGATCAATGTTATCTGAGTGGTAGCACTCAGAAACTAAAGAGTTGAGACACATGACTGTAATGTGATAAGCACATACTTTGTTCAAAACAAGCCTGATATAAGGAGAGTATTACTTTAAGGACCTGAGAGAGAAAATATCTGCATGAAGATAAAAGAAGAAATACAAGATTTTATGAACTAATGATTCTGAAAGTATGGTCCCTGGAGCAACAGCAGCAGCAGCATCACCTGTTAGAAATGAAAATTGACAGGCATTCCCCAGACCTACCGAATCATAAACTGTTAGCGTCCACCCTCATAATCTGTTTAACCTTCCTGTTAATTCTGATGCACACTGTTGTTTTGAGGACCACTGCTATAGACTACAATGGATACACATGTATGCTTTCCTAATATAAACTATAAGACTGGCATAGAGTTGAGAAAAAAATAATGGAAGGACACTAGAAAGCTCAAGCTACTGAATATAATGTCTGACAAATTCTTGGCTTTTCTGCCAGTTTAGTCTCTACAGTTAGGAGAAATGGTGACAGACACTGACTGCTGCTCTGGACTTAATTCTAACTGTTAAACTACCAGGCGATGAAGATGAGGGCAGTGTTTTAAGAGGATGAGCAACAGCCAAACACAGCAGAGTTAAGAAGACCTGAGCTCCAGTCTTGAATAAATGAAAATTCAAAGAAATAAAACTGAAAAAATCCATAGTTAGTGGGAAGATGGTTCAAGAAGGATAAGAGTTTCGTAAGAATGAGATTCTCATGAATAGTAAAGTAGTCATGTGTCACTATTTAAGGGCATCTTCGATGAATTCTCATTTTATAGGAACACTAAGAAAAATTAAAACTACAGTATACAAAACCAAGAGGAACCAACCAGGATTTTAGTATCAAAAAATTGAAAACTCAGAATAAGTGGAGGCTTGCAAAAATACTTTAAATCTTTGAAGAAGGCCTTTAAAAGAGAAGAAAAGTGTTTCTTTGGCTAAATGACATACTATTAGAGGGCAAGAAAATAAGAGTTACCCGAGTTGGTGGTGGACAGGGAGGCCTGGCGTGCTGCAATTCATGGGGTCGCAAAGAGTCAGACACAACTGAGCAACTGAACTGAAATATAGTTTCCACTTTCTCTGTGAATAATGATTTTAAATGAATGAATGAATGGGAAGTCCAAGATGTGTGGTTTGCTATCATAAAAGCACCTATCTAAATTCAGAAGCATCTTGACCAAGAACAGTAGCAAGTCAAGGCAGCAGTGTTCACTATGTCTGTGAAGATTACTAGGGCATGGAAACTAGGCCAGAAAATCTGAATTGGGCAAATACTGTCCTGGTCTTCAGAAAGGCAGAAGGGAGGAAAAGCTGCAGAAATTATCAACAGCAGCTTGAGACATTGAAAGCAGACCAGTACACTTACCAAAAGCCCAGACTCTAGAGCCACACTGCCTGGGCTCAAGCAAGGTCACTGTGGACCCACTCCTAAGTTTCTTTGCCTATCAGTTTCCTCATATGAAAATGGAAATAAAGACACACATCTCATATGATTGGTGTGGGCATAAGTGAGTTAATGTGTGTAAAGCACTAACTAGTGTGACTGCAGTGTTGTTACTGAATACAAGCAAAATCACAGAACAGATGACTTGTAGAGCTTAAAAAGTCTAATGGTCAGCGCGCACACACACACACACACACACACACACACAAATGGTGTGGCTTCAATAAGAAGACAGCATACCAAATTGTCTTACTGAAAGGATTCCTAGTTAAGTGATGAGATAATGTTCAATATCATTAACATGTTCAATACCATTCAATATCACAGTAATCGAAGTCTGTGCCCCAACCAGTAATGCTGAAGAAGCTGAAGTTGAATGAAGACCTACAAGACCTTTTAGAACTAACACCCAAAAAAGATATCCTTTTCGTTATATGGGACTGGAATGCAAAAGTAAGAAGTAAAGAAACACCTAGCATAACAGGCAAGTTTGGCCTTGGAATATGGAATGCAGCAGGGCAAAGACTTTTAATAAAGAGTTTTGCCAAGAAAATGCACTGGTCATAGCAAACACCCTCTTCCAACAACACAAGAGAAAACTCTACACATGGACATCACCAGATGGTCAACACCGAAATCAGATTGATTATATTCTTTGCAGCCAAAGATGGAGAAGCTCTATACAGTCAACAAAAACAAGACCNTGACTCGATGGACATGAGTCTGAGTGAACTCCGGGAGTTGATGATGAACAGGGAGGCCTGGCGTGCTGCGATTCATGGGGTCACAAAGAGTCGAACACAACTGAGCGAGTGAACTGAACTGAATGTTCAGTAAGAAATCTGACAGATTTGCATAGTATTGGAAAGAGAAATGGAGAAATAAGTGAGGATAACTATTCATAACTATTCATAGCTGAGTGAATGCTCATATAGCAAAGTGCTGATTTACAGAATAAAACCAAGCTAGACACACAACCACTATCAACCAGCCAGGCATATAATGAGCCACCAGAGAAACAGCTCCTCTCAGCCTAGGCAAGGCTTCAGCTGCCTGCAGCCCTGGCTGATATCTTGACTGCAACCTCTTATGAGACCCCTCAAGCCAGAATGTCTAAAAGAAGCCAGAGGTCAGGCACCTTTGAATTCCTGATTCATGAAAACTGAGAGATAACAAATGTTTCTTAAGCAAGAAGAAAAAATAGTCCAAGAGAGATCTAAAGACATGTCCACAGAACTCTGATCCTGTCCTGTCTTAAAATTTTCAGTGAAGACCCAGAAGACATATGTGTTGCATCTGCAGAAAGCATAATAACATTTCAAGAAAAAGGACTGGAAAGACCTCAGAGGCTTGAACATTAACCGAAAGCTAACAAGATGGTCTTAATAAATATAAACACATCTTGCACTTTGGCTTAGAAGCCTGCTGCACAAAACACATCTGAGAAAAACTGTGTGTGTGTGTGAAACAGCTACATGTGGCTATATAATCAGTTACAGAATGGATAGCCACCTCCAACAACAACAACAAAAAAAACCACCCTAATATAACCTTAGGCTGACTGAACAAGTCTAGAGGTAATTCACGAACTACTAGTCAGCTCAGTTGGTAAAGAATGTGCCTACAATGCAAAAGACTCGGGTTCTGTCCCTGGCTCGGGAAGATCCCCTGGAGAAGGAAATGGCAACACACTCCAGTATTGTCGCCTGGAGAATCCCATGGACAGAGGAGCCTGGTAGACTACAGTCCATGGGGTCGTAAGAGTCAGACACAACTTAGCAACTAAACCACCACCACTCACACTATTCAGTCAACATCTGGAGATGGTACGAGCTTTGGGGACACACTGAGGAAAAACAATGGATAAAGGCATCTAGGAAAGAAATACAAGGCAGCACTGGCACGAGCCCGGGGATCACAAAGTCTCCAGAAGGCATATTATAGGAAGAAGGTTCTCTCGGTAGGGGCACAGAAAAAGACACAGAGGGCAGGGGGTGACACTGTCCTCAGACATTCCAAGGACCCTCATGTGGAGCTAACAGGGATCTGAGTTACTCTGACGAGAGCAAGGAACAAGAGGCAGTTGCAGGAAGCTGCATTCCGTTCAAGATAGGAAAGAACTTTCTAGAGTGCTCCAGTAGTCGAGTTCTCTGCTTTAGTTTACTAAGCTTTTTATACACATTACCTATGTGAGGTGGACATCTGTAAACATGTAAAGTGGTCCTGGAAATTCATACTTAACTTTTAAGTGTTTTTGTATTATTTCCCAATAGATTATTTCTCCAGTGGTCTACATCCGAGTTACAGTGCAGTACATATTTGATCAGTGTTTAAAATGTCACCAAGAATATAAGCACATTTAAACATCATATAAAGACAATAAAAACTAGTTTAAAACTCACTTTCTGAGAAAAAAAAATTCTTCCACCAGGCCAGAAAGTGTGTAAAAAGCTGACTTTCTACTTTCACAAGCTCTATATACCTCCCTGGCTGCCCTCTGCTCCTAAAAGACCATGGGCCCCCTATGGTCATACCATTCTGAACTCCTCTGATCTTGGAAGCTAAGTAGGGTGGGACCTGGATGGGAGAACCCATGGTCTCTCATTTGGGAAGAATATGCAGAAGGAAGGTCCGACCTTCAGGTTCTCCACTGTGGTTCTACTTCCTTCTTCTCTTTGGGAAAACAACCAATTAAAGCATATAATACTTTTTTTAAAAAAAAAATCAGGTATATACCTTAATATTTAACTCTTGGACTAAAAGACGTGAAGGCACCTTTTGCCCTATTTTAGTTATCAATTATCAGGAAAACCACTACTACCCCTCTATAAGCCCAATTGTTGACAGTGGTTGTATATACAAAGCAAACATTTTTGTGACTGCAGGAGAACATGAAAATTAGATGGAGAAAACTTTGCCCAGTATTTCTGAGAAAACGTCTAAAAGAGGCCTAGAAGTTCTGAACATACACACTGTGTGGAAGTTTGCACAATTTGAGTCACAGGTTAGCTGTTAACTGTGGAACTTTGGATAAATTACTTCCTCTCTTTGAAGTTACTTCAATTTTGTTATCCATAAAATGAAGGAGGGGCATTATACTGAGTTTAAGATACCATCCATCTCTAACGTATTTTATGCATATTCTCCTCTTAAAAAAAAAGAAGCCGGTATACCTCTCCTTAACAATAACATTTTCCTGAGGGGGAAAAAAGGATATATGTAAGGCAAAGGTTATTTTCACTCAAAGAAATATAATCAAGCTCCATGCATCAGTGTGACTGTCTGAAGTGCATAAGACTTTACATAAAAAGTTTCCTAGTTTAGTTACATTAAGCCTTTTGTTTCTTACCACGACTTTTGTGGCTTGGGCCGGTTTCCACTGTACGAGTATGACTCCCCCACAAAGCATAAAAACTGAAAACCACTGTAACTTGCTAAGCGTCCGGTTTAACATTAAAACAGTACATAGAGCAGTGCAGGGAATCTTCAATTGGTACGTCACCTAAGAACGAAACAATGAACTAATCAACTCAGCTAACATTAGACTCTGACACAAATATATCTGGTATCATTAACAGAACTGAGAAAAAATATTTGATAGTGAGATAAAGGGTTAATAAAAATCCTTTCACCATAAAAAAGTGTTTTTTAAAGATTCTGCACTTTTGATTACCACCTACCTGGTACACTGCTGCGTCTAGATTGCTCAGAGCTAGAAAAGCCATGTTGTTCTGCACAGCATACACTAAGGAAGGCACACTCAACTTCATCAGTTCCTTGGGGCTCCCCAAGACATTCTCTCTTAAAGATGCCTTGAATCTACCCAGATTACCAGTTTCTCTTTGAAAACAAAAAGGGGAAATGAGAGGAGGTGAGGAAGAAAGTGAAAGGTCATCCTGTTAGACACCATCACAGGCAGGGTAGCTACAATGTGTAACTTCCTTGATAGAATTTAGCAAACATAGTTTATTTTTAGAATTTTTGACTAATTTTAGATTTTTTAAAAGAAACATACCAACAATAAGTGGAAAATAATTACAATTTCTATTTGGGAAAATATGACAACTTGGTTTACCATCATCCACCTCTGGTCAAAGCTCCAGAGGCTTCTGAGTATATGAAGTTACCAGATAACAGGAAACCAGAACTGCTGATATTACCCATAAAAAATTAATCCCTGCCACTTTAACTGCCATTACATCAAGTTTACCCTGATTATTTTTCAGATTAATCAGACTGCATATCCATTTTAAACAATCTTTAATTACAATAGATTTTAATTGCAAACAAAAGAAAAAAGCTATAGTACTTAAAGAAGTTACCTGAGATTAATTTATAAATATTGACCTTCATCACTCAATGAGAGAGGAATAGGAATTGAGTGATGTATGTCAATATTATTTGTAAACTAATTCAGTGTTTGTGCAATACAGTGGACAGTAAATGTTTAGATAACCATATTCTCATAAAACTCAAGTATGTATCTATATAACTTTGTAGGAAAAGTAAAGGTAGTAAAGGTAAGTACTTTGTAGTAAAGGTAAACTATATCTACAATGTACATAAAGTTCACTACTTGATGGCATATTGATTAATGCATTCTCTTAAGTATTCTAATTTTTCTGCAGGAGGAACTATTAATAGCCAATCTGATTCATACTTTCCCCTGCTACAAATCAGCTCATTTATTCCCTGAAAATACATACCAAAGAACACTTTTATAAGCATCAACACCAAAAAATGTTACATCAAAAGGCTCCTAACTACAGTTCAAAATATCCTTAAGAGGACCATAATGCTTCACTGGGAAGACCGATCTATGTCAACTCACAATGAGCCTCCAAATTTTCAGTTAACATATTAGAATCAACAGTCACTAACTAGGTATTTTCATATTAAATAGGGCAAAAGTAATTGCCCAGTTCTGAGAGGGCAAAAAGTCCATAATGTTGAACCGACTACCCATGCCTTTTCACCACAAAACACTATAGCCCCCAAGAAAATACTTAAGACAGGAAAGTTGGCCTGGACCACAGAAACACAAGATGTCTTTAGTTACAGACCGTCTGGTGCCAAATTCAATACACTCCACACCACACACCACAATGGGAAATCCTCATGCTGAAAAGAAACACACACACAGCCTAGAGAGAGAGGACAAATGCCATCCAGAAGAGGGAGAGAATACAAGAAAGATGACTGTACTGGGAAAATCTACATAGAGATTTCCAGACACCTGAAGTTTGGCCCTTTAAACCTTTAACATTCTTTTTTTAAACACAAATCTATGATGTTNCAAATGCCATCCAGAAGAGGGAGAGAATACAAGAAAGATGACTGTACTGGGAAAATCTACATAGAGATTTCCAGACACCTGAAGTTTGGCCCTTTAAACCTTTAACATTCTTTTTTTAAACACAAATCTATGATGTTCTATATAATTCTCCACATCTTAAAAGAGTTTAAAGAAAAATTTCTCAAATTTTCCCTGTTATAAAACTGAAGATAAAAAAAAGATTAAGATTAAAAAGAATCACAGAGGTCCAACTCAAAGAACCATTTTAACAGGTGTCATAATTCTAAGAAGCACCTTATGATGGAAGAAATATAAATCTTACAGAACACTGCTTTCACTGACCCATTACTTTATGTCCTTCCAGAATACTTACTTTTTATGTCCTTCCAGAATACTTACTTTTCTACTGATGTCTCTTCAGAGTGGTTCCCTAAGGAACTCCTGAAAGAGGCACCAGTTTGTACCCATCTTTTATGTTCTACTTCCTTTCATGTCTATTTATCTCCCATATATGATTCCTCAAGCTCTAGTTTATTTATCCCTCCTCTAATCCCCATGTATGGGCAATGCCACCCCACATCCACTCCATAGAGATACTCTAAACCCTCAAGAGTATCAACTGAACTACTGGCTATCCAGAGATCAGAGTTGGTCTCTTTATCACTGACTCTTGCTCTGCATGAATATGAGCTGCTTACAGATCTGATTGCTTCTTCTATTAACCACCATGCCTAAAACAATAATCAGGGCTGTGGCACCTTTTCTCCATGTCACTTTTTCTTATCACTTCTACACTTTTCAGCTTTCACATCAAAAGAAGGGCTGTGAGACATCACCAGTCAATCTGAATACTCCTTCAGTGTGGCAAACCAGCAAAGTATGGTGTACTGTGTCCTTCAGGTCTGTGGCTCCTTATTAGATCCTTTTTATTGGATCTTTTTTCTTGGATGCTTAGGAATTACTACTTCTGCATTGCCAAGAAGGCTTTAGTATCTTTTTCTGGTTTCTTCTCTAATTCAGATATTAGAGAAGCCAAGGTCTACCAGAATGCTATTAGTGGAAAGCTCAAGCTTCACCATAGAATTGTATCAATATTATGTAATTATAACAAGACATTTGGAAATAAGTTACAAAAAATAGCAGAGATTTCTAGAAGAACTTGTAAAAGAAAACAAAAGCTCAAGAATAATTAATGACATTGTATAATAAAATAAAAGTCCATATAGTCAAAGCTATGATTTTTCCAGTAGTCATGTATGGATGTGAGAGTTGGACCATAAAGAAGGCTGAGCGCCAAAGGATTGATGCTTTTAAACTGTGGTTTTTGGAGAAGACTCTTGAGAGTTCCCTGGACTGCAAGGAGATCAAACCAGTCAATCCTAAAGGAAATCAACCCTGAATACTCATTGGAAGGACTGATGCTGAAGCTCCAATACCTTGGCCACTTGATGCAAAGAGCCGACTCACTGAAAAAGACCCTGATGCTGAGTAAGATTGAAAGCAAAAGAAGAGAGTGACAGAGGATGAGATAGATTGCATCACTGACTCAACAGACATGAGTCTGAGCAAACTCCAAGAGATAGTGANCTTGGCCACTTGATGCAAAGAGCCGACTCACTGAAAAAGACCCTGATGCTGAGTAAGATTGAAAGCAAAAGAAGAGAGTGACAGAGGATGAGATAGATTGCATCACTGACTCAACAGACATGAGTCTGAGCAAACTCCAAGAGATAGTGAAGGACAGGAAAGCCTGGCGTGCTGTATTCCATGGAGTCATGAAGAGTTGGACACCACTTAGCAACTGAACAACAATAGTATAATAAAGAGATTTAGGAGGTGTAACAAAGAATATATGGGAATCTTAACAAAGTTTTAAAGGAAGAGGTGAAATAGTTCAGTATGAGATTAAATCTTGCTTAATTTTAACATATTAAGAAAACAGCTCTAAAACTTACAGTTTTACTCATGAAAGTTTATATATATATATATATGTGTGTGTGTGTGTGTGAATATATATATATATATATATACACACACACACACCAATGTATCTTCCAGAAAACACTAGTAATCATCTATCCTTTTGTTTTACTGTTAAGCAGACAAAGATAAATGACCAACTTTAAATATACTACAGCCTTGAATATACTAGTGAAAGGAACACATAAAAACCAAAGGCCATTTTTTCTTCATTTTCCCACCCTGATATTTTCTTGGAAATCAAATCCCATGTACTTTAATGAGTACACTTTGTTAAAAACAAATTTATTGAATTTAATTATATAAATGACATTATGAGATAAGAGAAAGCATGTCTAAAATCAAAAGCATATTTTAAAAAAATAGTCTGACCCATTAAATTTACTGTTTGATTTTTATCACTGGAAAAGAATCTATGTTCAACCTCTTGTTACCTGAAGAAATGCTGAAGCTCCGTGTTGATTGTAGACAGATTCTGCTGCTGCCTATCCCCCTAAATTTCCTACCAACTGGCTGAAACCAATTCTTTCTGATCTATGTTTGGTCAAAAGTAGATCTCATTCTTCCAGCTCCTGATCTGACGAGAACTACTAGGAGACCTAAAATCCTTGGCTAGGTTACCAAGGCACTGTGCAAAATGGAATAATAATATAGTACAAGTTAATCATGAGCTTAAGACACTTCAGTTTTGCTTACAAATTTCTTATCTGCAAAGTTAATCTTCATTCATTATTCCGGGTAATACTATGAAATAGTAAAATAATTTTCTCCAGTCTTATATGGATAAGTAGTTCAAAAATTTAAGATGCATTTATTAGTAGACACACCCAAAGTGAAGTGAAGTCGCTCAGTGTCTGACTCTTTGCGACCCCATGGGCTGTAGCCTACCAGGCTCTTTTGTTCATGGGATTTTCCAGGCAATAGTACTGGAATGGATTGCCATTTCCTTCTCCAGCGGATCTTCCCAACCCAGGGATCGAACCCAGGTCTCCCACATTGTAGATAGATGCTTTACCGTCTGAGCCACCAGGGAAGTCCTGCTAGACACACCCAAAGTAATATGTATATTTACACATCCTTCCAGGTTTCTTTAGTCTTTANGATTGCCATTTCCTTCTCCAGCGGATCTTCCCAACCCAGGGATCGAACCCAGGTCTCCCACATTGTAGATAGATGCTTTACCGTCTGAGCCACCAGGGAAGTCCTGCTAGACACACCCAAAGTAATATGTATATTTACACATCCTTCCAGGTTTCTTTAGTCTTTACAGGCTGTGGTGGACAGCAAATAACAAAAAGCTGACCTTGTTCTAAGACAATGTGATGATGTTTGCACTTCCTTTTTCATATCACAAATGGCAGATGTAAATCAAAAGTGTTAATTTTAATAGTAGCTATGACAGAGTTTAGTAAAGCTAACTAGCAATTTTCCTGTGAACTGTTGTAGTAATTATTTTATGAACCTAAAACATTTTTACATGTATTTGTTTTATGTTTCAACTGGATTATAACTTAGAAATCAATAACTTAACATTCAAATACTTGCTTTTGCATCACACTGCTAAGCTGCTCCCCTCTCCACAAAATAGGATGTTTATTTCCTTTGCCATATGAGAATGGTCTGACATAATTCATACATATGCACAACAGTGTATACTAAAAAAAAATTATTACATCTTTGTTTTACAGTTGCAGAAGGCTAGATACAATCCGAATGTCCATCAATAGAAACTGGTCTATATAATACATCTGTATAATAGAATACCACACAGCTCTTAAAAATAAGACAGATTTCTATGTATGGACATGGAACCATCTCTAAGATAAAACATTTAAGTGGAAAAAAGTTAAAAAGCAAAGCACAGTGTAAACTTTGTAGGCACACAAAATTACAAGCATTGTACATACATACATGTACATGCATTTTAGTTACATGCACTAAAATTCCCCAGTCAGACCATGTAAACCTTAAACCTTATTTATCAAAGTAAGGTAGGCCACCCATCAATTCTTCCACCCAGTCCCCATTTTTTTTTGCAGTTCTAATTTATGATAAAAACAAGTATAATTTCACATTCCAAAAATTACTGAAACTTAAAAGTAAAATCCAACAAGGATGGTGGAAAACTCCAAATTAATTACAAACAAATCAAAAAGAAAAAACAAACCTGTCAGCTTTTTTCATGAATACCAAAGTAACACTGATGGAGAAAAACAGAACTAACCCAACTATTCTAAAACACAGCCTTTTTACTGTATGCTCCAAAACTAAATGCAAAAAGAACTACATACAAATATTGAACTTTAGTTAGTAAGTTTGCTTTTCCACAGCTGTATGTTAGAAATTCTGAATCTACTTATTATGTATTCTAGGACTGAGCAAATAAGTAAATATCTTTAAGATAATGAAAGTCAAACTTACCATCATTGGAAAAGAAAATACAGAAAAGGGGAAAGTTGTAATGAACTCTGTGGTAGTGGTTCAGAATTGCAGGTATCAAACAATATATAACTCATAGTTATATACATACATATATAGAAACAGAGTAACAGATACATTTAACACAGGCTACCCAGCTCTGTTTACTCAAAGGGCCCAGAAGTAATGATATCCCTCCAGTACCAACGTGTACATCATGCATCCAGATTCTGGTTTCTAAATACCATCCTTTAAAAAAGAAAGGTTTCCTAGAGAAATGTATGATTTCAGGATTGGGGCAGGGAACACACCCTTTGTTGTGCTAAAAGAAACTACTCAAAGATTGGTAAGAATATGAGAAAGACAGAGAAAGGGGAAAAAAGAGAAAAAAAAAAAAATGGGGAAGCTTGAGGATGATCCCACTGTCCAAATCTGGACAATGTGAGCACAGAAATAAAGAGTGATAATAATGGATTCTAGCCATCATAATAAAATAATGCATGAATCTACACTGAGAGTGAGAGGTAGATGGAGGGAGTGAAGGACAGAAAGAAAGAAAAGCTTCTTAGAGTAGAATGTGTGTGTATGTGTTAGTTGCTCAATCATTTCCAACTCATGCAACCCCATGGGCTGCAGCCTGCCAGGCTCCTCTGTCCGTGGGATCTCCAGGCAAGAATACTGCAGTGGGTTGCCTTCGAACCTGGGTCTCCTGCACTGCAGGTGGATTCTTTACTGTCTGAGCCACCATGGAAGACCCTCAGAGTAGAAGGCCAACCAATCAATAAGTAGAGAGTGTTAGAATTGGGAAATTACCACTTGGAAACATCAAATCAAAAAATGAAGAGAAAGAGGATATTTACCTAGTTTCAAAATATCTCTCCATAAGATACTTATTAGTTACAAAGAGAAAATTGGTGACTTTATTTGGAGAAACCTAGAGAGAGAAGGCAGAGAAGGCAATGGCACCCCACTCCAGTACTCTTGCCTGGAGAATCCCAGGGACAGCGGAGCCTGGTGGGCTGCCATCTATGGGGTTGCACTGTCGGACACGACTGAAGCGACTTAGCAGCAGCAGCAGAGAGAGAAGGCAATGGCACCCCACTCAAGTACTCTTGCCTGGAAAATCCCATGGACAGAGGAGCCTGGTAGGCTGCAGTCCATGGGGTCGCTAAGAGTCAGACACGACTGAGCGACTTCACTTTCGCTTTTCACTTTCATGCATTAGAGAAGGAAATGGCAACCCACTCCAGTGTTCTTGCCTGGAGAATTCCAGAGACAGTGGGCCCCGTCTATGGGATCGCACAGAGTCGGACACGACTGAAGCGACTTAGCAGCAGCAGCAGCAGGAGGCACTACCTTAATCAAGAAATCAAACTTAAATCACCAGTAATGGGGGCAAATAGACTTTATGTGCTTCTTGATAAGCTGTACTGAGAAGGAGTATCACTTCTGTGATATTCCTAACCAAAAACCTAATCATAACAAAGCATTCAACAAACTGAAGGATATTCTACAAAGCAAATGGACTATGCTCTTTAACAGTGACAAACATATGAGAAAAAAAAAAGATCGAGGAACAGTCTCAGGTTACAGGCAGCTAGAGATAAAACTTGGAGAAGGAAATGGCAATCCACTCCAATACTATTGTACTATTGCCTGGAAAATCCCATGGACAGAGGCACCTGGTAGGCTACAGTCCATGGGGTCGCAAAGAGTCGGACACGACTGAGCAATTTCACTTCACTTTCCGAAGATAAAACTAAAGTGCGATTATTTTACTATTAAAGGACACCAGTGGGCAACTGGCAAAATTATCTAAGGCCTGTGAATTAGGTAACAGTATTACGCCAATACTAATGCCTCAAATTTGATATATGTGAGTATGTAAGGGAATGTTATGTTTTTTAGAAAATATGCCCTGAAGAATTTAGGGACAAAGGCATCTTGTGTAAAACTTGCTCTCAAACAGTTCATAGAAACTTTATACACACATACAAATGCACAGAAATCAAAAATATGATAAAACACACATGGTAAAATGTTAACATTTGGAAATGAAAACTTAAGAAAACAAAAAATAAAATTACTGAGGTGTCTAACAATGCTTATCTTTGCCCTGGCTAATCACATAACAGCTCAATTATTCCATTGTTCTAAAAGACTAATAATTTGAAAAGCAAAAATCAGGGAACTTTCTAATGCTATCCCTGCCAGTCACTTTCTAGGGATCTTTGGCAAATTAAAACTTTCCTCAGCCTCAGATTTCTCATTACAGAAGATGAAATAATACCTAAGGCTAAAACAGTGGAACAAGAATCAAACAAAAATAAGCTGTGTTTACCTGTGTGCCTCCCTCACCTGTTCTTAAGCGGAGAATGTTTCCTTAACACCTTTACTCTCTGGCAGCCTGCCACCCTCAACAGCAACAATCCTGATTGTCTGAAGACAGCAAGAGCAGTTGCTGCAATCTTAAAAGAGGATGTCTGGCACTTTACATAACACATTTTGACAGTGATTAACAGCCAGTATTCCAGAGAGTGGTCACTTCCTTTCCAAAGAAAATAAGTTAGATATATGCTCATTGGGTTTTCAAATTTTTTTCTTTCACAACAGACACCCAAAGAAGCATTATTCTTTGGTTTTTCTAAGGAAATTTCAACTTACTATACATTATAGCAATAGTGCTAAAGTGCTGGCTAGTGTTCCTTAGTGCCAAAAAGTTGCAGTGTGCCTTATGGAGAAAATACGTTAGATAAGCTTTGTCCAGGCATGAATTACAGCACTCCTGGCCCTGAGTTCAATGCTAATAAGTCAACAATACATATTAAATGAGGTGTCTTTAAACAGAAACAAGGTTCTATGGTGATCAGCTGATGAACATGTTGTGACCAGAGGCTCACAGGAACCTATCCCTGCTCGTCTAGGAGCAAGTTCAGCAATCACTAATTCAGTGTTCGTGGGAACTACTGAGATAGTCGTAATCAACTGTTTATCCAAAGCCATCACCAGTCCTGTAGGTTCTACTTTTGAGAAGCAGAAGCTTCTCTTCATCACACTGTCATCATGCCCACAATCCCCAGGCTCTAATAAGCTTCTTTACTCCCAACTCTTACACCCTTCTTGTCCATTCTCCTCAAAAGAGTCAAAGTGACTCACCATAATATGGGTCGTCTTGTTAGTCCCTGGTTTCATCCTTTTGGTGACTTCCTAATGCACCTGAGATAAAATCTGAACTCCTTCACAGGCACACAGTTCCTCTTGATACCNTCTTGTCCATTCTCCTCAAAAGAGTCAAAGTGACTCACCATAATATGGGTCGTCTTGTTAGTCCCTGGTTTCATCCTTTTGGTGACTTCCTAATGCACCTGAGATAAAATCTGAACTCCTTCACAGGCACACAGTTCCTCTTGATACCCTGCCCAGCTCTCCTGCTTCATATTAGTACCACTCCACTCTCATAGCACTCCAGCGATCTGTTGTTGTTCTTTAACACACTGATCTCTTTACCTTTTCTCTGCTCTTTTCTTGCCCATCTTCTGCTTGATCTTCAGGTCTGGGTTAAATATAACTTCCTCTTATTCAAATGGAGACGCCCCCCTCCCCTTACTTATTTACAGCATCCTCTATTTATCCTCTGGTGGCTCAGCAGTAAAGAATCCACCTGCCAAGTAGGAGACATGGGTTCCATCCCTGGGTCAGGAAGATTCCCTGGAGAAGGAAGTGGCAACCCACTCCAGTATTCTTGCCTGAGAAATCTCATGGACAGAAGAGCCTGGCAGGCCACAGTCCACTGGGTTGCAAAAGAGTTGGACACGACTTAGTGACTATGCAACCAACTACTTATCCTCTTAACACCCCCCACTGACTATTCATTTGCTTAATATCCAGTTCTCCACCAGACTCAAGCTCCATGAGGACAGAAGAGATCTTTTTAATTTGCAGCTATATTTCTTACATCCTGAAAAGTGCTGAGCAAATCACTGGGGCTTGATAAATGAATGAACTTGACCATCGCACTCCATCTTTTTAGCACTATATTGAAACAATGCATGACTATGTTTCAAATGTTTGTTTGGGACTTCCCTAGTGGTCCAGTGGTTGGGACTTCGCCTTCCAATGCAGGGGCCGAGGGTTGCATCCCTGGTCAGGGAGCTAAGACCCCACATGCCTCCCCAAAGCATAAAACATAGAAACAAACAAAAAAATAAAAACAAAACAGCCAAAACGTAAAACAGAGGCAATACTGTAACAAATTCAACTTTAAAAAAGTCAAAACATAAAACAGAAGCAATATTGTAACAAATTCGATAAAGACTTTAAAAATAGTCCACATCTAAAAAAAAACTTAGAAAAAAATGTTTGAAGGTAGTGAGACAGNAGTCTCTGGTGGGCTCCCAAGCGGTCACCACGCGCCTGTGGCCGCACTTGGCTGTGGGGTGCGCTCTCAGGGGAGCGAGTGACCCCTCTCCCGGGGAGACAAGCCCGAGGAAGCCGGCACTCGATTCCTCCCACTCCACCTGTTCTTTTTGCTTGCGACTCAGCTCTGTGTCCTCCTTACACCGCTGCATAAATCTCTGCTGTGAGGACAGTTGCAGGACTCCTGTGAGTCCACACAGCAAACAATCGAATGTCAGAATGGTTTTGCTCAACACACCATGGTAACCCAGAACCCTGCACAGTACCTGACACCTCATAGATGATGAACTGGACTTTCCCAGTGGCTCAGACAGTAAAGAATCTGCCTGCAATGCCGGAGACCCAGGTTCGGTCCCTGGGTTGGGAAGATCCCCTGGAGAAGGAAATGGCAATCCACTCCAGTATTCTTGCCTGGAGAATCCCATGGACAGGAGCCTGGCGGGCTCCCTAGGGAAAAGTTAAGTCCATGGGGTCTCAAAGAGTCGGACTCAACTGAGCGACTAAATACTTTAACTTTTTCAAATGATTTACTACCTATTTTTTGAAACAAAAATGACCTCAGAAGCCAANAGCCTGGCGGGCTCCCTAGGGAAAAGTTAAGTCCATGGGGTCTCAAAGAGTCGGACTCAACTGAGCGACTAAATACTTTAACTTTTTCAAATGATTTACTACCTATTTTTTGAAACAAAAATGACCTCAGAAGCCAAGGGCTAAGTCTGTCCCAAGGAAATTCTCAAAAAAACTAAGAAATATAAGTTATCAACTACATTCTAATGACCCAAAGTACATACTTCTGAAAAAGGAAGAATAAAAAATGGTTCAGGAAATTTAGCAGTGTCAAAGCCTGTCAGAATGTCTTTCTCATGAAGATGAATGTTCTTTATTTGTGATGGGGGTGGGGAAGCCCTGGGCCAGGACCTGCCTCCCCTGCTGTGGCCCCCAACCCCCACCCCGGGCAGTTTCCAGCTTCCCTGTCCCCTCCCTCACTCACCACGTCTGTACATTGTCAGCCAATTTGATCAGGCAGAGTGAAACTCAGTATTAGGCACAGTGTAACTTTGGAATCATCTGGAAGCTTAAAAAAAGACATGCTGGGCTGCAGCCCTAGAGATCTGGGTATAATTAGTGGGCAGCCCCTCCTTNTTTTAAGAACTGTCCTGAGTCTCTGCCTCCATCTCCACACAGTATAAAATGATATGCACTTACTTTAACAAATTAGCCAACAGGGAGGCCTGGCGTGCTGCAATTCAAGGGGTCGCAAAGAGTTGGACACGACTGAGCAACTGAACTGAACTGAATTGAAGCATACTACTGAGCAAAGAGCATTACTCAAGAGACCATCCTAAGTAAGCGGGGCAAGCTCTGCACACATCAGAAACAAGTGAGGTTCTGGAGTTATCAACTTGATAAAGTCATTGCCCTTTAACAGAGTGTAAAGAGTGGGAAGAAGCGAATAAGCTTTTATCTCCTTTAACAGTTTTTTCCATTGACATGGTAGTTCACTTTTTTCCTTCCTGTCGTTATCTAAAACTTTCCAATCAAAATTTAGTATTATCTAATTTTTACATTAACTTAGTTTTTTGGAACATAGAGAAAATGTATTAATCATGAAGATCTAACTTTTCCTTTTTCTTCTCAGAAGATTCTCCAAGTTCTAAATCTTTAGTTATTTCTAACATAACTCTTGCACATTCTCCCACAATATCCTGAAGTCATCATCCTTTCTCTCAGATGATAAAGTGTTGCTTCTACTTTGAAAACAAAGTAAAAAGTCCAATGTCATGTTTCTAGCTTTATAGAAGCAATTAGTTTAACATCACGTGGTAAAGCATTTTCAAACAATGTAAGTTCAAAATTATGAAATCAATTTGTTTCTTATGTGTACCAACAAAGCAACTCCTAAAATTTCTGAATAACAAGTATCTTCTGATATGTAGAAGTCTCTCTATCACAGCAAATAAAGCGCTGACATTCAACTTGGCCTTTTTTTTTTTTTTTTTT
>SJYV01050388.1:1373081-1535103 GCA_006410875.1 Neotragus pygmaeus
TTTTTTTTTTTTTTTTTTTGGACAAACTACTTAACATCCTATTTGCCTCTGATCCACTTTTTTTTAATTACTGATTTTAAAATGTGTATAAAGAAATTACAGCATAGAGAATATCTGGAAAACTTATTTTTCAAACTTCACACAACTGCATCAAAAATAAACATAAAGTTCTAGGCACTTTCACGTGTTCCAACTCTTAACTGTTCAATCATAGTCCAGCCATTTATTTTATTCATCTCTTCCATATTCCAAACTGCTTCA
The DNA here is from genome assembly GCA_006410875.1 of Neotragus pygmaeus. Taxonomy (NCBI): domain Eukaryota; kingdom Metazoa; phylum Chordata; class Mammalia; order Artiodactyla; family Bovidae; genus Neotragus; species Neotragus pygmaeus. The sequence continues at coordinate 1,373,343 of SJYV01050388.1, forward strand.
GGTAAACCGTTATAAGCTAGTTGTCCTTTCAAGATCTAGAGTCAACTTGCAATGTTTTCACTGGGTATGTTTCCCACACAGCTCTGATTTAGTTTCATTAGTGACTGTCTCATGACATATTGCTGAATAAGCTGAAGAAGAAATACACAATGTCCTTTCATTCTGCAGCTATCAACCTGTGACTTAACATTGTAAAATAATTCTTTTACTATTTTACCATTCCAAGAAATTAACATTTTCACAGATGCCCTCCTTATTTGCTCCAAGAAATTCTGTCCTGCCATGTGTTTTAAATAACCACATAATTTGCCAACATGTTTCTCGTTAAAAATTACGTTTGCTTTAAAATCCAGTAATTTCAAATTCATTTCACTTCTTTCGTGCTTTGTAATTTTTTTCCCCAGTGTTTCTTCCCACTTGGAAACTCCTTGTGTTTTAAATGATTTTTCTTCACAGCCAAACTCTTGCTAGCCATGTCATGTCAAATGCTGTCTCATAATTCTTTACTTTTTTCTGATTGTCCTTGGTCTTGTGAACTCTGCAGGTAATGTTTATAAAAGAGGCTCTATATTATCCTGGGCTTCCCTTGTGTCTCAGCTGGTAAAGAATCCGCTTGCAATGTGGGAGACCTGGGTTGAATCCCTGGGTTGGGAAGATCCCCTGGAGACAGGAACGGCTACCCACTCCAGCATTCTGGCCTAGGATCACAAAGAGTCGGACATGACTGAGTGACTTTCACTTTCACTACATTATCCTGGTGACATAAACAGCCATCTGGTTATTGATGATGATGACAATGAAGTACAATATTTGGTTTCCCACAGTTGTTTCAACACCATTATCTAACTTATCTGATGAATTCTTGGAAACTTTTCTGCTTTTATATTAATTTCAAAGAAAGTTTTCACAAAGCAAACTTCAACTGACTATACCCATAACACTGAAGAGCTTAAGAATAACAAATACTATACAGCAAGCAATGCAAAGCTGAGAAAGCATCAAAATAAGACAAAAAGTCTAAGCAGTGGGTTGGCAGGACACTAGCCCAACTGCTGACTTAAACCAAAGGCTTCACTGCTTTTTAACAAATTCTTAACAGTTACAAAACAACGGAACCATGATTTGATCTTACACCTTTAAATACCAGATTCCATGCTTAACAGTCCTATTTCATTCCTGGGTCATAATTTTTTTCTCCCTAAGGAAGCTGAGGAATAAGGAGAAGAAATATGTTCCCTGTGCCTCTTTTCCACTATCCCCATTTTTGTATTAAAAGAAGTTAAGCCATAAGATTTTTATTAATTTATTTACTCCTAAATTGGTGGTGGTTCTGGCATTTCAAATATAGAGATTCTTGCCTTTGGAACACTGCCTTTTAAAGATATAATAAGGCCTCTCCTTTACCTGACATTCTCCAGAATAGTGGAGCCAAATTTCCTTAAAAATAGATCTTATTAAGTAAGAAACTGTAAACGCCTGAGATTTTAACCTACTTGCAACCCAACAAGTTAGACTGCCACAGTAGCTCTGCCTATAAGACAAATCTCAAACACAGATTTTCTATTAAAGCTTTCCACTGTCTAGCCTCAAGTTATTTTTCTGTTCTTTTCTCCCTCTCCACACCATTTTTAAAATATTTTTTTCAGATGGATTATTTGTAATCATACATGTGTTTTCTAGTATATTTTCTGTCTCTTCCACTAAACCTAAATTTGAAGCAAGCAGGAACCATATCTATTTCATTCATTCCACAACATCTATTTTATTGATACTGTATCTATTTCATATCATTCCAAGTCTATTTCTACAGTGGTTTAGTCGCTCTGCTGCTAAGTCACTTCAGTCGTATCCAATTCTGTGTGACCCCATAGACGGCAGCCCACCAGGCTGCGCCGTCCCTGGGATTCTCCACGCAAGAACACTGCAGTGGGTTCCCATTGCCTTCTCTGTTTAGTCGCTCAGTCCTCTCCAACTCTTTGCGACCCCATGAACTGTATAGCCCACCAAGCTCCTCTGTCCATGGCATTTCCCAGCAAGAATACTGGAATGGGTTGCCATTTCCTTCTCCAGTCTGTTTCTATATCCAGCACCTATTATAAAACTGTCACACAGAAATCACTTAATAAATATTTGTTAAATGAAATTTAAAGTGTTTAAATGTAATTTAAACTTATACAATTGCTATTCTTCACTGCTTCTTACTCTCACCAGCCTACATCTTGAAACCTATATGAATTTACTTGTCCACATGACCCAGGTGGGTCCCCATCTCGTACATCTTTCCCAAGTTTGAGAATTCCCTGGTGGACCAATGGCTAAGACTCTGGGCTCCCAATGCAGGGGGCCTGGTCGATCCCTGATCAGGGAATTAGATCCCATGTGCCACAACTAAGACCCGGCAGAGCCAAAAAAGTAAATTAAAAAAAAAAAAAGTTAAAAAAAACTTTTCAAGTAATTTCTTACCAGATTTTAATTCTCACAACTCTGTTTTCTCCAGTTACAAACTGAAGAAACTATACAGTGTATCTCGAAGCTTGCCTTCTTTTGTTTGTCTCATTTTCTTTTGTCTTTTGTTACTGTTTTCTCTCATCCACAGCCTATGGCTATTTCCCTCTATCTTGAATGGACTCTTACCCCTGGTTTTATAGACACAGTGTCCAGAACTTCCCTTTGCATATATTTTCCACTTTTCTTTCCTGGTGCTGAGAAAGTCACCTGATTTTTATTAGACTTAAAATATTCCAGTCTATGAATATAATGTGGGAAATGAAAATAGCCAAATAAAAAACTGCTGGGCTTATGGGCAGCACTGAAGACTTAAAACGTGAACTTTAAAAAAAGAAAAAGAAATAGAGAAACTGAAGTTTAAGAAAAGAAGAGAAGCTAAGGAATATATGGAAAGTCATAATCCCAATGAGTCTAGGACTAAAATTAGGTCTGTGTCACTCCAAAGGCTCAACCCTGTCTTACATTTCAGCCTTGCTAAAACAATTTTCACCCAATATTACTGATCCAAAGCCCCTAGTGCTACCACATATTAACAGCATGATAGTGAGGAACCTCAGACACTGTGCAGGTAAAATAAGGGTAATTATCATACTTACCTAAAGAATGCATAAAGACCAAACGAGATAACATGAGATAACTAATGAAAAGCACTTAGTACAGTGTCTAACAATTAACATAGAAAATACTAAAGAAATGCTAACTATTATGATCGCCTTATTCCTCTATAACAGAAGTCAGCACATTTTCTCTAAGAACCCTATGGTAGTTTAGGCTGTGTGAGCCACACAGTCTGTGTTGCAACAAAAACAAGCAGCAAACTGGATTAACCAGTGGGCCATAGTTAGCCAACTCCACCTGCTTTATGGTGGTTTTTCAACTTTGACACCCCTGATGTTTGGGGATGGAGACTTCTTTGTTATGTTATGGATTGCTGCCCTGGAGGACACGGCATCACAGGATGTTTATCAGCACCCTTGACCTCCACCCGCTTGATGTAAGTAGCATCCCCCAAGTTGGGTCAACCAAAATTATACCTCCTGGGGAGCAAAAATGACCTGAGTTGAGAAAGCTTGCTCTAGAGCAATCAAATATATGAAGATATAGCTTGAATTTTCTAATAAAGAATGTAACTGAGTAAAAAGTAATAATTTAACACACTAAAAAGTATTTATACTCACTTAGCTAAAATGCCCACACTTAGCAATAACTTTATAACTTCTGTGATACACACGGCTGTGGTTGAAAAGTAGAGTTCTTTGTCTGATGTCCTTGTGTATCTTAAAGCTACGGTATAAGTTGCAGCCACCAGGGTCATCACTGCCAAGCAGTATAACTTGAATAATAAATTGACATTTTCTGGAAAATATGTGCAAAGATATTATTTAATAGACAACGTTATGTATATAAAATTTAATCAGTGTTATACGTCAAGATGCTTTCCAATTTCAAGCACAAAATACATTAAAAAAATTTTTTTCAAAACAGTGCTCTCAACTACATGAGAAGAAACAAATACACACACACAATACATAGCTGACTTTCAATATCAACTGGTCAGGCCCAGATTTTGTTCCTGGGGAGGCTCAATTGCAAGATATCTGGCTTAACTAACTCTAGTTTAGGATGTTATAAATTACACACTTTATATATCTTTATAACTCATACTTGTGAAAGCAAAACATGATGGCAGGATAAAAACAATAACAGCGATGTATATTCTAAACAGACAGTAGGAAGAAAACAAAAGGAATAAGTGAATGATTAAATAATACAGAAATTTATAAATTACATCCAGCCTCTCATTTCACAGCATTATATGAAAGATAACTCATAACGCACACAAAAAAAGAGTATTAAGAATGAAGTTCTATAAAACCTGAAATCCAGGAAATATACACAATTTATGAACACTCAATTTAAGAACTTATTGTAAGTATATCTGAGCATCAGCCATCACTCAGGCACCAAGGCCGGCCCACCAACTTCAATAAAACTACAAGCAGTTGGGGGCCAGGTCTCCTTCAGTACTCCCAGCCCTGTTATGAGATAGCCATCACCTAATACTCAAACTTTTTCTACTTTTTTTACCCACTGCATACTTCCCTCATCCCCAGCTATATTTAACCTTCTTTCAAATCTTCAGGCACATGTTAAACAGGGATCAACAAGTTTTTTTCTGTAAGGGCCAACAGTAAATATTTTAGGTTTTTTAGGCCACGAGGCAAAATTAAGGATATCATGTAGGTACTTAGGTAACAAGAGAGAAAACATATTTTCACATTTAACTTACATTTAATTGGAAAAATTCAAAATATAATAATAATTAAGTACAATGCTTTCTTGTATTAAGGGAACGGGAATTCTGGGGGTGGAGGTGGAGGCAGGTAACATTATGCTTCACTAGTCTTCAAAGTTGGTGTTCCATCAGATCAACTGCAAACGTTCATCTGTAAAAACCATTCTTAGCTCATAGGCCATAAAAAAACAAGTGATAGGCTGGGTTTGACCAATGGGCCATACTTTGACAACCTGAGTTAAGAACCAGAGGGAAAGAGGTTGCTCTGGGCTGCTACTATAACTACATTACATCTAAGTATGCTTCTTAACTGGAGAATCCCATGGATGGAGGAGCCTGGTAGGCTATAGTCCTCAGGGTCGCAAAGAGTCGGACACGACTGAGCGACTTAACTAACTAACTAATGCTTCTTAACTACTTTGGAAGCCTAACCACAATTCAAAGGTGACTTGGACAGGAAAATAAAAGTTTCAAACAAATCATCTTTATTATGGTAAGGTGGAAACTTACTAGGAAAACAGGTTCTTCAATATAAATATTTTTCCCTGGGTGAATTAAACAATTATTTGCAAAAGGCAGAACAGAAAAAATAGAGCTTATCTCTGCCTAAAGTTTCAATCGATCTTGAGGACCCAAAAGGCAATGTTAATGTAAAAGAGATTGAAGGGGATCACTGTAATACTTCACTTGCCCTAAAACTCTCCTACACAAGGAGAAAATGTAAGACAAATAATAAACAGCAGTACAGGAGAAAGCATTTCCCATCTTCTTGATCAGGGGTGAACAAAGTACATTTCCTCTCATTTTTCTATGATCTGAAAGCTGAGAATAGGTTTACATTTTTAAATGGTTGGAAAAAAGTTTCTAAATAACCTTTTGTGATGTATGAACATTATATGAAATTCAAATTATAGTGTCACAAAAAAAGTTTTATTAGAACATAATTATATTCTTTGTTTCCAAATTATGTATGGCTATTTTTTTTGCCCTGCAACAGCAGAGTGAGTAGTTATGACAGAGACCATCAGCCATTAACAGAAAAAGTTTACCAACCCACATGTCCTAGATTATCAATACTTTCATAAATAAGAGAGGTTAGGACTGCTAAACTAAAAACTATGTCAGCGATTATATAGGTTCTTGATTCCAAAACAACACAATAAATGGTTAAATTTTTGAAAATACACCTATTAGCATAGTGATTAAATGGGAATATATGATATTCCTGAAAATACCGATTAAATAGAAGAGCAGGCAAATAAGTTTAGATATCTGTATAATGAAAGTGCAATTATTAGCAATTTCAGTTTGTTTCAAGGTAATATCACAAGTCCATACAGGGACTTCCCTGGAGGTCCAATGGTTAAGACTCCTGAGCTTCACTGCAGGCGGCAAAGGTTCAATTATTAGTCGGCAACTAAGATCCATGCGGTGGTAAAAAGTCCACAGCTCACCTGCATTGCTGAGTGGGCACAGTGGAACATCAGCACTGTTTTCTCCTTCTCTCAAAGCTCCCATTAGCTCCCACACACCCTCTGTTTCTATGTGGAGAATCCCACCACCCCGCCCCGCAAAAGAAATTTACAATATGGAGTTGTATATTTTTCTCAGTTATGCTGCTGTTGCTGCTAAGTCGCTTCAGTCGTGTCCGACTCTGTGCGACACCACAGACGGCAGCCCACCAGGCTCCCCCGTCCCTGGGATTCTCCAGGCAAGAACACTGGAGTGGGTTGCCATATCCTTCTCCAATGCATGAAAGTGAAAAGTGAAGTCGCTCAGTCGTGTCCGACTCTTAGCGACCCCATGGACTGCAGCCCACCAGGCTCCTCTGTCCACGGGAGTTTCCAGGCAAGAGTACTGGAGTGGAATGCCATTTCTCAGTTATAGTTTACTATATTTTAGAGGGGACATTATTTGTAACACCTGAGAAGGTGGAAATTAGGAAGTCCCAGATAAATAAATCCTTTGTGAATATCAGGAAGTTCGGGATTGCAATTTTGTATTACACAGTTCTAGCGGACATGTAAGACTTATCACACGACCCAGGCACAACAAATATGTATTGGCAATAAACCTAAATCTGTAAATTGAGCAATTATTTCAGATGATTTGACTTAGGTAATTCTGCAATTGCCTTAACCATTCACCTTGTTATTTTCATTTTATGTCAATTATCAAAATAATTCTACTTTTTCCCTTTATTTCGGGTACTGCTATAAAAGGCTCTTAAAGGTGGGCTTATTTGAAAGGCGAGAAGCATAAGCAGTTGTAGACAATGCCCCTGAGCAGGGCTTGAAGGATAAACGTAGCCTCTCCAACCAGGAAAATAATTCGCCACCCACGCAAAAAGGTATTGTTCAAATATTTGTTCAACGTATACTCAGGGGTGAAGCCAACAGCTCTATGGAGGAAATGTGGAGAAGAATCCGGGTGTTGCCCAATCTCTCGTAGCTTCACCATCCAGAAACTCAACTCCGGTTTTAACTTATCCCATTCAGCAAAGCAAACGAGCTGCAGAGTTAATGATACTTACACTCAGGAAAAGGCAATTAGTCTTCAAACATTTTTACTGTAATGAGCTATCCCTGGGGAAGGGGCAGGGGCAGAGGATGGATATCACCCTTCCCACAAAATACTCAAGTGTTCTTTCTAACCACATAACAACATTCTGGAGAGTAACTGTTAACAACAGCTTTCTCCGTCTCGTCACATTGCAAAGCTATTCTGCCCCAAGGATGTTTTCAGTGTCTGTTACGTGGACTAGCCACTGCTTAGGTTCTGCACCCGGAGCATACCCTTAAGGCTCAGAGCATCCCAGTGTAGAAGGCACCGCGGAGACCGCAACCGCGGTGACCCCGGCCCGCACTGACCTGTCCTGCCTCCCGCTGGGTGATGCGGCTCCAGCCCGGTCCCGGCGCACCGACCCCTCGCCCGGCCGCTACAGCTCAGGCCTGTCTGAATTCTGTTCCCACCTACTCATCCAGGCAGGCGCGGTCTCCGGCCGCCAAACCCGCTGGCCCTGAGTCCGCACCCCCGGGAAGGCAGCCGCAGTGGGAGGCTGGCTGCCCAGCGCTGCCCTGACCCGTGGCAGCGCGCGCTCAAGCCCGGGACCCGCTCAACACAAACCCCCGCTCCCCGACGCCCGGGCCTACCCGCCGGAGACCCGAGCCCCGCGGGCGCGGAGGATGCTCGCCCGCAGAGAGATGCAGACAAGCGCTGAGGCTCGCTCTGCATAGCGCCCCGACCCGGGTTCCCCAGTCCCGCTGGGCCCCGGCCTCACCTCTTGGGGCTGCCATGGTTCCCCGACAGCGCCGCGCGGAACTGACCCGCACCCCCTCCGCGCGGGCTGAGAGCACTGCGGACCGCCTCCTGGGTCATAGAGACGCAGGCCGCGCGGCCTAGAGCGCCCCGCCAGCCGACGGGCCGCGGCTCCCCGCCCAGCCAAGCACCTGGACTAGGTTCACGAATTCGACCGCTGCAGAAAAGGGGCGGGCCCTGATGCAGAAGAGACCGATACCGCCCAGTTTCTGTTGACAAGCGCGTAAAACTTAGGTTCTACAGCGTTCTTTTGTAAACTACAACTCCCGGCCGGCTAAGGAGGCTGAGTCGCGAGAGCCGAGCGTTGCCTTCTGGGAGCTGTAGTCCTCACCAAGTGATTTGGCGGCAAATAGGAACTGGTCTTCGATTTAAGGGTTCTGGCAAAGCTGTTGTAGATCCTCCCAAAGCCCGAAAAGTAACAGAGACTAGGCAACTTCTGTAACTTGCATTAACTTCCTCACTCATTAACTTCTGTTGTTACCTCTTATTTAAGCTTATAGTTTATATTATATATTGTTCAAAGTCTTGCGGCTGTGTCCTCATCGTCAGCATCATCTCTGATTATATTTACCTTACCAGACATTCTAATTGCATAATCTTCGCTTCAAAGCCTTAGGCATATCAACAGGCACTGACTTCAGCCGCTATAATCTCCACGTTCACTGAAGCATGTTAATTGGCATAAGCGATATTAGAAATAATTCACTGTCAAATGTTTTCAAGATATGTGGATTGGTTAAAAATACTGTTGCATGTAAGTACCTCCATTCTTACAGGAACATGGGTACAATATTCTGAGATGCCTAGCAGCCTACACCTTCTGTAGCATGATCTTTCCCCTAAATGACTTTTAGATTTAATTGAAGAAAGTAGGGAAAACCACTAGACCATTCAGGTATGACCTAAATCAAATCCCTTATGATTATACACTAGAAGGGACAAATAAGAGTCAGTGGATTACATCTGATAGACAGAGTGCCTGAGAACTACGGACAGAGGTTCATGACANAAGTAGGGAAAACCACTAGACCATTCAGGTATGACCTAAATCAAATCCCTTATGATTATACACTAGAAGGGACAAATAAGAGTCAGTGGATTACATCTGATAGACAGAGTGCCTGAGAACTACGGACAGAGGTTCATGACATTGTACAGGAGGCAGCAATCAAGACCATTCCCAAGAAAAAGAAATGCAAAAAGGCAAAATGGTTGTCTGAGGAGACCTTACGAATAGCTGTGAAAAAAAGAGAAGTGAAAGGCAAGGGGAAAAAGAAAGATATACCCATCTGAATTCAGAGTTCCAAAGACTAGCAAGGAAAGAGAAAAAACCTTCCTCAGTGATCAATGCAAAGAAATAGAGGGAAACAATAGAATGGGAAAGACTAGAGATCTCTTCAAGAAAATTAGAGGGAACATTTCACATAAAGATGGGCACAATAAAGGACAGAAATGGTATGAACCTAACAGAAGCAGAAGATATTGAGAAGAGGTGGCAAGAATACACAGAAGAACTGTACAAAAAAAAAGATCTTCATGACCCATCATGACCAGGATAGTGTGGTCACTCACCTAGAGCCAGACATCCTGGAATTCAAAGTCAAGTGGGCCTTAGCAAGCATCAGTACAAACAAAGCTAGTGGAGGTGACAGAATTCCAGTTGAGCTATTCCAAATCNAAGATCTTCATGACCCATCATGACCAGGATAGTGTGGTCACTCACCTAGAGCCAGACATCCTGGAATTCAAAGTCAAGTGGGCCTTAGCAAGCATCAGTACAAACAAAGCTAGTGGAGGTGACAGAATTCCAGTTGAGCTATTCCAAATCCTAAAAGATGATGCTGTGAAAGTGCTACAATCAATATGGCAGCAAATTTGGAAAATTCAGCAGTGGCCACAAGACTGGAAAAGGTCAGTTTTCATTTCAACTCCAAAGAAAGGCATTGCCAAAAAATGCTCAAACTACCATACAATTGTACTCATATCACACACTAGCAAAGTGATGCTCAAAATTCTCCAAGCCAGGCTTCAGCAATACCATGAACTTCCTGATGTTCAAGCTGGTTTTCGAAAAGGCAGAGGAACCAGAGATCAAATTGCCAACATCCACTGGATCATGGAAAAAGCAAGAGAGTTCCAGAAAACATTTATTTCTGCTTTATTGACTATGCCAAAGACTTTGACTGTGTGGATCACAACAAACTGNTGTTAAACATTTCTTATTTGAGCTTAACTCTCTCTTCCCTCTGCTTCCATTTTTAGTTACCATAATCTCATTTCTCCTTTCCTGCCAAACAGTCACTGATAAGTAGTTTGTACTTAGTTCTACAATTTTCTGCTTCACTGACTGCAATCTTATTTCAACTCAGGCCAACACTGTTAAAACAGCTTGGCAGTTGCCAACTCCATTCTTCATCCTCTTGTGTTTGTTCATCAGACATTTAAGGAAAGTCCTAATGTGCCAAGCATTATTCTAAGTACTGAGATCTAGAAAATCAGGAAAAATGAGGGTGGGGTGCAGCAGAAACAAAACACTGGGGGACCTCTCCTCTCTTGGCTGATATTAACAAGGCACTTACCAGACAAATGCTTCACACATGTTAGCTAACTGGTCAGAAAACTAAGATCATAGTCCCATCACATCATGACAAATAGATGGAGAAATAATAGAAACCAGTGACATACTTTATTCTGGGGGGTTCCAAAATCACTGCAGATGGTGACTGCAGCCATGAAATTAAAAGTCACTTTCTCCTTGGAAGAAAAGTTATGACCAATCTAGACAGCATATTAAAAAGCAGAGACATTACTTTGCCAACAAAGGTCTGTCCAGTCAAACCTATGGTTTTTCCAATAGTCAGGTATGGATGTGAGAGTTAGACTATAAAGAAAGCTGGGTGCTAAAGAACTGATGCTTTTGAACTGTGGTGTTGGAGAAAACTCTTGAGGGTCCCTTGGACAGCAAAGAGATCCAACCAGTCCATCCTAAAGGAAATCAGTCCTGAATATTCACTGGAAGGACTGATGTTGAAGCTGAAACTCCAAAATTTGGCCACCTGATGTGAAGAACTGACTCACTTGAAAAGACCCTAATGCTGGGAAAGACTGAAGGCAAGAGGAGAAGAGAACAACAGAGGATGAAATGGTTAGACGGCATCACCGACTCAATGAACATGAGTTTGAGTAAACTCCGGGAGTTGGTGATGGACAGGGAGGCCTGGTGTGCAGCAGTCCATGAGGTCGCAAAGGGTTGGACATGACTGAGTGACTGAACTGAACTGGTTTAATCCTTTCAGACAAGCCAATGAGTTGGGAACCATTATCCCAATGTTGATGATGAAGAAACTCAGCGGTGAGAGATCAGATAACACAGCTAACAATAAGTAGAAGACCTAGACCTTACTTCCGGGGTCAAAGAGATTACTTTACACTTTTTCCTACTCTCTGACTGCTTCTCTGTCTTCTCTTTTCCTCCTCATTCCATCCCCATTCATTGGCGATGATCCCCCAAACTACCCTTCTCCAGATCAAATTCTAGTCACCTCGACTTTTCTTTCTTTGTCATTTCTTAAATTCAAAATTTCTAGTACTGAACACATTATCTTTTCTGACCAACCACTTCCCCTTCTCACATCATCCTCTGTTTCCCAGGGTAGAAACTTTGATTTTCCCTTCTCTTTCCTGGGGTGTTATATATATATCCTTCCTTAAATCTCACATTTGTCCCTTCCTGTCATCCAAAACCACGATACCCTAACCCTTGTTAACAGCTTCTTCTCCATCTCACCCTTGTGTCTTCGCTGGTAAAGAATCCACCTGCAATGTGGGAGACCTGGGTTTGATCCCTGGCTTGGGAAGACTCCCTGCAGAAGGGAAAGGGCACCCACTCCAGTATTCTGGCCTGGAGAATTCTATGGACTGTACAGTCCATGGGGTCACAAAGAGTTGGACACGACTGAGTGGCTTTCACTTTTACTTTTCTCCATCTCACCAATTCCAGCATCTCTCTCCCTCAGTGGATCTTCTGTTCCAGGATCAGCCACAGTTTTTTTTTGTTGTTGTTGTTGTTTTTTAATATAATACTACAGAAAGGCAACACATTCCTCTGTCTTTCAGAGTTCCCCAAAGTCTATGCCAACTCTCCTCATCCAGCTTTATTTTCCACCAACTTTTATTTTCCACCAACTTCCCCAAAGATGATCTCCTTTTTCCTCTCTGTGTTTCTTCCTTTGGTTTTCCAATAACTACTTTGCCACTGAACTACCACCTTGACTATTAAAATAATCACTCAACCAATACTCTGCTTCCAGTCTGTCCTTTCTTTCATTCCTTTTTAAAAAAACTCATTCATCCAACAAGATACAGTAACAATACTAGGGATATAAAAATGGCTGAAATACAATTCAGATCTCAAGAAATGCACAGTTTAACAGGGAGAATACCGAGGGACACATAGAGACCTTTTACTTCAAGCCCTATTATAGTAAAAGTATGTATAAACTCCTGTGAAAACCCAAGGAAGAAAAATTAATTATCTCAAAGGTGATGGGGAAAACCTTCACTGAAAAAATGAAATCTGATAAACAGATGTTCAAGCTGGATTTAGAAAAGGCAGAGGAACCAGAGAACAAATTGCCAATATCCACTGGATCATCAAAAAAGCAAGAGAGTTCCAGAAAAATATCTATTTCTGCTTTATTGACTGGAATATCTGGCAGCACTCAGAGCCTTTGACAGTGTGGATCACAACAAACCATGGAAAATTCTGAAAGAGATGGGAATACCAGACCACCTGACCTGACTCCTGAGACATCTGTATGCAGGTCAAGAAGAAACAGTTAGAACTGGAAATGGAACAACAACACAGGTTCCAAATCAGGAAAGAAGTACATCAAGGCTGTATATTGTCACCCTGCTTATTTAACTTCTATGCAGAGTACATCATGAGAAATGCTGTACTGGATGAAACACAAGCTGGAATCAAGATTGCTGGGGGAAATATCAATAACTTCAGATATGCAGATGACACCACTCTTATGGCAGAAAGTGAAGAAGAACTAAAAAGCCTCTTGATGAAAGTGAAAGAGGAGAGTGAAAAAGTTGGCTTAAAACTCAACATTCAGAAAACTAAGATCATGGCAGCTGACCCCATCACTTCATAGATGGGGCAAATAGATGGCAGACTTTATTTTTTTGTGCTCCAAAATCACTGCAGATGGTGACTGAAGCCATGAAATTAAAAGACACTTGCTCCTTGGAAGAAAAGTTATGACCAACCTCAGTTCAGTTCAGTTCAGTTCAGTCGCTCAGTTGTGTCCGACTCTTTGCGATCCCATGAATCGCAGCACGCCAGGCCTCTCTGTCCATCACCAACTCCTGGAGTTCACTCAGACTCATGTCCATCGAGTCAGTGATGCCATCCAGCCATCTCATCCTGTCTTCCCCTTCTCCTCCTGCCCCCAATCCCTCCCAGCATCAGAGTCTTTTCCAAAGAGTCCACTCTTCACATGAGGTGGCCAAAGTACTGGAGTTTCAGCTTCAGCATCATTCCTTCCAAAGAAATCCCAGGGCTGATCTCCTTCAGAATGGACTAGTTGGATCTCCTTGCAGTCCAAGGGACTCTCAAGAGTCTTCTCCAACACCACAGTTCAAAGGCATCAATTCTTTGGCACTCAGTGTTTACTGAAGCATTATTTACAACAGCTAGAACATGNCTGATTTTCTTTAGGATGGACTGGTTGGATCTCCTTGCAGTCCAAGGGACTCTCAAGAGTCTCCTCCAAGACCACAGTTCAAAAGCATCAATAATTCAGCACTCAGCCTTCTTTATAGTCCAGCTGTCACATCCATACATGCTAAAGTTCAGGATACTAATAATAGGCTGTGTAGCTCCAAAGCCTTTGCTCTTAAACACCATGTCATCCTACCCTGAAAGCTGGTGTTCCCCAGGGATTTGGACCTCGGCCTGGGCCTCTTCCACTGTACACTCTCCCTGATGGTTTCCACTTTCACTTGAGGCCTTCCCTGTTTGTCTTTCTTTTGAGACCAGGCCCACTTAACTGTTCAGTGACTGGACAACTACACTTGAATATGCCATTGGCACCTCAATATCAACTTGTCCAGAATGCACTTCATGGATTGCTCCTAAGTCTATTCTTGTATAGTCAATGAAAACAGCCAATGATACCTCCATTCACTAGACATCCAAACCAGAAACCTGGATTTCATCCTCAGCTCCTCCCTGTTTCTCATTCTCAGTATCCAATTAATACACCCCTTTCCAGCCTTTTCCATCTACTCCAGCCCAACTGTCATAGTGTTTGGAACAAGGGATCTTTTTTGAATGCAACTTTTAGTATGGTCGTCCCATTGTGAAGAACCCCCAGTAACTTCCCTTGGTCAGGATAAAGTGAAGGCTCCTTAGTATGGAACATAGGTCCTTTCATGAGCTGATTCCTACTTATCTTTCCAGACTCATCTTTCTCCACCTCTCCCTTCTGCTATGATCCACAGGTTCAACCTGTAGGATCTATTATATAATAAAGACAGACAAGTTTNAAGGCTCCTTAGTATGGAACATAGGTCCTTTCATGAGCTGATTCCTACTTATCTTTCCAGACTCATCTTTCTCCACCTCTCCCTTCTGCTATGATCCACAGGTTCAACCTGTAGGATCTATTATATAATAAAGACAGACAAGTTTATTCCTTCATGTTTCTAAAACAAATGTGTGTTAACAATAAAGAAATACAAGCATGATACATATATATATAAATATTTAGGTATAATCACAGGAAGCACCTGGGAAATTTCAGCACATCTTAATTCAAACTTAGTTTAGGATCTCAGGAAAAATGACAGAATAAAGACCTCTGAAAATTCTCTTTTCTGTTCATAAAATAAATGAGAAAACTGGATTCAAAATTGGCCAAAATATGAGACTTCTCTGGTGGTCTAGTGGTTAAGACTCCAGACTTCCACTACAGAGGGCATGGGTTTGACTCATGGTCAGGGAACTAAGATCCCGCATGCCACGCAGCATGCCTAAATAAATAAATGAAAAATAAAAATGGCCAGAATCAACATTTTCAAAACTCTGAAAATTAAACAAGGCTTGCAGTAATCTGGGGTGCTATTTTTTTTTTAATCCAATAAAAACACTGACATCTCAGTAAGAATATTGAGCTTCATACTGTTCTAACTTAAGGGTTTAAAATTATAGTGTTTAACTCTGTCTTTAGCCCCTTGCCCCTAACTCTGTGGTATCCTTGAAAACCATGATCCCACAACCAAGGTGAAAATCAGCAGCCTGGCAGCCACCAGAGTGGGCAAAACTGNATACTGTTCTAACTTAAGGGTTTAAAATTATAGTGTTTAACTCTGTCTTTAGCCCCTTGCCCCTAACTCCGTGGTATCCTTGAAAACCATGATCCCACAACCAAGGTGAAAATCAGCAGCCTGGCAGCCACCAGAGTGGGCAAAACTGGGTTGGAATTCCTTCAAGGTCTCAAATCCAGAGAATCTAAAGTATTTGACCTGTCTCATGCTCCGCTGGGGCTTCCCTGGTGACTCAGTGGTAAAGAATCTGCCTGCCAGTGCAGGAGATGCGGATTTGACCCCTGAGTCAGGAAGGCCCCTGAAGAAGGAAATGGAAACTCACTCTAGTATTCTTGCCTGGAAGATTCCATGGACAGAAGACCATGGTAGGCTACAGTCCACGGTGTTGCAAAAAGTTGACATGACTGAGCAACTAACACTTTTGCTTTTTTCACTTTTCATGCTTTTCTGGATGACCTCACTTGTAAGTTTGCCTTCATTTGACCTGACTTGAGGCTAGAAGACTTCTTCTGGAAATGTTTGCCGAAAATATTTAGAGGCAGCTGTCTAACTTTAGGTGGCTGCTTGGAGGTAGCAGATAATGATAAGGGCAAACAATAGGCAAACCAAGAAGCTTAAAAGAAAAAGCTAGGGCCTCAGTTGTCCATATAAGGATACCTNCCATCCTAAAGGAAATCAGTCCTGAATATTCATTGGAAGGACTGATGCTGAAGCTGAAACTTCAATACTATGGCCACCTAATGCAAAGAACTGACTCAATGGAAAAGACCCTGATGCTGGGAAAGATTAAACGCAAGAGGAGAAGGGATGACAGAGGATGAGATGGTTGGATGGCATCACTGACTCAATGTACATGAGTTTGAGTAAACTCAAGGAGTTGGTGATGGACAGGGAAGCTTGGCGTGCTGCAGTCCATGGGGTCGCAAAGAGTCGGACACAACTGAGCAACTGAACTGAACTGATGAAGAGATTTCATGGGGACAAACATTTCCTAGGGCTTTCTGTGGAGTCTATTCCAGGAGACAAAGGTATATTAAAGACTCTAATATATTCAGACTGTTTGGATTCTGCCTACTATGTATATAATGTGTACAGAGAGTATGGAGGCAGAATATGTGACTGAAAGATAAAGGGATATATTTTGAAAAGTCTCACATGTGTTAAGCAATTTTTACTTTATCCCCTAGATAATGAAAAAAGTGTCTTTTTAAGTAAGGGGAGTGAGGGTTGGCAGGGAGGGAGCCAGGTGATCTGATCAGATTTATATGTTACAAAAATTATGCTGGTGAATCAGGCAATAGTTCTAAATCTAAATTATGACAACAGCAGTAAGAATAGGAAGACACAGATCTTGAAGGCAGCTAAAACCAAACCAATGGGGTGCAATGAATAGTTAAATGTAGGGGCTGTGGGAGACAGTCCAGAAGTTTTTAATTTATGCTACTGAGTAGGTGGTGATACCTTTGGCCACAGAAGGAAATACAGAAGGAGAAACAAGTTTGGTAGAGAAAATGAATTTGGGCTATGACCTGCTGAAATGGTGTTGACCAACTGACACTGGGTCCAACATACGGTTAGAACTCTTAGAGAGGTCCTGGGAGAAGACGAGTTGACCATGTGACCCATCGCCCTTTCTTCTGATTTTTTCATTCTTACCAGATGACTTTCTGATATTAGCTTTTCAAATCGTATTTCGTGTTTTTATTTGTTTGGCAATTCTACTTTCAGCCCTAACTTCAGAATCCCAAATTGTGGTTTATCGGCCATTCTTTTCTGCGTTTAGGAATCTTGTAAGATCAAAAGAGGGTTGATTAGAATAGGTAAAATTAAATTCCTGAATTTGTAAAGTTTAGTACTACCTTTAACCATCCACCATCTTCAGGGACAGAGCCCTCTCACCCCGACTCTCACCCCCAGGGTTTTGCCTCAACAGTCAGCCAACCTATGTTTAACATCACTTTTAAATTCAGATATGATAAACAGCAAGGTCCTACTGTATAGCAGAGGGAACTAAATTCAGTACTTTGTGATAAACCGTAATGGAAAAGAATATAAAAAAAGATATAAGTAAATCCCTTTCCTTAACATTGTAAATCAACTATACATCAATTAAAAAATTAAACTATAGGTATGAAAATCATGACAGCTTAGAAGTAGATCTGTTTTTTGAAGTCTACCTCTATAATATATGTGGAAAATGGATTTTGAAGCATATCATGCTATTAATATAAGTAACATTTAACCTATATAGAAAAAAAACTCTACAACCCCTGAGTAAGAGTCACCTAAGTCAAAAAAACGTATTAAACATAAATGAACCCCCAGCTGCCGAGGCAAGTTTTAACAGACTGTCCATCTGAGTTTTCATTACCCATCCACGTGCTCTGGGAGTATGTAAGGCAGTAACAAAACAATGGCTCTAAAATTCAGCTATCAGTAATCCCTACATTCCAACCAGATGCACCTGCCCTACAAAAGGGCGGAGCCACTACTGACGGAAGGCTGACTGAGTGCTGCCAGATATTCCAGTCTTTTCAAGGGGCCATAAGCCAGACTCCATGTAAAATTTCCAGATTTTAAAAGACATCATGTGATCACAACTATGATTTAGGGTTACATTTTAAATACTATTACAAGTAGAAAAGAGAAATGAGAGGTTAAAAAAAAATGAAGAAGTGTTCAACAAATTTGTACTAGATAAAAGATAAACAGATAAAATAATCTGAGTGAAGGAATATTGAAGTATTAAAATCAAGACCTCAATTGGGATAAATAAACAAAAATAAAAGCATTATGTGGCCCTTTGTTCTAACTGTTCCAAATTAATGACATCTCATACCAATTTAATTCATGTTACATTGGATAGCTAATGAAGCTGAAACTGTTAACTACATTTAAAATTTTTAATGTTCAACATTAACTGTGATTTTAGAGATAAACTTCTATCCCAGGCATAATAATCTGATATTAATGTATAAAAAGTTAACTAAATAAATTTCCATCCCAAGCATGATAATATTATATATATATATATAATCATATGTTAATATATTAATATCTAATAATTTCAGTCTTGATGCTGCCAAACGTTTTCTTAGAAGTCAAAAAGGAACGGATAGAGTTTTATTTTTCAATTTTAATAGATGAAAAATATATTACAGAAAACAATGTTTCCTTTTTTGTTGGAGTTTGACAGTGCATATAAATGAGAATCCAAAAACATTCATACCACCAATGGATGTACCAGCCCCCCCAAAATCAGTGAATTTTCACGGATGCAAACACACTCTAAAATATTTGCCACTGTTCATCAGCTGTGGTGTCTACATCAAAAACTCAGTCTCTAGGTTTCATCAACCGCTCTAGTTAAGTTCACCTTGACTCCATAGGTGGTCTTAGTTTGGCCCCCACGGAGACCAGCTATGTAAATCTGGGGCCGGGGCACTCGGCTGCTGCCCTCCCTCATGGACTGCGTACCGACATCCTTTGAAGGGTACACCTGGGAACAGTTTTCTCTTCTCATGTGACTATGATCAGTCTGTACCGAGTGAGTAACTTTCCGACGCAAATTGGCCTAAGTAGAAAGAGAATTACACTGGAATGAACATTCCTCTAAAGAACAAATAAGATACTCTAAGATATTAGTTAATATCTGCTTTTTACTCTAAAGTAATAGCTAATAAAAGGAAAGTTATGACCAATCTACTGCTATTGCTGCTAAGTCATTTCAGTTGTGTCTGACTCTGTGCGACCCCATAGACAGCAGCCCACTAGGCTTCTCTGTCCCTGGGATCCTCCAGGCAAGAATACTGGAGTGGGTTGCCATTTCCTTCTCCAATGCATGAAAGTAGAAAGTGAAAGTGAAGTCGCTCAGTCGTGTCCGACTCTTAGCAACCCCATGGACTGCAGCCTACCAGGCTCCTCTGTCCATGGGATTTTCCAGGCAAGAGTACTGGAGTGGGTTGCCATTGCCTTCTCCAATGACCAACCTCGATAGCATATTAAAAAGCAGAGACATTACTTTGCCAACAAAGGTCCGTCTAGTCAAGGCTATGGTTTTTCCAGTGGTCATGTATGAATGTGAGAGTTGGACTGTGAAGAAAGCTGAGTGCCGAAGAATTGATGCTTTTGAACTATGGTATTGGAGAAAACTCTTGAGAGTCAGTTGGACTGCAAGGAGATCCAACCAGTCCATTCTAAAGGAGGTTAGTCCTGGGTGTTCATTGGAAGGACTGATGCTAANTGAAGAAAGCTGAGTGCCGAAGAATTGATGCTTTTGAACTATGGTATTGGAGAAAACTCTTGAGAGTCAGTTGGACTGCAAGGAGATCCAACCAGTCCATTCTAAAGGAGGTTAGTCCTGGGTGTTCATTGGAAGGACTGATGCTAAAGCTGGAACTTCAATACTTTGGTCACCTCATGCAAAGAGATGACTCATTGGAAAAGACCCTCATGCTGGGAGGGATTGGGGGCAGGAGGAGAAGGGGTTGACAGAGGATGAGATGGCTGGATGGCATCACCGACTCAATGGACATGAGTGTGAGTAGACTCTGGGAGTTGGTGATGGACAGGGAGGCCTGGTGTGCTGCAATTCATGGGGTCTCAAAGAGTCGGACACGACTGAGCAACTGAACTGAACTGAACTGAATAGCTAATATCTGCCTTTTCTTTTCCCTCCTCTCCATCCACAAAGAAATTAGTCCTACAACACAGCATGTTTCTACAAAACATTAAAATATTAGACAATTTAGAGCATATTAGAAAATAAATACCCTTTGCTGAGAAGTAGGAAAATAGATAAATGAAATTGGACATAAAAACCTAAAGAGAAAACGTACAGATTCAAATGTACAGTGAGCTCAATTCATTATTATACTTTGAGAGTCATATCACTTGGATTTTTTTTCTCCACCATTCTTGGCTTATTTGTTTAAAAGACAAAAATTTTAAGATTTCCACTGTCTTACTTAAATGGGCTTCACCCAGCACTTAATTTGAAATGCTCAGATGTTTCCAGATAATATTTTATATTATTCTACATTTTGCTTGCTCCTTTTACAGATTACTAGTAAACATGAGGTTAAACAGATTACTCCAGCTGGGAAGCAAGGAAGAGTTTATATAAAGGAGAATAAGGGTTTTACTGAAGCTGTGGTGAAGCCCCAGGAAAAAAACTCAGAAGGTATTNTTCTACATTTTGCTTGCTCCTTTTACAGATTACTAGTAAACATGAGGTTAAACAGATTACTCCAGCTGGGAAGCAAGGAAGAGTTTATATAAAGGAGAATAAGGGTTTTACTGAAGCTGTGGTGAAGCCCCAGGAAAAAAACTCAGAAGGTATTAGAACATGTGAGTTAAGAAGGAGAGACCTAGAATTAGAGGAAACATTTCAGAGTTTGAGAAACTACAGATAATGAAGAACTACTTCTGCCCACAACTTATTGTCTACATTAGTAGCGTTTTACTATTCCTATGTCTTCATTAGCATAATTTTACTATTCTGAGAGTCTCTTGCCAAAGCAAATCACTTGACTTCATTATAAAAGACACATCAACTCTTCAGTTGTAAGCATTAACACAGAGAAGAAACCCTAGGACTCTATCAGTTGCCTTCAGATTCACCTTGATATTTCCATCAATCCTGGACTGCTTCTTCATGATCTTTACCCCACCCAATTCAAGCCCCCAACCCATCCCCCAATCGATCCCAGGCATTGGAACACCTACCTTCAACTAAACTTCAAAATCTCAATTAATCCTGTCTTCCCCACTCTGAGACACTGCAAAGTTCTGCTGAAGGGGTGGTTTCCCTCATCACTGTAAGCAATATACTCAGTTTTGTCTTATCAACAAGTTGTACTGGGTAATATATGGGCAGCTGGCATTCAACATGCTACAAATCTAGGGGTAATTTGGTCTAAGGTGGGGATCAGAATG
This sequence comes from Neotragus pygmaeus, assembly GCA_006410875.1. NCBI lineage: Eukaryota > Metazoa > Chordata > Mammalia > Artiodactyla > Bovidae > Neotragus > Neotragus pygmaeus. The sequence goes on from SJYV01050388.1 coordinate 1,394,740, forward strand.
AAGTTGGAAGAATGAGAAGAGAGAGTCCAGTTAGTACAAAGTTCTGCCCCACTGAACACTCCATTCTTTTTTAAAAATTTCCAGCCCAGATCTAACATTTACTTCTCACAGTCTGTCTAACCATCACTCCTCTCTTCTCCATTGCCTATCTGTATCTCAAGGTCCACTTAATAAGTCACCCATGTCAATGGGATAGGATTTTTATTTCACTTCTGTTAAACCACTTAACAGAAATGTATCAATGTCACCTGCTAGACTATTAGTTCCTGAAGAACAAAGCAGCAGGGTATGTAAGCTACCCAGTACACATCTGATGACTTCGTGCAAGTCTAGTAGATAATAGAAAAGAATACAGGGAATAGGAGCTTCAAGAACTACAAAAGAGTAACTGATGAGAATGCTAATGGGACGACGATTGGAAGATACACCAGAAAGCTGAAGCTTTCTCATCTCAAGAAATCAGGGGCTGAAAAGTTGCCACCAGAGAGGATAACAAGGGAATTGATATGGTTAGTGACAAGAGAGACTGAATATACAAACAGATATAGGCTGGACGTTATATGAAATAGTACTCTAACCTACAACCTCTGCAGCAACCAGTCTCAGAAGATAAACCACAACCTCAGTAGCTGTAGCAATCCGCTCAGAACAGCCCTATTTTCTGGGGGGGCCTGTGNGGAGCTTCAAGAACTACAAAAGAGTAACTGATGAGAATGCTAATGGGACGACGATTGGAAGATACACCAGAAAGCTGAAGCTTTCTCATCTCAAGAAATCAGGGGCTGAAAAGTTGCCACCAGAGAGGATAACAAGGGAATTGATATGGTTAGTGACAAGAGAGACTGAATATACAAACAGATATAGGCTGGACGTTATATGAAATAGTACTCTAACCTACAACCTCTGCAGCAACCAGTCTCAGAAGATAAACCACAACCTCAGTAGCTGTAGCAATCCGCTCAGAACAGCCCTATTTTCTGGGGGGGCCGGGGTGGGGGGGCTGCCTCCCCTTCCAACTCTGAACCAATCAGAGAAAGTCTAATGCTCACTAAGCCAACCACATAAGATGCCCTGCTGCTAGTTAGCCCACCTCTAGTTAGCCTGCCTCTTGTTTCCTGTGCCTTGGACTGCAAGAAAATCAAACCAGTCCATCTTAAAGGAAATCAGTCCTGAATATTCATTGGAAGGACTGATGCTGAAGCTGAAACTCGAAGTCTTTGGCCACCTGATGCAAAGAACTGACTCACGGGGAAAAACCCTGATGCTGGGAAAGACTGAAGGCAGGAAGAGAAGGGGATGACAGAGGATGAGATGGTTGGATGGCATCACTGACTTGATGGACATGAGTTTGAGCAAGCTCTGGGAGTTGATGATGGACAGGGAAGCCTGGTGTGCTGCAGTCCATGGGGTTGCAAAGTGTCAGACATGATTGAGGGACTGAACTGAACTGAGTTTCCTGTCAACTTCCTCCAGAGGAATACCCAAGCCTCCCCCTTTTTCACTATAAAACTTTTCCTCTCCTCTCCCCAACTTTGAGTCCCTGCCCAACGCAAATGATGGTGACTGACTCCCTGGATACAGCAATCTTTAAATAAATAGCCTCTGTTCTCACTTGAGTAGTCTTCGTTTATTTCCATACCTTATTTCAGTTAAAGAGATGGATAAAATATACTGAGAAAAGGCTACAGATAAAAGAGAGTCTATTCCTTCACACTGTATTTGCTGTTTAAAATGACAAGATGCTATAAAAAGGATGAGTGGAGGGAATTCCACTGAGTCAGATAAGGATGAAAGTTTTAAAGACAGACTTCAAGGGTAGATGCATGCCTGAGTGCTAAGTCACTTCAGTCATGTACAACTCTTTGCAACCCCATGGACTACAGCTCCCCAGGATCCTCTGTCCAAGGGATTCTTCAGGCAAGAATACTGAAGTAGGTTGCCATGCCCTCCTCCAGGGGATCTTTCTGACCCAGGGATTGAACTTGCATCTCTTATGTCTCCTGAATTGGCAGGCGGGTTCTTTAGCACTAGCATCACCTGGGAAGCCCTCAAGAGTAGGTATTTGCTGTGATCAAGATGACTAAGAATCAGACGCACAGGCGTGTCAAGTGTCTGGAAAGAACAAGTTGACAATAAGAGGAGAATGTATCTGTGATATAATAGAGGTAGCATTCTGCTTCTCAAGAAAGTCCAAAAAGGAGATGAGTAGGCTTTAAATGATTAGAAGAAGCTGGAGGGCTTAATACTAGCACCCCACGGGTTGGCACAATAGATTAAAACCATTATATAGATCAATAGAGAGACAGAAGGATAGCAACTATTACTGTTATAGTTACTGACTGATAAAATTTGAGAGCAGCTTCAGGCTTTTATATTTTTATATATGCTTAATACTAGAAGATACTGTTGATCTTCTAGATCAACAATATACTACTAGAAGATAATGTTGTAAAGCTAGAAAATTATAAATTATGCTAATTATTTTCATTTTAGCAAAAAACTGTACAACTCACTATTTCATGTAAATAATTTAGCATACCAACTCTATGAATAACAGATTAAAATTCTTCAAAATTCTACAACTATAAATAATTTAGAAGATAATATTGTTACAAACCAATTTTATAGCTTTTCTTCTTAATTCCCATTCATTCCACTCATACGATCTCACAATTGTTGGTGGCAACAAGTGCGTATCCGTCTGAGTGCCAGTTTCACATTTTGTAATTGGTTTTACATAACGTTTGTCAACCTCTTTCATCTAAAGAAGCAGATTTTATAATTAATATTTCTATAAAAAATAAACATTATTTTACAGATAACTAAAATATTTAGCTAAAATTAACAAAACTTTAGGAAAAGAGGAATATGAAACTTGCTTGTAAATATCAGCAAAGAAAAAAAAGAAAAGCTCATAATTAAAGTAAGCCAAATGTAATTAATTTCCTGGGCATTGTGGATTTGTGCCCAGTTTTATTTTATACCTCCTTAACGTAGGAGGTATATTTTGAAAGAAGAAAACATAACATCACTTATTCCCAAATCAAATGCCCCTCTCCAATTTTCACAATTGAAGTATAAGTGAATACCTTATTGGAAATGGATTGAAGCTTAGAATAGTTATTAAGTATTAGGTATAAATCATGTTTAAGGTATCAGAACACCTTTAGAATATATCTTAAACAATGTATACACAGCAGATTATCATCTATTTTAGTTAAATAGATTCATTTTTCTGCCAAAGCACCCAGAAGCTCACTACAGTATTAAAATATTGAGTATTCAATAATTCCAGGCTAAACAAGTTATGATTATGCTGGAAATGAGGCTGCTGGAGCAGGTGGAGAAGCTTAAGAAACTCCAGTCCTAGAGAAGAGGAGGGCAAATGGATTAATTTCTTTCTCCAAATCAAGAAACAGATGATTTACTAACTGCTTACTATTTAGCATAAAATATAATTTCTGCTTTCAAAATGACCTTATGATATAATTAGGTACATAAAAAGATGCTGAAAGATAACAATATTATATCAGTACAAGCAAATGGCAAGTAAAAATTATGAGTACAGTATTGTATTCATACTAGAGGGAACACTCACTTCTAAGGGTAGTGAAGGGTAGTGAAGGATTAAACACACAGAAAGGGAAAACCAGGAATATAGGGGGAAACTGCCCTTTAATAGAAAAGATATCCACACTCAGCATACCTTTCTGATTATCTGAGTCTAGTCTTTCCCTGTCTTCCTGCTACCTTAAAAGGACAGCTTCAGTGTCACATCAACAGACTGGCAGAGGGGTGTCAGAACAAGAGTGCCAACAGCAGATCCCTTTCAGCCAAGTCATCCCTGGCTAGCTCTCGGTTTCCTTCCCCAAGTGTTCAGACCACCCTCTGTGCTCACAGGCACCAGCCCCATCTTCCTCCTACCATTACTGCTGGGGTCCTTGCCAACCCAATTAGTCCAGCCCAAACCCACCTGCTTGATCATTAGAATGTTGATACATATTTTAAAAATTCATAAATTATGTATTGCAGGGTTTTACTTTCAGTTCAGTTCAGTTCAGTCGCTCAGTCGTGTCCGACTCTTTGCAACCCCATGAATTGCAGCACGCCAGGCCTCCCTGTTCATCACCAACTACTGGAGTTCACTCAGACTCACGTCCGTCGACTCAGTGATGCCATCCAGCCATCTCATCCTCTGTCATCCCCTTCTCCTCCTGCCCCCAATCCCTCCCAGCATCAGAGTCTTTTCCAATGAGTCAACTCTTTGCTTGAGGTGGCCAAAGTACTAGAGTTTCAGCTTTAGCATCATTCCTTCCAAAGAAATCCCAGGGCTGATCTCTTTCAGAATGGACTGGTTGGATCTCCTTGTAAGTGAGTTTAAAAGGGGTAATTTAAACCACAGAGGATGACAGAGCAATTAAAAGTTGGAACAGTGAAAATGAGAGGCAAAAGAAGAAAACAAAGATCTACAACAGCAGAATGGGAACTCCTGCAGGCAGGGATTGTTACCTGCTTTGTTCACTGTGCCAAGAATTGTGCCTGGCACATGGCAAGCAGTTCAGGAAATGTCTGTTGAATGAATTAGGGGATAAGCACCAATTCACACAGAAACACATCTTCAGATTCATTCTGCGGCCTTTCAGACTACTGCCATTTAAACTTGTTAAATGATTTACACCTCTGAGCATGAGTTATCACCTGTATTACCTGTATTACCTGTATCACCTGTATCACCTGTCAGCTTTAGACAAGGAAATACTGTAGTTTCAATGATTTATCTCAATTGGCACCCCACTCCAGTACTCTTGCCTGGAAAATCCCACGGATGGAGGAGCCTGGTGGGCTGCAGTCCATGGTGCCACTAAGAGTCAGACACGACTGAGCGACTTCACTTTCACGGATTGGAGAAGGACATGGCAACCCACTCCAGTGTTCTTGCCTGGAGAATCCCAGGGATGGCGGAGCCTGGTGGGCTGCTGTCTACGGGGTCGCACAGAGTTGGACACAACTGAAGCGACTTAGCAGCAGCAGCAGCAGTCTTGTCCTTCCAGAATTTTTCCAGTATAATTCATCAGTTTGACTCCTTGTTTTCATTTATTCTTTGTGGATTTCCTTAGTTTCTATCTTTGGATGTGAATGCCTTTCAGATAACCTGTAAAGGCCCTCATCTGACCATGTTGCCTGCCTGGACTTGGGAAGCATTCTACAACAAAATGTAACTTTTTTATCAACTACATTTTTAAATGTCATAAATTCTTAAAATGCCAACCCTGCTTACCTGAGAATACTGAATAAGGGTTTCAAACTGTTCATGAAGTTCCAGTAGCTGAATCAATTCTGCATTTTTTTTGGCTTTTTCTCTAATTATATCAATGTAATTTTCAGGATTTTCTGCAAATGAATATGCAGCATCTCTGGTATTGAAAGTATAATACTTATCTTTATATTTCAAAATTCCAATTGATGGATTTCCTTAAAATTAAGAAAAGGAACTAAATTAGATAGGAAATACTCAGTGCTTCTATGTTTATAATACACTCATAGAAACCTTTCCCTCATACTCCATTTTTAACACATCACATGTCTTTATTTAGCTAAAATGTTACAACTAGCAGTTTTAAGTTACACATTTTGTTAAATTATATTTATATAAAATTCAAAAGAAATTTACTTTATATTTTTAATTTGGGGGGGAGGGGCCACACCATGTTACATATAGGATCTTCATTCCCTGACTAGGGATTGAAACTATGCCTCCTGCACTGGAAGCATGGAGTCTTAACCACTGGACTGCTAGGGAAGTACCATATTGTTAAGCTTTAAATTATGATTTTATCTAAATATAGTTCACTATCCAGATATAAGTTGCTTAAGAGTCTTCTATGGGAAGCCACTTAGTCATCCAGCAGGTTTTTCAAATCTCCTTAAACCAAACCAACCAGAAGCATTGTTTTAAAAATAATTTGGTAAGAACTAAAATAATTAGACATTTTCCCCAAAATGTACATTTGCATGTTAGGAAATATTTCCCACTATGAAAAGATAGTACATAAAATATGGGTTATAAGTATCCACAGTTTGTGGGAATTATGTAGGAAACAGTAGCACTCTTAATTATTCATTCTTTCACTTATTCAACAAATATTTATTGACCTTGTTCTTGGCACTGAGAATACAGTGAAAACAAATCAATAAATATAGCATAGGCCAGAGAGTGATCAGTGCTACAGAAAACAAATAAGTAAACAGGTTAAAGTAAAGTTAAAGTAAAGCAGGTTAAACAGTCAAAGGAAGGAGGGTGGGATTGATATTTTAAAGTGGGTGAACAGAGAAAGCTGAGTAAGATGAGGGAGCAAGGTATGTAGCTATGTGAGGGTGGGGGAGAGAGTGGTCCAAGTAGAGGGAATAGTCAGTGCAAAAGCTCTGAGGTGAAAAATAGGCTTGGAATGTTTGGGAACAGCAAGAAGCCCGGTGGGGCTGGAGCAGTGTGCAAGGGAAGAAGGGGCAGACAGTAAAGTCAACGATGTCATCTGACAGGACTCTGTCACGTAAGCCCCAGCATTCCCTGGGGACTCCAGCCCTGTGACCTGCAGCCATGAGGAAGGAGGGACTCCTAGAGCACTCCTCCCAGGCAGTGTAGGTGGCTACTGCCCAGAAAACAGTGCAGAAGCAGAAGCGAGGGAGCAGGCAGAAATAAAGCCTCCAGACTAGCTGATCCAGGAAAGATGCTAAAACCCACAGCCCCACAGCCTGTCTACTTTTCTCATTCTCCCCCTTTCTTAGAATCATAGTTGATGGGAGCTGGAAGGGACCAAAGAGACTTCCTAATTGGTCCTTCTCCTTTTCTGGACCTGGAAACTGAGGTCCAAAGCACAAGATTTGCTCAGTTACCCTGTTTACAAACAGACAATGGGGACTGGAAACCAGGCTCTTCAAGTGCTGCTGCTGCTGCTGCTAAGTCGCTTCAGTCGTGTCCGACTCTGTGCGACCCCACAGACGGCAGCCCACCAGGCTCCGACGTCCCTGGGATTCTCCAGGCAAGAACACTGGAGTGGGTTGCCATTTCCTTCTCCAATGCATGAAAGTGAGAAGTGAAAGTGAAGTCGCTCAGTTGTGTCCGACTCTGCAACCCCATGGACTGCAACCCACCAGGCTCCTCCATCCATAGCTTTTCCAGCCACGTGGTGGTACTGCTGTCTTCACTCCGCATCCATGTTTCTCTCTGTTGTCTATCTCATGACTCTCTTCCTTTTGTATTTGTGAACAGAGAGAGAGAGAAATTGGGGAGGGGGGAGGAAAGGGAAGGAAAAAACAGAACAGAGAAGAAAGAAACCACCTCCATCCCATTGCTTTTCATTTCCTCATGGCTCTTGTTTGGTTTCTCTCCACTATCAGTGACCCTCATGGGACCTCAGAATACTATCCTCTCAGTTCCCCAAGATAAACCTTTTATTACTCCCATAATAAAAAAGTCTACTCCCATAAAAAATGAGTTAATGTGTATGTTCTCTACCCTGCATATATACAATCCCAATAATTCTTTGTAATGATTCTATTTCTAATTCACGTGGCACTTTTTGAATAATGATTTATTTTCCTCTCANTACTCCCATAATAAAAAAGTCTACTCCCATAAAAAATGAGTTAATGTGTATGTTCTCTACCCTGCATATATACAATCCCAATAATTCTTTGTAATGATTCTATTTCTAATTCACGTGGCACTTTTTGAATAATGATTTATTTTCCTCTCAATTTCTGATTTACTTTGTTTTGGAGAAGCTCCAGTAATATATATATATATATATATATACCTCATAGGGGAATTTGACTTGATAAAATACCGGGCATTTCTTTAGTGGGATCTGACTTATACAGAAATACTGATTTATGTTAATGGATAGAGCCATAAAGTAACAAAGAATATTTTTTAATAAACGTATCAGTCACACTAGTGTTGCTCAAGTCATCACTTTGGAAAATGACATATTTTAGGAATGCCATATAATGTTTCTGGAATCCTTCAATGACATATGAGTCATCCCCCTCTCATGACATTGCAGCACATATATTTCATTATATACATTCCATCACTTATCACTTGCACTGTTAACTTATTTATGTCAGTTTATCAGGTTATGCTGCAAGCCCTTCAAAGGTAAATACTTCATTTGGATCACATTTGTAGCTCCTTTCCTAGTTCAACACTAGATTCCATGAAGTTTTACAAAGGGAATGAGTGACAATAAGCACACTTCATTTAAATTAAAAAAATTGGAGAAGGGAGAACAGTATTATTTCCAATGACATACCTGGAAGGAGAAGACCATCTGTTGTAGCAAAAGTGTAAGCACAAAATCCTCGATACTGAATCAATAATTTATCAAAATTGGCTGTTGTTTCTGGGAAAAGCCACTCCAGTTTTTTGAAATCTGCCACATTTACTCTATCTTCTAAAATGAAAGAGGAGTACAAGAGAAACCTTATTCATTGGGTAAATGAGCAGAAGAGACTGGCTGCTATGTGACCAAAACAGAAATAAATTAACTTCATTCAAGACAGCGTAGCTCTTAGTAACATAATATGCGAGGTGGCAAAATACTTGGAATATGATGCTTATATACTAGGACTGTCCTTTCTTGAAATGGTTGAGAATGAGCAGAGAAAGTCACAAAAACATCTTTCAGTAACTTAATTTTGATACAAGGAGTGCAATTTTTGTTCTTCACACTTATAAAAAGTCTTCTTCATGTTGCTACTTTTTTTTACACAAATAAAAATGAGCATTTACAAAGCACTGATGCCTGAGCTTCTTTGCTTCACTCCTGTTTCTGGCTCTGTATCCAAACAGTAGACACTATAAATGACCCTGTGGCTACAGCTGGAAGTAAATGCACACTTTAGAAAAAAATAAGCCTTCTTCCCTCTTCTTTCCTGATGTGCCTGAAAGCTTCAAACAGTGATGAGATGTGGAAAGTATAAATTAAAATTTTTCAGAACACTGGGTCTCCCAATTCACTGGAGCAGTGACTTGATAAGTTGTATTCTAGTGCATAAACAAATCTGATTTATAGTAGGAGATGACACATCTTGTCAATATGGTTGAATTTAATATCTACTGCTGAAGTGGCTTTAACTTTTCAATTTCATCTAGTATTTGCATAGATATGCTGTTTTAACAAAATAACATGAGTAGGAAAAACTAACTGGGAGGATGTTTTAAAGTCTTTCTGATTTAGTGTTCAGGCTTTACATATTCTAGCAGTTTAACAGTGAGTGTTACCACTATATTTTATTTTTCACTTTCAAAAAAATAGAATTTGAAAAGGAAATTTAAAGAGTAAACTATTTAATTTCATTTTCTTAAAAAACTTTCCATTTTAGGCAATTTAATTCCTAAACTCTATTTTGACATTCCTTATGAATTTTGAGTTGTATTTAACTCAAATTATAGAAAGGGCTACAAATACAAAAAGAAGTTTACTGGTAAAGACAGCCTTTATATAAGAATCAGTGCATCTCTTAAAGGGTCTAAAATAAGCTCAATTTTACAGGAGTAACATTTATTGATTCATAAATTTCGACCTGAATCTGGGGTAGATATATGGCAAACAGCACCCTGAAAAAGTGGAGCTTTGTTTGCACAAATAGAGCAAGGATTAACATCCTTTTCTACTACAAACCAATTAACAAAATCACTAAGATTACAACGGAAACCCATAAGCACGTGAAATCACTCTTAATAACAACACTAATAATAACATCAGGAATGATTATTGTTGTTCAGTTGCTAAGTTATGTCTGACTCTTTGTGACCCCATGGACTGCAGCATGCCAGGCTTCCATGTCCTTCACTATCTTCTGGAGTTTGCTCAAATTTATGTACATTGAGTTGGTGATGAAATCTAACCATCTCATCCTCTACTGCCCCCTTCTCCTTTTGCCTTCAATCTTTCTCAGCATCAGGGTCTTTTCCAATGGGTCAGCTCTTTGCATCAGGTGACCAAAGTATTTGAGCTTCAGCTTCAGCATCAGTCCTTCCAGTGAATATTCAGGACTGATTTCCTTTAGGACGGACTGGTTGAATCTCCTTGCAGTCCAAAGGACTCTCAAGAGTCTTCTCCAACACCACACTTCAAAAGCATTAATTCTTCAGCATCAGCCTTCTTTAGCTCAGTTGGTAAAGAGTTTGCCTGCAGTGCAGGAGACCTGGGTTCGATCCCTGGGTTGGGAAGATCCCCTGGAGAAGGAAATGGCAACCCACTCCAGTATCCTTGCCTGGAAAATCTCATGGACAGAGGAACCTGGTGGACTGCAGTCCATGGGGTCGCAAAGAGTCGGGCACGACTGAGCAACTAACACACACACACACATATCAGTCTTCTTTATGGTCCAGTGGTTATTGCTGGATAGCAGACTCTTCAATTTATATATTTACAGTTTTCTACATTTTCTATAATGAACAGTAGTAGTCTTATAATCAAGAAAAATATTGAAAACTTTATCAGAAAGATAAAATATGAAAATTTTAAAACAAAAGAGTGACTTTATTCTAGAGGTAATTTTAAGAGGAAGAGGAAATAATAGATGATTTCCATTACCTATGTGCTCTTTTATTCTACACACGTCAGTTTTCACAGTCACGCCATCAAGAAGAACTTGCATCACTTTCTCAGGAAAGAACAGGTCATGAGCCCCCAGGAATGGCTCAAGATGAGTAGTTAAATTACTAAGGATGCTAATCAAGACAGTTTCATCTTGAAAGCTAGTCCACAGGTTGGAAAGGGCAATGAAGATGGGCTGCACAAGAGACAAAAATGTTCAAAATGTCACTGTTTAATAAAATTATAAATCACTCTTAAAAAGTTAGTACAAATTTCTGTCGTGATAGAGATTAATTCTCTCGTAAGACAAGTGAAAGTCACATGAAGTTAGACAATAGAATCAGTAGAAACTGGATTCACAAACTACATGAAAATACACTTATATTTCAAAGTATATTATTTTGGTATAATTGTTAGAAAGTTAGTTTATTCAAAAGAACCAAAGACATATGATCATGTAAGAAATATTCACGGACACTTCACTTCAAAAGGTCTAGAGGAAAAAAATCTTTTTAAAAAAAATAGCTAAATATGACTCATTTAGATTTATCTGATTCAATTATGATTCAAAAGAACTTGGAAAGTCAGGGATACATCTTGGGGCATTTTCTTGTAAGCTATAAGTTAGAGATTTTGTATTAGTGAGATAAAATATTTCTTTTTCATATTCATATAACAAAAAATTAATCAGGCCCTACTTATAAGTGAAATAACTTATGCTTTTGTTCCTTGGTTTTTAAAATCAAATATTGGGAATGATTATAGAAAATTATCAGAAACTCAAAATGCTCCATAAAATATTGTAAATGCATCTTGTATGTCTTTGGGGCTCCCTGTGCTTAACTGCTCACTCATGTCTGACTCTTTGTGACCCCATGAACTGTAGCCCTCCAGGCTCCTCTGTCTATGGGGATTCTTTAGGCAAGAACACTGGAGTGGGTTACCATGGCCTCCTCCAGGGGATCTTCTCAACCTAGTGATCACTCCCAGATTTGCCTAAAAGGTGATGCAGATAATTAGAAAGTCGGAATATGTGCAGGTCTTGTAAACAAAGTGATTTTATCTATCTTTTCAGAAAGGTCACAAGTTACATCACCTCTTTGCTGGAGGCAATTTCTAACTAGCTACTGTAAACATGCTTTCAACACTGCACTATGGATTATTTCTGTTGCCACAGACAATAGTATGGACCACAGCCTTACCTAATTCAATGAAGCTATGAGCCATGCCACGTAGGGCCAACCAAGACAGACGAGTCATGGTGAAGAGTTCTGACAAAACGTGGTCCACCAGAGAACGGAATGGCAAACCACTTCTGTATCCTTGCCTTGAGAACCCCATGAACAGAAAAGGCAAAAAGATAGGATACTAAAAGATGAACTCCTCAGGTTGGTAGGTGCCCAATATGCTACTGGAAAAGAGTGGAGAAATAACTCCAGTAAGAATGAAGAGACAGAGCCAAAGTGAAACAACACCCAGTTGTGGACGTGACTGGTGATGGAAGTAAAGTCTGATGCTGTAAAGAGCAGTATTGCATAGGAACCTGAAATGTTAGGTCCATGAGTTAAGGCAAACTGGAAGTGATCAAACAGGAGATGGCAAGAATGAACATCGATATTTTAGGACTCAGTGAACTAAAATGGACTGGAATGGGTGAACTTAACTCAGATGATCATTATATCTACTACCATGGGAAAGAATCCCTTAGAAGAAAAGGAATAGCCCTCATAATCAACAAAAGAGTCCAAAATGCAGTTTTTGGGTGCAATTCCAAAAATGACAGAATGATCTCTGTTCGTTTCCACGGCAAACCATTCAATATTGCAATAACCCAAGTCTATGAACCAACAAGTAATGCTGAATAAGCTGAAGTTGAGCAGTTCTATGGAGACCTACAAGAACTTCTAGAACTAACACCCAAAAAAGACACCCTTTTCATTACAGAAGACTGGAATGCAAAAGTAGAAAGTCAAGAGATATCTGGAATAACAGGCAAATTTAGCCTTGGAGTACAGAATGAAGCAGGGCAAACGCTAACAGAGTATTCCCAAGAGAACACACTGGTCACAGCAAACACCCTCTTTCAAAACCCAAGAGAAGACTTTACACATGAATATCACCAGATGGTCAACACTGAAATCAGATTGATTAAATTCTTTGCATCCAAAGATGGAGAAGCTCTATACAGTCAGTGAAAACAAGACCAGGAGCTGACTGTGGCTCAGATCATGAACTCCTTATTGCAAAATAAAGACTTAAATTGAAGAAAGTAGGGAAAACCACTAGACCATTCAGGTATAACCTAAATCAAAACCCTTCGGATTATACAGTAGAAGTGACAAACAGATTCCAGGGATTAGATCTCATAGAGTGCCTGAAGAACTATGGACGGAGGTTCATGACATTGTATAGGAGGTGGTGATCAAGACCACCTCAAAGAAAAAGAAATCCAAATGGTTGTCTGAGGAGGCCTTACAAATAGTTGAGAAGAGAAAGAGAAGTTAAAGGAAAGGAGAAAGGGAAAGATATACCCATTTGAATGCAGAGTTTCAAAGAATAGCAAGGAGAGATAAGAAAGCCTTCCTCAGTGATCAGTGAAAAGAAAGAGAAAAACAATAGATTGGAAAAAATTAGAGATCTCTTCAAGAAAATTAGAGATACCAAGGGAATATTTCATTCAAGGATGGGCACAATAAAGGACAGAAATGGTATGGACTTAACAGAAGCAGAAGATACTAAGAAGAGGTGGCAAGAAAACACAGAAGAACTGTACAAAAAAGATCTTCATAGCCCAGATAACCACAATGCTGTGATCACTCACCTAGAGCCAGACATCCTGGAATCCGAAGTCAAGTGGGCCTTAGGAAGCATCACTACAAACAAAGCTAGTGGAGATGATGGAATTCCAGTTGAGCTATTTCAAATCCCGGAAGATGATGCTGTGAAAGTGCTGCACTCAACATGCCAGTAAATTTGGAAAACTCAGCAGTGGCCACAGGACTGGAAAAGGTCAGTTTATCAACTCCAAAGAAAGCGATGCCAAAGAATGTTCAAACTACTGCATAATTGCACTCATCTCACATGATAGCAAAGTAATGCTCAAAATTCTCCAATCCAGGCTTCAACAGTACATGAACCTTGAACTTCCAGATGTTCAAGCTGGCTTTAGAAAAGGCAGAGGAACCAGAGATCAAATTGCCAACATCTTGGATCATCGAAAAAGCAAGAGAGTTCCAGAAAAACATCTACTTCTGCTTTATTGACTATGTCAAAGCCTTTTACTGTGTGGATCACAGCAAATTGTGGAAAATTCTTCAAGAGATGGGAATACCAGACCACCTGACCTGCCTCCTGAGAAATCTGTATGTAGGTCAAGAAGCAACAGTTAGAACTGGACCTGGAACAACAGACTGGTTCCAAATTGGGAAAGGAGTACGTCAAAGCTGTGTATTGTCATATTGCTCATTTAACTTATACGCAGAGTACATCATGCAAAATGCTGGGCTGGATGAAGCACAAGGTGGAATCAAGACTGCCAGGAGACATATCAATCTCAGATACACAGATGACACCACACTTATGGCAGAAAGCGGAGAACTAAAGAGCCTCTTGATGAAAGTGAAAGAGGAGAGTGAAAAACTTGGCTTAACACTCAGCACTCAAAATCGAAGATGACAGCATCCAGTCCCATCACTTCATGGGAAATGGATGGGGAAACAGTGGAAACAGTGTCCAAAATCACTGCAGATGGTGACTGCAGCCATGAAATTAAAAGCCAAGAAAAACTATGACCAACAAAAGCAGAGACATTACTTTGCCACAAAGGTCTGTTTAGTCAAAGCTATGGCTTTTCCAGTGGTCATGTATGGATGTGAGAGTTGGACCATAAAGAAAGCTGAGCACTGAAGAATTGATGCTTTTAAACTGTGGTGTTGAAGAATACCCTTGAGGATCCCTTGGACTGTAAGGATATCAAACCAGTCTGTCCTAAAGGAAATCATCCCTGAATATTTATTGGAAGAACTGACGCTGAAGCTGAGACTCCACTATTTTGGCCACCTGATATGAAGAACTGACTCCCTGGAAAAGAGTCAAGTGAATCAAGGAAAGATCGAATCAGGAGAAATGGGGACGACAGGATCAGATGGTTGGATGGCATCACCGACTCATTGGACAGGAGTTTGAGCAAGCTCTGGGAGTTAGTGATGGACAGGGAAGCCTAGCATGCTTCAGTCCATGGGGTTGCAGAGAGTCGGACATGACTGAGCAAGTGGACTGACAGACAATACTGGTATCATGTACTTTGGTAGCAATTGCCTACTAAGAGAATCCTCTCATTCAACTTACAACAACCAAGTTCCATGATTATTAGCTACAAAATAAGCAAAAAGAACAAGATCAACTTGCATAAAACTAATATTATATTTTCCATATTAAATACAATTAAAATTCTTTTGATCCAATTTTATGGGATTTCAAAGTTCCTTCACCCTTAAACAAGTTTCAAAGCTGATGACAAATGCTTACAAAGACTTGTGATGTTGGGACAGCAGTCTTTGACTTTACAGTCAGTTTTAATTGTTCCAGCTGGGCTTCTAACTGCTTTATCATCATTTCCACTTCTTGAGCACAGGTAATTATATCTGACTGTGAAGACAACATAATTTGCATTAATATTTTGATTTACACAATTATATATGTCTTAAGCCCTACTTGCTCCCCACATCTCCTGAAGGTAAGCTCAGTGAGGGCAAGGATTCTGCTCTCTGGGGTATCCTGAACACCAAGAACAGTACTAACATATGAATGGGACCCCAGAAATGTTAGATGGATTGATAAACCCTTTGAAGTACAATGGCTATAATTTTTCTCAAATGCATACAGGTACTCTTTGATATTCAGCATAACTGCATCTCTAAGCAGTGGATCCTGTGACACATTAGTCCCACAATAAATATTTAGAAGTACAAAAAGAGGTAAGTACAAATAAGAAAAGTAAGGCACAGAAAGGTAAGTAAATTGCCCAAGGATATACAGTGAATGAGGGATAGAATCATGGTTCTACACCAGATCACCTGAGCCCCTGGCTCCTACCCCAAGCTGTGACCAGAAATGGCAGTGTATAGGTTTATTAGTACAAACAGTGTTCAAGAGTAACAATTACTGGAAGAGAAAAAAAGAACTGCATTTGAGTTCTCAGATATATGTAGACTAACGACCTGCTTTATTAGACTATTTTTAAATGACAAAAAACAATTATAAGAAACATCAATTAGCCTTGCATTTCAACTAATGAATTTTTTCATTCACTTCTGTAATATATATCCTATTTTAATTTTACCTGTACTATTCTTTAAACATCTCCCTTCCTCTTTCCTCATTCTCCCATTATTTATTTATTATAATTTATAAATATTTTCTCAAAATTATAATAATTTACATATAATTTATCCTATCTAATAAGTCTCTTGTCTACCCTTCTGTTCTTCCCCCTTGACTGCTAGTTTTGTTTTAGAAATCAAAATGTGAAAATGCAGTACTTAACTTACTTAGATTTATGTACAAACAACAAAAAACAAATAAATCTGCCTACTCCAGTAGTCTGGAGTAGCTTTACTTACAGGTTTTAAGAGCTGTGATGTATTAAGTAAAGCTACTCCAGAGCTACTCCCCCAAGCTGCGCCTGTAGGCTCCATCTACAGATTAGACACACAGAACTTCTTGATTTTTCCTGACAGTGTCCTAGAACGATCACATTGTTTACATTTTACCGAAAAGAACTTGTTCACAACTATGTAGAATTTTAATTGCAAAGCCAGTCTTCATAAATAAAGGGAAAAACATTCCGTGCTCCGGGATTAGAAGAATTAATACTATTAAAATGACCATACTATCCAAAGCTACCTACAGATTCAATATGATCCCTATCAAGTTCCAATGGCATTTTCAAAGAGACAGAATGAACAATCCTCACATTTGTATGGAGTCACAAAAGACTTCAAATAGCCAAAGCATCTTGAGAAAGAAGAATAAAGCAAAAGGCATCATGCTAACTGGTTTCAAACTACTGCAAAGTCACAAAGTCACAGTAATCGAAACAGCATGGTATTGGCATCAAAACAGACACATAGAGCCATAAAACAGAACAGAGAGTGCAGAAATAACCCATACATATACAGTCAATTAATTTACCACAAAGCACCAAGAATATTCAATGGAGAGAGGATAGTCTTCAATAAGTGGTGCTGGGAAAACCATTCAGCCTCCTGCAAAGAATGAAACTGCACCACTATTTTATACCACACACAAAAAGCAATTCAAAGTGAATTAAGGACTTGAATGTCAGACCTGAAAACATAAAACTCCTGGAAGAAAACATAAGCAGTAAAGTCTTAACCTCGGTCTTGGTGACTTTTTTTTTCTGACCAGAAACAAAGGCAACAAAAGTAAAAATCAACAGGTAGAACTGTATCAAACTAAAAAGCTGCACAGTAAAAGGAAACCATCAATAAAATGAAAAGGCAACCAATGGAATGGGAGAAAATATTCACAAATCATGTATCAATCAAAAATATATAAAGAACCCATACAACTCTAGCAAAAACAATAAAATTTTAAAATGGACAAAGAATCTGAATAGACATTTTTCCAAAGAAGACATATAGATGGACAACAAATACATGAAAAATTGCTCAGCATCACTAATCACCTGGAAAATGCAAATCAAACCCAGAATGATGTATCACTTCACATCTGACAGAATGGCTACTATCAAAATGACAAAGAACAAGCATTGGCAGAGATATGGGGGGGAAGGGAACACTTGTGCACTGCTGGTGGGAATGTAACTCAGTGCAGCCAGTATGGAAAATTTGTAGAGAGGTTCTTCAGAAAATTAAAATAGACCCACCATATGACCCAACAATTCCACTTCTGGGTATTTACCTGAAGAAAATGAATACACTAACTCAAAAAGATATATGTGCCCCCATATTCATTGCAGCATCATTTACAAGGAAATCCTGCCATTTGCAGCAACATGAATGAACCTTGCAGGAATTTTACTAAGGGAAGTATGTCTGACAAAGGCAAATATCATATGATCTCACTTATATGAGGAACTTTTTTAAAAATTGAAGGATAGTTGATTCACAATTTTGTCTTAATTTTTGATATACTGAAAGTGATCCAGTTACACATATACAACTTTTTCAGGTTCTTTTTCCACGATAGATTATTACTATGTATTAGATATTGTTCCCTGTGCTTTATAATAGGACCTTGTTATTATATGTGGAATCTTTTTTTAAAAAAACTGAGCTCATAGATACAGAGAAGAGATTGGTAATTACCATTGGTTGAGGGATGAGGTGGGCAAAATGGGTGAAGGGGATCAAAACGTACACATTTCCACTTACAAGATATATGTCATGGGGATGTAACACATAGCATGTTGACTATGGCTGTAGTTCATAATACTGTATTGCACAATTAAAAGTTGTTAAGAGAGGAGATCGTAAAAGTTCTCATCACAAGAAAAAAAAAACTGTAACTATATGTGCTGAAAAGTTTAACTAGATTTATTGTGGTCACCATTTTGCAATATACACATATATGGAATCATTATGTTATACCTCTGAAACAAATATAATCTTATATGTCAATTGTATCTCAATTTAAAAAAGCTATTTCACTATCCTTGATATTGCAGTAAGAAGTATTAATTTTATTGAATTTTGATCTTTATGTGCATTTTTTTCAACAATCAGATCAAATAGAAAATATACATAAAACACTTCTATGAAAGTGGAAGTGAAAGTCACTCAACCATGTCCAACTCTTTGTGACCCCATCCATAGAATTCTCCAGGCCAGAATACTGGAGGGGGTAGCCTTTCCCCTCTCCAGGGGATCTTCCCAACCCAGGGATCAAACCCAGGTCTCCCGCATTGAGGGCAGATTCTTTACCTGCTGAGCCACAAGGGAAACCTAAGAATATTGGAGTGAGTAGCCTATCCCTTCTCTAGCAGGTAGCCTATCCCTTCCCGACCCAAGAATCGAACCGGGGTGTCCTGTGTTGCAGGCAGATTCTTTACCAATCGAGCTATCTTGCATATTAAAACACATAGTTCTTTTACATGACTGGGTTGCAAGCTGAACTAGCCTTTTTCTCCTCTCTCTAGTAGAAAACCATTTTTATATGAAAAGAACAACTGGCAGACAAACTATGATTTTTGAGCTTTATCTATTGGCAGATAGTTTCCTGAAAGTCAATGAAATGAGTCCATCATTTTGGGAAAAGGATAGTTTTTGTTACCCATGATAAAAATTCACATTTTGAAAAATTTATATCTGCCACCACAAATTTGACAGCATCCTAACACAAAGNGCCATCCTAAAGGAGATCAGTCCTGGGTATTCATTGGAAGAACTTATGCTGAAGCTGAAACTCCAATATTTGGCCAGCTCACATGAATAGTTGACTCATTTGAAAAGACTTTGATGCTGGGAGGGATTGGGGGCAGTAGGAGAAGGGGGTGACAGAGGATGAGATAGCTGGATGACATCACCAACTCGATGGACATGAGTTTGAGTGAACTCCCAGAGTTGGCAATGGACAGGGAGGCCTGGGGTGCTGCAGGAATCGCAAAGAGTTGGACACGATTGAGTGACTGAACTGAACTGAGATTTTTTTTTTCTTTAAGTTTATTTATTGGCTTCTCTACACAGCATGTGCGATCTTAGTTCTCCAACCAGGGGTTGAGCCTTGACTTCTGCATTGAAATAGTGGAGTTTCAACCACCGGGCCATCAGGGAAGTCCTAGCCCTAGACATTCTTGAACTGACATGTAATTCTCTGCCTCTAGAGCAGAGAGAGCTTTGGCAAAAAGTTCAGAGTCTATTTCTAACCATTCTCAACTTCTGACTGATGGTATTAATGCTACCTACATTATGACCTTTAAAATACTGAGAAGGAAATAAATTTATGCTAATTTCCTTGACTCCCTACCTTTGAGGAAGACTAGCTTAAAAGGGTGAAAGGGATGAAATGATGGGGGTGGGGGGCAATTTGGGTTATTTTGAGCAGTCTCTCAACTGGGTACATCTGCATTGCTGATGGGAGTAAAATTATAGCTATCGGCTAAAGTCTTTATGTCATCCAGTTCAGGACCAGAAACAAACAAAAAAAGACTCATTTCAAGAACTCAGCATCATAATAGACCATCATAGAAAGCACAAGTATGCTTAAGAAGCTTTGAATCCTCTTAGATGCTTGGGAAGGTGAAACCAAATCTTACATGGTATAGTGGCAAATAAATAACATACAAGTCTTTGTGACAAGTCTCTGAAGTTAGACAGCTTTGACTCACATTCTGATTCCATCACTTATGGACCATCACTTGACCACGGGCAATTAACTAAAATTTGTTTTCTTCATCCAAAAAGAAAAGAAAGGAAGTACACACAATGTGGAATTGCTTTGAGGATTAAAAGAGAGAATTTAAGTACTCAGTTCTTGATCCATTTTAAGTACTCTAGTGAATGTTAGCCACAGTAATATGGTGTAGTAAAACAGTATGTAAGTAGTGTATATTATAAGGAATTTATATATAGGCCACTTGCATAGCCTACAATTAATTTATCTGACAGTATATAATTAAATAGTGTTTATGGTGGTACAGATATAAATGTTATACCAAGTCAAAGGAAGGAAGAACAGTGTGGGTATCAGAAGGGAAATTAATGCTCTTGGTACCATGCCTGGCAAGTATTAATGTGCTGTGCTGTGCTTAGTTGCTTAGTCATGTCTGACTCTTTGCTATCCCATGGACTGTAGCCCACCAGGCTTCTTTGTCCATGGGGATTCTCCAGGCAAGAATATTGGGGTGGGTTGCCATCCCTCCCCTAGAGGATCTTCCCAGCAAAGGGATTGAATCCAGGTCTCCTGCATTGTAGGCAGATTCTTTACTGTCTGAGCCACCAGGCAAGTATTAATAGTAAGGACTTAATACATGTTAGGTGTTTTACTACCACTGCTATTGATTTAGTAGGTTTTGTGAAAGTGAAATTGAAGTAGCTCAGTCGTGTCTGACTCTTTGCGACCCAATGGGCTGTAGCCTAAACATCTCCTCAGTCCATGGAGTTTTCCAGGCAAGAATACTAGAGTGGGCTGCCATTTCCTTCTCCAAGGGATCTTCTCAACCCAGGGATCAAACCTGGGTCTCCTGCATTGCAGGCAGACACTTTACCATCTGAGCCACTGTAGTATTCCCTGGTAGTAGGTTTTGTAAGGGAGGTTAAACTTGAGCTGAACTTCAAAATTGGGTAAGATAAAGCTATTAAGGATCTCTCATGAGGAGACAACAACAGGAGTGAAGTCATCGATGTGGGTATTACCATGACACAGTCCACCAAAGCCAAAACATTACTCTAATAAGAACAAGTGGGGATATGCTTTGATTTTTCTATGAAGTCATTATCATTACTTTCCTCTTTATTAACAGCTGCTCTTCCTTATAGTGTTTTGTGCCAGTGACCATATGCACTGAGCTGAATAATGGACCACAAGAAGATATGTCCTTCATATCGCAATTCCCAGAATCTGTAAACATTATCTTATTTGGAAAAAAAAAAAAANAGCCCACAGAGGGTGGAATTCTGTTCTCTCAGCTAAGATAGTCAGCAAGACTGCAATCACCACTTCCTTTCTCTTCCAGAATATTTGAATTTGTTCACTATAGCAGATAAAGTCCTGATCAAAAGACAATAACTCACCATCTTACCCAGGATATAACTGGATTTTCTAAATGTCTACATAAACTGAATGAAGCATTGGCAAAAGAAAAAATTTTTAATCAAAATCAATATTTCAAAAAATCTTATTAATATTTGTTCAAATAATGTGACTTTTAAAAAGAGTATTGATAGATTTCATGGATAGGAAAAAGTTTCAGCTAAATATAAACTGAGGTATTTTATAACCTAGCAATAATACTCATTAAATTGTTTCCATTCTGTAACAATCAACCTTAAACTGTAACTAAGGCAGATTGATGGTAGAAGGCTGGAGTATCAAAAACTACCATATCCTAGTCAGCCATAAAAAGAAATTTTGCCATCTGCAGTGGCATGGATGGACCTGGAAGGTATCAATCATGCTTAGTGAAATAAGCCAGATAGAGAAAGAAAAGTACTGTATATTACCACTTATATGTGGAATCCACAAAATAAAACAGACTGCTGCTGCTGCTGCTAAGTCACTTCAGTCGTGTCCAACTCTGTGCGAACCCATAGATGGCAGCCTACCAGGCTCCCCCGTCCCTGAGATTCTCCAGGCAAGAACACTGGAGTGGGTTGCCATTTCCTTCTCTAATGCATGAAAGTGAAAAGTGAAAGTGAAGACACTCAGTCGTGTCCGACTCTTAGCGACCCCATGGACTGCAGCCCACCGGGCTCCTCCGTCCTTGGGATTTTCCAGGCAAGAGTACTGGAGTGGCGAGCTATTGCCTTCTCCAATAAAGCAGACTAGTGAATATTTTTTAAAAAAGACTCACAGATATAGAGAACAATCTAGTAGCTACTAGTGGAGAAGGGAGAAGGGCAAAAAGGGATAGGGGATTAAGAGATAAAAACTACAATGTAGAAAATAAATAAGCTACAGGGATATATGTTTATAGCACAAGGAACATAGCCAATATTCTATAATAACTAAAAATAGAGTACTATCTTTAAAAATTTTGAATGACTATGTTGTACATCTGAAACTAACATTGTAATTCAAGTATGTCTCAATAAAAGTAAAAACAGTAACACAAAAAGAAACAGTGATTAAGCAGCAAGAAAGTCAGAAACTTAAAGAACACTCATTCTGACTCTGACTAAAGGGAGTATGGAAGAGTCGTGAAGAGTGCTAAGATCAGAATGTGAACCTTCTCAATAACATGAGCAACAAAGGGTTTGGAAACGAGATATTCCAAGAAAGGTAAGAGCCCTTCAGCTTGTGCCCCTATTGAAATGAAGTTAGAGTTGCTCTGCTAATGCCCTGACGATGATGATGGTAAACACTGCGTTTGTCATCATCATCTTCATCTGTCTGACAACACTGCTCTACCTTATTTACCTAGTAGGGACTATCAGTAACCCCTTTTTACAGATGTGAGGACTAAGGCACAGAGAAGTCAAGCAATTTCATCAAGGACACAGATTTAGTAAGTAGCAATGGCAGGATTAGAACCTAGGAAGTCTGGCTGCAAGACCCACACTTAGCACTTCAACCCTCTACTCACCATCTCTCTAGTAAGAGATGTAAGAGTAAGAACTCCAATGAGAATTCAAGACTGTCAGGGAATTTAAGACTTTTCTGGTAGTACAGTGGCTAAGACTCCTCGTTTCCAAAGTAGGGGGCACAGGTTCAATCCTTGATCGAGGAGATAAGATCCCATTGAATGGCACAGCACCAAAAAGATTTTAAGACTGTCAGTTGGCTGAATATGATTCATGAGCGAAAGCTGTAAGAAGATACTATAGAATGAACACATCCTCCACAACATCCTTAGAGTATATGTGACAGTTTCCCAAAGTTCTTTCTTATAATATCCCTTTTAAGCATAAAGGACAAAAGTAAATATGAGATTCTGCTCCTGTGGACCCCTACACACTCAAACTGACTGTGAAATCTTCTTAGTATCTGACTAGTTACATAAGGCTGCTAGCCGCAAGTCCACATCAGGGGAACATCTACCCTAAAGAATGGTTTGGTTTCAGAGAGCTGATTTAGAGTCCTCCCTTCTGAAGGCAAACAGATAGACCAGCTGTGAGGAACTCTCCTAGTTTGTTGCCATGAATTCATGTCTTTGGATGTTATCCTTCTCTCCTCTGTAGCGGAGGTAAGGAGAGAAGACAGACCAAGGGCATCCAAAAGTAGTATCAAGGGGTTTCCCCGGTGGTCCAGTGCTTGGGAATCCATCTTGCAAGGTGGGGGACGTGGGTTCAATCCCTCATCAGGAACTCGGATGCCACGAGCTGTGGAGCAACTCAATGGTACGCCACAATGAGAGACCCTGTGTGCCACAACTACTGAAACCCGCAAGCTCTGCCTGCACGCTGCAACTACTGGGCCTGCAAGCCACAAGTAGAGAGTCCATGCATCGCAATGAAAGATCTCACATGGCACAGTGAGGATCGGGCGTGCCGCAACAAAGACCTGACACAGCCATCCCAAAACAAACGAACCAAGTGCTATTGAGTAACCAAAATACAAGTGAAAACAGAAAGGGGGGCAGAACACAGCCTGCTGTTTCCTAGACATTAGTATTCACTTGCACAAAAGACAGTTCCACCAGTCCTGTGGTCTTATGGGTACTGGAAGATAAGAGGCTGTGTGAAGGTAAACAGTGACCAGGGGGATGGATGTGTTAATTCACTGGGGGAATATAGAGGTATATTAAATCAAAACATTGTACAATTTAAATATCCTACAACTTTGTCAATTACACTTCAATACAGCTAGGGGGGAAAAGCCAGAAAACAAAACAGTAACTGGTAGAAACTTAGTTTGCTGCCATGACACAGTTAAGAAACTGTTTCCTGGAATCTTAGGATGGCTTGGGAATGCTCCTTGAGGAAAAGGGCCTCTGATCCTTCAGTCTAGATACTTGCTTTATATTTTTAGGAGTAAGTAAATTTCTTCTGAGTGAGTTTCTATCAGAAAGGGCTCTGATGCTTTAAAAAAAAAAAAAAAGTTGAAAATTACCACTTTACCATACCATATTTTCCAACTCTTTGCAGGGAGAGTGTTTGGTTTGTTTATTAGATCTAGAGAAGCGGGGAAAAAAAATCTTCTCCACCAAATTTTACCATTAGAACAAGTAATTACATAAAAGTTATTTGAGTGCCAACAACCCAGCAAACTATATGTTAGACAGTTGCTCTGAAAGAAAGCAAACAATGCAACATGTCTTATACACAGACATATACCTGCATTACTATAGCAACCGTGCAACAATCATATTACCAAGGACCAAAGAGAACCAACTATCAAAACCTCTCTCAACACACCTTCATTAAAATCAGCATCCAACTCTCCCATTTCTACTTCAGTCCTTGATCCTACAGACACAATATATGCCGAATACTTATTAAGGTTGCTTTCTATATCAATGACCTGGTCACCCTATAATATGTAAGGAGGTTGTGATAAACAACAAACAAGGCCCTACTATATAGCATGAGGAACTATATTCAATATCCTATGATAAGCCATTATGGAAAAGAATGTTTAAAAAGTTGGAACCTGGATCATAGAAAGTGCTAAAAAAACCTATTTAATCAGTGGCTTTTTTAAAATTAAGCTAAACATTTAATTCAAAGCAAGTGTATATATGTACCTATATACACATATATCCATATACATATATGAGGCTGCATTCTGTGGAAATGGCCAGCTCTTAAGACAACGACTCACCAAAATGACATGAAGGAAGATCTCACATTGCCGCACATTATATAGGGCTTCTCTTAACATATAGGGCTGAAGTTCTTGACTCATGAGGGGATTGTTTGCTACCTTCTCCAGGATGGCTGTGTAGCGGTATGCCTGGTCCTGAACCACCTCAAGCTGGGAATCAACGTGCTGAGTGGTGGCTGGGATTGCCTCCCGTAGAATAGCTGGCACTGGTTTGAAAGGTATAATAAAACATGAGGCAAGCTAAAAGAATTCAGGAAAAAAAGCCTAGAAAGTAGTCATATTTAAACAGTAGGTTGAGTCAGTTTTTTTTTTTTCCTTAACCAAATTAATAATAAAGAGGCAGGTGTTTCATCACTTCTGTATCAGGAAGGAAAGAACAAAAAAGAGAAACCTATCAAAAAACAAATGAAACAAAACACCACACTGCCAAAATAAGAACCAAAAGTTAAAGCAGATCACCTTTTGTCAATAAAATATAGAAGAGTCTAAAGAACTGAAGGTCTTTGGTGTTATGTACTATTAATTACGTGCTTCTGGAAAAGCCACTATATCTCTTCTGTGAATCTTCTTTACTGTTTGTAAAAAAGGAAATAAAAGAGTACCACTTAAGAAGCTCACTGGGATACAGAAAAATAACAGAATTATCTAGCAAAGTAGGGAAATGTATGAAGAATGGGAATTGGACTTTTTAGAACACTTTTTAAATTGCAAAAACAATTACCCTATTGTACTAGATCAGTGATCTGGTAATAGACACTAACACCTTCTCAGTGGGCCTACATGTGCACCACATACACAAGGAATTTACTCCTACTGGTTGGTCTTTGAGCAAATGTTTCAACAAATGCTTTCAAACTTAGATAATGAATGCATTGAGTATGTAACAGCATAGTAGAGGCTCTGGATTTATAGACTTGCAAATATTCTCCTCTTATTCTGTTTCATTCCATTAACCACATCAGCAACAGTTCTCTTTTCAGGGTGATTTTCATTTTTTGAATCACTGAATTTTATTCCATTTTGGTTATTTGGCTTGGAAGGCTTCCCAGGTGGTACCAACAATAAAAAATCCACCTGCCAATGCAGGAGATGCAAGAGACGTGAGTTCGATCTCTGGGTTGGGAAGATCCCCTAAAGTAGGAAATAGCAACCACTCCAGTTTTCTTGCCTGGAAAGTACCACGGACAGAAAAGCCTGGTGGGCTACAGTCCATGGGATCGCAAAGAGTCAGACACAACTGAGCATATATGCACGCAAAGAATATAGAGATCCATTGAATTGGGGAGGCTGGACTCCAGGAGGCCCTCTCAATCCTTTTACTGATTCACATCCCATACCAGCTTCATGTGCGGGGCGTGCTCAGTCGTGTCCAACTCTTTGCAACCTAATGGACTGTAGCCCACCAAGCTCCTCTGTCCACGGAACTTCCAAGTAAGAATACTGGAGTGGGTTGCCATTTCCTACTCCAGGGGACCTTCCCAGTGCAGGGATCAAAGCCCCTAGCTTCATGGTACATAAAAATGTATGGTCTTTCCCCAATAAAATGAAAGATTACTGTACATTATGAACAGTAGCAGTACCTAAGGTATAGTCAGAACTACAAATGTTAAATCTAAGAATGCCAGTGGTGTACTGTGTATTATTTTCCTCTGTTCCCATAAAAATTTAAACCTGTGTAACCTATAGAATTAACCTAATGATATACCTACAGTCATCAATGCCTTCTCCTCCCTTTCCACAGTCTCGGTTAAATAAACGAATTCCAGTCACAATCATGGTGAGCTCTTTCAGCTGGCATTCTTTGTCCTTCTTAGAAAGGGTTAGAAATGTCCCAAGTTCAGTTTGAGGAAATACACTCTGTAGGGCAGCTAAACAAACCACAAAAAAGGACAACAAAATGATAAAATAAATATACCAAAACTTAAATAACAAGCCTCTTTCAGCAGAAAGCTAAGGGGCTTGTCTTTATAGAGTTACTTAGATGATTCTTTAACTGTCTGATACTTGATTCCAGAATACTTGGCAAAATTTAGCATACATCAAAGCTGAGCTGCTAAAAATAATGCCATTGCCTTACATCTTTTTCTACAATTATGCACCCATCAGTAATTTTTTGGCAATGGGCATTAAAACAAGGTTTCTAAGTAGGATTCTCAGTAGAAAAAAAAAAATGATGCTTTAAAAGCATTATGGAAGAAAGCCGTGGGAAGATTAGAGATATGGCCTATTCCTTATCTCATATACAAAACTGGGCAAGTATTTCCTAAGGATAAAACAGTGTTGTTTACCTTCATCCTAGATGACAGATTCAACTCCTTTCACCAGTATGAAATGTACTCTCCCAAGATTTCCCACTCCTCAGCCAGCCTGGTACTCTTAATCATACTGGCAATGCTTCTCTAGTGAGGAATAATAGGTCCCTAGGTACATACAGCTCTAAGAAGATGAACATATTCATTTCCCAGAGGTGCTACTTGAGTTTTAGTGATGCTACATTGTGTAAGAGGAATGTGGGTAAATTTTAACCTCTTATTTCTGCTATTTTTTTTTTCAGACAAAAGGAGAAAACTTCAATGTTCAACACTTGTAATTCACCATATTTTACAAGATACGATGTTCAAGTATGTTCACACACGGAATGGAAATGGTATACATTTTTCACCTGTTGCCTCTCTGACAATCTTGATGTCTGTTGGGGACCCCAGCCCAGAACGCAGTAACACGTAGCTGACGATCTTGCGGTAGAGGCTTTCCAGCTCCTCTCGGACACATGCTCGATTATCTGTAATCTCTCTGCTAACAGAGCTTAATCTAGACTCTATGACCCGGTGATGTTCTTCAAGAAATTCCTCTAAAAATGGCAATAGACAATGTTCCATATATTGATACTTAGAATTCTTCTCCAACAAGAAAATAGGACCAGAGGGGGAAATGGCATGGTTATGGCAATTCTACTGCACGAAAACAAGTATTTTCTTAGGATATAGTCATCAAAACAAAAAAATAAATAGTGGCCAGCAAGTAACTTCAAGACAAAAATCTGGTGGCAAAGATGTACTACAGTGATTTAAATGGCATACTTTGTCAAAACATGTAAGATTTTTAAACAGACAATCCAAACCATAATAGATAGGGCTAAAACCTCCTAGTTAAACAGGAAGTATACAAGACATTTTATAATATACATTATAAACATTATATGCATACATTATGTATGTATACACATTGTAAACATATACAGTATAAATTATATGTACTATCTATATGGTAAGCACATATAGTATACTGCATGTAAGCAAATATAAATACCCATAAAGATAGTATAAATTTTCCTCTTCAACTGTGTGTGTTTCTATTTTAGTTCTAGATAAATTTCCTTTGAATGGCATTACTGTAATACAATGTTGCATCAAGAACTGTATCCCTCACCCTTCTTCCTGTGATACAATGAGGTTTAAGCTTAATTGTGGCAGGAGCCACACTTCACCAGCACTATAATTTTTGCAACTAAGTCAATTAGACACCCTTTAACAAGGGCAATAATTAAAATATCAGCCATACACAATTCATAGCTATAACTTTACCACAAAACCTCAAACTTTGAAATTAAGAAAAATCTAAATTACATCAATTCATGACTATTGTTTTATAATGTCATTGTGATGGTTCAGTCACTAAGTTGTGTCCAACTTGTGACCCCATGTACTGTAGCCTGCCAGGCTCCTCTGTCCACGTGGATTCTCTAGGCAAGAATACTGGTGTGGGTTGGCAGCTCCTTCTCCAGGGGAATCTGCCCAACCCAGGAATCAAACCCAGGTCTTCTGCTTTGCAGGCAGATTATTTACCAACCGAGCTATGAAGGAAGCCCTAAAATGTCATTATTATTAATCAAAAAGGCAAGATACATGATTTTACACATATAGCCTAACTACAAGTTTAATACGCAGAGGGAAAGAAGACAATGAAAATAACCAAATGGTTGATAATGATATCAGTACAGTCAGCAGAGGCAATCTTTATTTTCCTTTTTATCTTATTTCCAGTTTATCTTGGATGTATGTAATAAACGATTTATGTACAGAATATGTTCTGAGCTTATATTTCCCATCATTAACTTCATTTTTAGGTAAGTTACTTAATTTAGGAAAGCATTGTGAGATAGTAGTATAAACCAGGAACAAAAAAAATCAGGAAATTAAAAATTTTCACTTCAGTGGGCTGGCTGCTTTACTATATTATGTATTAGTCATATAACAGTTAAATCACAATAGACTCAGAAACTTTTGACACTCATTAAGGCCAATTGTCTCATTTAACATCTCCAATATTATTACATTCTTCAAAGTTGGAAAAAATTTCAAAAGACAGACAAAAAATTTAAATTGTTCTTCATCAACCAAATGAAGTCCTATAACCTGAAATACAATATGAATCTTCTTTTAAATGGTACCAATACAGGTAGATAGACATTACCTCGACTTGTATAATTCATATCAAAATAGACTTGCATCTTAATGGTGTCCAGGGAAGGATTTTTGCTGTCCAATAGCCGATTCACACAAAGCTAAAAGAGAATATCCCATAAATGCTTCTAGTTATATTTTCTGAAGCAATTAGAAATATTTTCCAATGTTATTTTTAAAATCAAAGAGAAACATCAAAGCAATAGCTTCTGATATTTATCTACCAGTAACCCCTTTTATTATTTTTTCTTCAGAACTTCATGCTTTACAGATCATTTAACCAATAACACTTATTAAGTAATAAGCTATTTCCCCTGAGTTAGTCAATATTACCATACCCAGGTGGCTAATAGTCTAGTTGGAGGCAAGGACCTCGATAAGGTTAGTCTCTGAAGGCTTAATGTGGGTGGACACTGCATGAAGTTTATACTCATGTCTGGAGCTCTTCTTAAGTTCCTCATTACCATTTATTTGAACCTTCATGCTCCTTTTTTTTAGCTGATGCTGGAGGTCACGTCCATTTTATAAGAAGCTGCTGTGGCTACCACCCTCTGCTCACGGACAATCTCTGACCCTGCCTTCTGTTTCAGAATTTCTTTCTCTGGTCCATTTTCTCCTGTCTGCCCGCCCCTGCCCCCTCCCCCACCGACACACACGTAGATAGTTTATTTTCCTTCTCTGTTTTGCCCTTTTACGATAGACAGTTAA
Source organism: Neotragus pygmaeus (assembly GCA_006410875.1). Taxonomy (NCBI): domain Eukaryota; kingdom Metazoa; phylum Chordata; class Mammalia; order Artiodactyla; family Bovidae; genus Neotragus; species Neotragus pygmaeus. The sequence goes on from SJYV01050388.1 coordinate 1,424,981, forward strand.
CCTGAATTTTTCTTTTCTGCTCTCTTCTCCATCCCCCAACCCCACTCTTCCCTATCTCATGTTAGACTTTATGTCTGTACCTGGCAGGCACATCAACAGCTTCCCTCAGCCCACCTCCCAGGGCACCAACATTGCTTTCCTGGGAGAAGGGAGAGGAGAAAGCAGGAGTGAGGATGGGACACGTGGACAGTTCCAGGTGGAGAGGTGCTGGTCCAAGCTCAGACTTTACAAATGCAAAAATTAGCTCACCACATGGTTCTTAATTGAGAAAAAAGGAAACACGTTTTATCACTTGAATTATGATATAAATTGACAGTTAATGTCCCTGTCACATTGAACGTACACTGAGCATAGGGAACTATATTCAATATCCTGGGATAAACCATAATGGAAAAGAATATAAAAAAGAATTTATATATGTGTGTATAACTGATTCACTTTGCTGTGCAGTGAAAATTAACACAATATTGTAAATCAACTACACTTCAGTAAGAAAAATAAGATTCAAAAAATATATCAAACTCTTGCCAAAAGTTGGGGGTAGGGGAAAATTGCTTCTTGAGCCATGAAAAGGAGAAAAACACTTTCTGCCCTTCCTTGGTTCTTCTCCATGGCTTTCCAACAAAATTTCTGACTGACCGTTAGTCATTTCCTCTATTGCTAAGAAAAGGCTTTTATAGCACATTCTCAGTTCCAGCACAGAATGACCCAGCTCTCAGCTGCCATAGAGCATCATGGAGATTCTTCTGCACGGTTATCCTAACAACATATTCCCTAGTTTCAAGCTTCCAAAGCTCTTCTTGACCCTCTGACATCTGAGGACAGACTTGTGTTTCACTATGCAAATTGCTGGCTGAGAGAGAAGATGGACATGATGAAAATTTTCTCTGCCATTTGTTTGAGCTCGGAAAATATCCACATACAAGTTTGGGAAAGCTTGTTTCAAGTTTTTTGTATGAAGGAGGGAATTCAAATCATTAAGCCCAAGGGAAAAAATAATGTTGAAATTTTAGGAAATCCATTCACAAATATTTAGAAAACAAACATTTAAGCATCTAAACCCAGTGAGTCAAACTTAAAACATATGGAAAAATTAATAGTATCTAAAATTCCTGCCTTCTGTAGTTCTTACAACTGCTTTTCAGGCACATCTACTTGATTTCTTTTTTTTCTTTATTTTATAATAGATCCTTTATGGTTAGCTCTTCATCTGTTTTAAATACAGCAGTGTATAGATGCCAATCTCAAATTCCCAAACTATCCTATGAATCATTTTGCTCTTGGGTTCAGCTTTCCTTTTAGAAAACACAAATTATGTTGAATCAATAATTACATGAATATGAATTTGTATATAACTTAACTGTATATAAGTCCCCCATGGACTGTAGCCCACCAGGTTCCTCTGTCCATGGGATTCTCCAGGCAAGAATACTGGAATGGATTGCCATTTCCTTCTCCAGGGGAATCTTCCCAACCCAGGGATCGAATCCAGGTCTCCCGCATTGCAGGCAGACACTTTAACCTCTGAGCCATCAGGGAAGCCCATATAAGTCAGTTAATTTTCTCAATGTCTCATTAGATGAATAGGATGTCTCTAAAATACTGTGGCAGACACTGCTACCTGCCTGCATCCATACCCCTCCTTCCTTACTAACAAAGCCTCAATCTGGATTAAGGCAGAGATTTTCTTTCAGCTAAAAAAGGAAAGAGGGAAACAATCAATATCGCAGGCTCACTTCAAATATCATTCTATTCAATAAATGCAAGGGCTTCCCAGGAGGCACAGTGATAAAGAATCCACCTACCAATGCAGGAGACACATACGGTTCAGTCCCTGGGTTGGGAAGGTCCCCTAGAGAAGGAAATGACAGCCCACTCCAGTATTCTTGCCTGGAAAATTCCACAGACAGAGGAACCTGGTAGCCCACAGTGCATGGGCTGGCAAAGAGTTAGACACGACTCAGCATGCAGGCAGGCCACAAATGGAAAGAGATGGGAGGGATTCTGGGAAAGCCCATTATTTTCCAAAAACAAAGTGACAGATCCAATTGCACACATTTTGACCTTTGTCCTCTCACCTTATACCTTCCCAAAGGTGAAAGAGCTTTCTTGTGACCCTGGGGTGAAAACACATGCATGATAGTGACCTAGGAAGTCAGGAAAAACAACCTATGAACCTCTAGACTTCATTCTATGAGAAAAAATTTAATCTCTCATTTGTTTGCACCACTGTTTGGTGGGGTTTTGTTTCATGGAGCGGAAGGCACTATTGATCAACACAAATCAAATATTTAGAATTGTGAGTAAATCATTCAAAATTTGAGAAATGTTGGATAATCACCTTCACCAGTTTCTGCACATCACTTTTTGTAAGCGTTCTATCCGTGTTAAAGCCATTACTCGGGTCCAGAACAACAGCTTTCACCTGAGAGTAGGAAAAAGTCCGTTACATTTATTTCATATTACTACAACATTAGTTTAATATTTTTCCATTTTTTAAACTCCCTCTTGATTACCCAGGGGTGGATCATTCAGCTGAGTTTCTTACAACCCAGTTCATCAGCATCTTCATCAGAAACTGGAGAAAGGGAGAAATTTTACCTTGGGAAACTAATTTGAATAATTTTACTATATTTTTATTGTGTATTATTATACCAGAAGCAAGAATAGAGAGATATCAAGGAAATGAGTAATTTTTACAACAGTGAACAATACATGTTATAAAGAAAAAAAATTACAACACAGGAAAAACATTATTGATGTTTTTAAGATTCTTTGAAATCTTCTAGATCAGTCTCTTAAATCTAGGACTAACATGATTTATAGACTTAAAAAACAAACAAACAGTATTTTTGCCTGGAAAAATCCCATGGACAGAGAAGCCTCGCAGGCTACAGTCCATGCAGTTGCAAAGAGTTGGACACGACTGAGCACACACAGACACAATTTGTCTACCAATCGCCATAGGTTTTCAATGCAACAAGTTAAAAAAAAATAGATGTGTATAAGAGACAGGAATGGAAATGGTATACATTTTTCACCTGTTGCCTCTCTGACAATCTTGATGTCTGTTGGGGACCCCAGCCCAGAACGCAGTAACACGTAGCTGACGATCTTGCGGTAGAGGCTTTCCAGCTCCTCTCGGACACATGCTCGATTATCTGTAATCTCTCTGCTAACAGAGCTTAATCTAGACTNATAGGCACTGCTGAAAAAAAAATTTTTTAATAAAGCAGTAATTCACAAAAATATTTATTCTTACCATAAAAGCAACCAGAGTTTCAGGAACAATCTCTCCATAGGCCGCACATTCTTGTCCTATTTCTCGAATGATATTCTTTATAACACTTTCAGCCTGAGTGGGAGGCATTCTAAATAAAAAGATTTTTTAAATTGTATTTATATATTACTTTTTCCTTTTGAGATTTCACCACTGATATATTTGTAAAGAGTCATATTATTTATTAACTTAATAATATTTACTAGTATATAAGCCCCTCTTGTTTTTCATTAGTTGGTTTCATATTTATAAAAATGAAGGACTGATGATAACAGTGAGAGCAATTGGGACTTCATGATTGAAACATTTCCTCTTTATGTAAATGATGGTGGTCATCAAAAGTACCCTTATAACATGATATTTTTTAATTAAAAAATGTTAAACAGTATTAGAGATGGGGGATGGGTGTAGGAGTAGAATTAGTGAGAAATTCCACTATGTAGGTGGCAAAGTCAGCTTGAAACAGGACATGCTTATTTCATCACATTCACTGAATGACCTTTCATAATTATCAGAGACTCTTGGAACACAATTCTTGCTCGAATCATCAAAATTCTATTTCTTGCACATCCAAGGGAAGGTTTATTATACTCTTGATTAAAAGCATAAAAGCAAAACATATAACGAGTCATGGATCACAGGGGGAAAAAAATGAACTCCTGGTGAAAAAGTGGTAGGTTTTAATAGTGATCAGGTTTTCTGATCTAAGCACAGGGGAAATTAGCATGCAGAGAATAACAAAGGCAATCACAGTTTCAGGTAAAGATCACTTTCAGCATATTGGGATTCAGGTAAGGTTAACAACACCTGGCATCTAGTCCAGGAGAACCAGAGAGCCTGGTTTCCATTGTGCCCTGTTTTCTAGCTGAAACCTTGGCCATTTTCCTAACTTCTCTTTGAAGTGATTTTCTCATCTGAAAAGTATAAATCCGACTACTACTGTCTCCCTGGAGCTGTCCTGAGGACTAAGTTCTCTATCAATTCAGTTCAGTTCAGTCGCTAAGTCATGTCCGATTCTTTGCGACCCCATGGATTGCAGCATGCCAGGCCTCCCTGTCCATCACTAACTCCTGGAGTTTACTCAAACTCATGTCCATTGAGTCGGTGATGCCATCCAACCATCTCATCCTCTGTCCTCCCCTTTTCCTTCCACCTTCAGTCTTTCCCAGCATCAGGGTCTTTTCATCAGGTNAAAAAAAAGAGAGAGAGAAATTTTAGATTCTTTACTATCTTTACTGAAAAGTTAGGGTGATTTTGGAGGGAATTATAACTGTGGAGGGAAAAGAGGAGGCATTTAAATGACAGGTCTTCAGAAGATCGTCCTCTGACTCCACTTTTGACTCTCATGCTTTAGGATCTCCTACCCACCTCTAAGGACCCCTTTCTGTGTCCCCAGGAAGAAAAGTTGCTCTCAGCTTTGCTCCTTTTGATCATGCCTCAAACTAGAGTCTACGGTTTCCAGTGGTGCCTGGGTGGGAGCTCTAGGCTTACAGGTTTCTTGGAATAGCAGGTACTGGAGGTGGGGATGGTGTCTGGTGATTGGGCTCCAGACTGATTTCATCTTTGTGCTTCCCTTCCTCTGTGAAAGACACTATGGCTTATTGGCTCCCAAGGACAAACTTCAGTTTGGTAAAGTCTTAACCTTTATTTTTTTAAATAAAATTTTCAGGATCACAGACATAGAAAATAAACTTATGGTTACCAAAGGGGAAAGGAATAAATTAGGAGTTTGGGATTAATAGATACATGCTACTATATATTACATAGGGAAACAACAGGAACCTACTTTATAGCACAGGCAACTATATCCAATATCTTGTAATAACCTACAATGGAAAAGAATCTGAAAAAGAACAATCTGTACAACTCCCTTTCCTGTATACCTGAAACTAACACAAGTATAAGTCAACTATACTTTAATCTTTAAAAACGAAAGTTTTTTTTTCTCAATTATCAAAGAACTCACCTTATTCTGTAATCTGTGAGTCTTCATTTTTTTGAGGAGGAATTTTTTTGACCAGTTTGCTGAAATTATAATAGAGCTGCATTCCACTTTCAGGAGCTATTTTGTCATGGCTAGATAATGGTCAAAGATTCCATCAGTTTATTTTAATATAGTTATTCCTCCAATGGTGAGCTCTGGACTGCCAGTCCCTCATGGTTCACTGCAAGAAGGAAGACAATAACAATTCAGCCGAATTTCTGATGCATTCCAAGCTCATTATCTCTAACATGATCCAACTCATTATCTCTAATATGGATCTTCTCTCAAAACCCATCCCACTGGACATTCTTTATTGGGATGAATTGTCGGTAATTATTAGCAGACACAATGACTGAAGAATGACTGAAGCAGCCCAAACCTGCTTCTGATAATTCTCCTCTCTCTCCACCACCCTTCACATGCAGAATTGTCACCAAGCCAGGGTCTTCTTTCTTCTGAGCATGTCTAAAGTCAATTCCCTTCCCTAATTACTTCCCTAGTTACTGTGTTCTGAGTGAGGGCTTTTAAATGTTTCATCTGCTTCTTGTCTGCAGCCCTTCCTAAATGCAAAGCTGATCAAATAATTTCCTATGTGCAGCTCTTTGAAGACTTCCCACTACCTACAAGAAAACAGTCAGTACTACTAGAATGAGATATAAGTTCTTCCCTGATTTGACCTCTTGTCTCTCTACCTGCACTGTCCAATATGGTAGCCATCAACCACAAGAATCTATTTAAATTAGTCAAAATTACATGAAATTTAAAACTTAGTTCCTCAGTTGCATGAGCCACATTTAGTGGCTACCATATTTGACAGTGAAGATAATAGAATTTTTCCATCATTGCAGATGGTTCTAGGCACTTATGCCTGCTGTTGTTGTTTAGTCACTAAGTCATATCCGACTCTTATGCGACCCATGGACTGTAGCCTGCCAGGCTTTTCTGTCCATGGGATTTCCCAGGGAAGAAAACTAGAGCAGGTTGTCATTTTCTCTCCAAGGGGTCTTCCCAACCCAGGGTTTGAACCCTCGTCTCCTCCCTTGGCAACTTCCAAATGACTCACACCCTTGAGCATTCTATGCTTTAGCTAAAGCAACTTCCTTTAATCAGATTACTTGCCCTACCCAACTGAGCTTTTCAAGACAAAGCTCAAAAGTCACCCTATTTGGTGGAGTCATTCCCAACCAAATCTCCCACCCTCACATGGTTTGCTGATTCCCCCTTTGGGCCTCCATTGTACTCTATGCAGACCTCTACCCTGGCCCTCCTAACCTCCTTGTCACCTACTAGTGTTCACTATGGTGTGAGCTTGCTTGGTGGGGGAATGGGCCCGATCATACTTATCTTTGTGTTCCTAGCTCCTAGACCAAAGCCTGACATATAATATACACTCAATTTTTTGTGAGTGAATATATATTACAAATAAATATTCAAAAGGTCAAGAGTCTTCATAAATGGCTAACATTCCAATTTAAATCCTTCACTGACAGGTAAAAATCTGGGAGAAGAAATATGTTGTCAGTCAGGTCATCAAAATACTGTATATCCTCTCTTAAATCACAGTCTTATGCTAGAGATGCATTTCATTTAAAATTAATCTTTGAGCAGTATGACAGTTTGAGCAGGTAACTCAGGTATTTTGACAGGTATAGCAGGTGAGACTAACTGTACAAGCAAGCAACTCTGGCTTCAACAATCATTAGATACACACCTGTAATATTAAAAGCATGAAAATTTGGCTAGTGTTTTAATGTTTATTAAGTGCCTAGTATAAAAATAGTTTGTTGGGGCCAAAAAAAAAAAAAAAATCCCAACACAACCCAATCAGAAAATGGACAGAAGACCTAAACAGACATTTCTCCAACCCATTTCTCATGGGTATAAAAGACATTCCTTCTATCCACACACTGAGGGTGGAGGAGGGCAGCAAGTCCTTTGGTGTCTCTTATAAGCACACTAATTCCATCACAGGAGCTCCGCCCTCATGAGTTTAACTAAGCCTAACACCTCCCAAAGCCAGAACTTCCCAATACCATCATATTGCTATCCAACCTGCAACCTCAGCTCAAGTCCTGTCTCTTCCATGAGGCTTCATTAAGCTGCATGAACCCCTGCTCTATCCCCACACCCCTCTTATTGGTACTTCATCATACATGCACCTGTCTCTTATACACATCTTAAGCCGCGCGTGTGCGCGTGCGCCGTCGGGCACCTAGTACGGGTCTCTCCGGGTTCTCCTCAGTCCCCGCCCCCCGCCCCTCCCCTCAACCTCCCGCCTCAGCCTAAACCTCCCGAGTTCTGGCCGGCGAGGCAGCGAGCGGTGCCGAATAGCGGTGAGCAGCAAGGGTTAGCGATCTGACCTGGGGACCTGTGAGCCTCGGACCGGAAGCGACCTCTTTACGCTCAGCGGCGGGGCCTGAAAAGAGTCCTTACTGTCAGTTTCGCCTGAACCAGTTTAGACGACATGCTCCCGCGGCCCAGGCTCCGTCCGCTGACCCATGCTCGTCTCCTCGTGAGGTACACTCCGGGATCAAGGGCGCGGAGCCCGGGCTGGGCTGAACTTGGCTGCAGTGAAGAGCTTGATCCAGGTCTACCCGATTCTTCCGAGGCTTTCACGGCGGCCCAGCACTGTCGGCGTAACCATGGAGACCAAACGCCCGGGCCCGAAAGGGGCGGGACCCAGGCGTGGGTAGAGCCAAGGTGGGGAGGCGTGGCTGGGTCCAAAAGAGAGCCTTTACTGGAAGGGATGGGCGAGGATAACTTAAAAAAAAAAAAAAAAAAAAGATAAGATATAGAGAGACCCAAAGCCCAGACAGAAGACAGGTTCACTACACCTCAGTGAACTAAAGGATGTCAAAAACTAGATTTCTTAAACAACCGTATTAACTTAGCAGCATGGAAACCTATGCAGTGTTAAAAAAAAAAGGGGGAGATACGGGCAAATTCTCTGCAAGTATCAGTAGACTCATGATTAAGAATCTCTAATGCATCTGAACAGTATTTATACGGATGTTCACTTTATAACTATTCAATGGTGCATATGTAACATTAACCTTTTCTGTATATGTTATATCTCATAAAAAGTAAAGAAAACGCACAATAATGGAGAACTTCTCCACTTTGAGTTATGCTTTTGGGCTATATAGATCATTAAAATAGAGCTGCATCCTGGTTTCCAGAAATCCTCAAAGTTAAAATAAAAATTCAGATCCTGTGCTTTTCACCTATCTCACTCATGTTCTCTATTATTATCCATGCACTATGCAACAGTTGGCTTTTTTTTTCCCAAAACACAAACCATCATGTTAGTCTATGTAATATGTGTGGTTTACCAGTTTTGAAATGGAGGAAGTCATAGTCTTAGAGTTAGCTGACAATTTACTTTTCCAGTTTAACTTTCCTTCTCCCCAGAAATGCTTGCTAATGGAGTGAGTAGCTGAATTTTCAGAGTAATGATGAAAAAGAAACCGTTGCCCAAGGAAGACAATGCAAATCATTCTTACTGAAGTTTCCCTTAGAAAAAGCATTAACTATTTTTAGTCTGCTTTCCCACATCCTTTCAGTCAAGATTCACAAGATCATTTCTTAATCATCTTCCTTAAAGAGATTCCTCTTTAGAGTTAGTTACATGGGCACAGATATGAAGAGTCAGAAAAAAAAGCAAAATTTGAGTTTCCTGACACAAAAACAGCAAGCTTCTTAAGTTCATTAGTGTGCATGCGTGCTAAGTTGCTTCAGTTGTGTCTGACTCTGTATGACCCTATGGACTGTAGCCTGTTAGGCTCCTCTGTCCATGGGATTCTCCAGGCAAGGATACTGGAGTGGATTTCTATACCCTTCTCCAGGTGAACTTCCCAACCCAGGCATCAAACCCACGCCTCTTACATCTCCTGCAATGGCAGGAAGGTTCTTTACCACTAGCGCCACCTGGGAAGCCCAAGTTCATTAGACTTACCCCTAAAAATTGGCCTTTCTTTATGGTTGTCAATTACCTTTAAAGGTAAGATGAAGGATGAGCAAAAGCATTACTTATTGGTTTCCCATCTTTTTCTCCATCACATGCCTCAGCCCTCGGGGAAACAGCAAAGCTTAGGGTCAGATTTTCACAACCTAGGTGGGGGTGGGGCTAAGGGGTGACTTGAAACACTTACTGCAGTTCCCCAAGCATGGGGTCCTGTTCTTTCAAGTGTTACAAGAGAAATGAAATTACAAGAACACAAAATGAGAAAAATTAAATCAGCAAATTGTTACAATCAAAACCAAACCTCTAAAAAAGGGTAGAGGCTAGTGGTTCTTTCTTGAAAGTATTTTCCCCTCCAATGAGGTAAATTTCATATACATAGTCCTAATGAATAAAACAGGATCTAAAGCATAAAACCCTTTACATTATAGCCTTTGTGACAGTGATTCTCAATACTAGAGAGTGAGAAATAGCATATCAGAAATTCCTTGGGAGTCCCCCGTGATGAATTCTGAGATCTATTTACCTACTTGTATATGTGTTACTAGATAGCTTTTTAAAAGGTGAGTTTCTCCCTGTCTTTCACCCATTCACTCCCACACTCATCTCCTTAATCCTTAAATTAACAACCCAGTCTTCATTATTGTCTCTTGAATCAATTCAAGTCTCTCCCTTCCCACTTCTGAATTAATTAAAGCAACTAACTTTTCTTTTTTTTTTTTGGCCTGGACTACAACGGCCAACTAAATGAGCTCCCATCTCCAGCCAGAGACCCCTCCAAATCCTTGCCTATCCTAAAATGATACTTAAACAATGAAAATCTGATCAAGTCATTTCTCTGCCTAAAAGCGTATGAAGGCTTCTCAGTGGCTTTGGGGCAAAGTGCAAACTTCTTGGCGTGGCATGTAAGATGCCCACGACCTGCTCCCAGCTCACCCACCCAACACCAGCTCTCACAACTACTTCCCCCGGCTCTAGACCACACTCTCTCTACTCACTGGCCATGCTGCATTACTCACTGGCCTCCAGATCTCTGCAGAGATCACTTCCTCTATTTGAATGTCCTTCTTCCCTCTTCACCTGGTTAATTCTTCGATGTTGTCAGAAGCCATGTCTCCTATGAAACTTTCTCTGACCTGTCAATTGGGGTTAGGGTCCTAAACCTTCACCTTCATCTGCTTCCAAAATATTTCAACCTACCCCAAAAGGAATGTCCACAGTCACTAAGCAGTCACTCCCCATGCCTGTCCCCCAGTACATACACCCAACAGGGTTCTCAGTACTCTCAGGGAGTCTGTTTTCTCGTCTGTCCCCCAACTAGATCACAAACTCCTTGAAGGCAGGGAACATATTCTGCAGAATCCCCAGCACCTAAGAACAGCCTGGAACATAACAGTCATGCAAGACAGTCTGGGTTAGGGAGGTGAGTTTAGGAGTGGGAGAGTGAAAAAAAAAGAGAGAGAGAAATTTTAGATTCTTTACTATCTTTACTGAAAAGTTAGGGTGATTTTGGAGGGAATTATAACTGTGGAGGGAAAAGAGGAGGCATTTAAATGACAGGTCTTCAGAAGATCGTCCTCTGACTCCACTTTTGACTCTCATGCTTTAGGATCTCCTACCCACCTCTAAGGACCCCTTTCTGTGTCCCCAGGAAGAAAAGTTGCTCTCAGCTTTGCTCCTTTTGATCATGCCTCAAACTAGAGTCTACGGTTTCCAGTGGTGCCTGGGTGGGAGCTCTAGGCTTACAGGTTTCTTGGAATAGCAGGTACTGGAGGTGGGGATGGTGTCTGGTGATTGGGCTCCAGACTGATTTCATCTTTGTGCTTCCCTTCCTCTGTGAAAGACACTATGGCTTATTGGCTCCCAAGGACAAACTTCAGTTTGGTAAAGTCTTAACCTTTATTTTTTTAAATAAAATTTTCAGGATCACAGACATAGAAAATAAACTTATGGTTACCAAAGGGGAAAGGAATAAATTAGGAGTTTGGGATTAATAGATACATGCTACTATATATTACATAGGGAAACAACAGGAACCTACTTTATAGCACAGGCAACTATATCCAATATCTTGTAATAACCTACAATGGAAAAGAATCTGAAAAAGAACAATCTGTACAACTCCCTTTCCTGTATACCTGAAACTAACACAAGTATAAGTCAACTATACTTTAATCTTTAAAAACGAAAGTTTTTTTTTCTCAATTATCAAAGAACTCACCTTATTCTGTAATCTGTGAGTCTTCATTTTTTTGAGGAGGAATTTTTTTGACCAGTTTGCTGAAATTATAATAGAGCTGCATTCCACTTTCAGGAGCTATTTTGTCATGGCTAGATAATGGTCAAAGATTCCATCAGTTTATTTTAATATAGTTATTCCTCCAATGGTGAGCTCTGGACTGCCAGTCCCTCATGGTTCACTGCAAGAAGGAAGACAATAACAATTCAGCCGAATTTCTGATGCATTCCAAGCTCATTATCTCTAACATGATCCAACTCATTATCTCTAATATGGATCTTCTCTCAAAACCCATCCCACTGGACATTCTTTATTGGGATGAATTGTCAGTAATTATTAGCAGACACAATGACTGAAGAATGACTGAAGCAGCCCAAACCTGCTTCTGATAATTCTCCTCTCTCTCCACCACCCTTCACATGCAGAATTGTCACCAAGCCAGGGTCTTCTTTCTTCTGAGCATGTCTAAAGTCAATTCCCTTCCCTAATTACTTCCCTAGTTACTGTGTTCTGAGTGAGGGCTTTTAAATGTTTCATCTGCTTCTTGTCTGCAGCCCTTCCTAAATGCAAAGCTGATCAAATAATTTCCTATGTGCAGCTCTTTGAAGACTTCCCACTACCTACAAGAAAACAGTCAGTACTACTAGAATAAGATATAAGTTCTTCCCTGATTTGACCTCTTGTCTCTCTACCTGCACTGTCCAATATGGTAGCCATCAACCACAAGAATCTATTTAAATTAGTCAAAATTACATGAAATTTAAAACTTAGTTCCTCAGTTGCATGAGCCACATTTAGTGGCTACCATATTTGACAGTGAAGATAATAGAATTTTTCCATCATTGCAGATGGTTCTAGGCACTTATGCCTGCTGTTGTTGTTTAGTCACTAAGTCATATCCGACTCTTATGCGACCCATGGACTGTAGCCTGCCAGGCTTTTCTGTCCATGGGATTTCCCAGGGAAGAAAACTAGAGCAGGTTGTCATTTTCTCTCCAAGGGGTCTTCCCAACCCAGGGTTTGAACCCTCGTCTCCTCCCTTGGCAACTTCCAAATGACTCACACCCTTGAGCATTCTATGCTTTAGCTAAAGCAACTTCCTTTAATCAGATTACTTGCCCTACCCAACTGAGCTTTTCAAGACAAAGCTCAAAAGTCACCCTATTTGGTGGAGTCATTCCCAACCAAATCTCCCACCCTCACATGGTTTGCTGATTCCCCCTTTGGGCCTCCATTGTACTCTATGCAGACCTCTACCCTGGCCCTCCTAACCTCCTTGTCACCTACTAGTGTTCACTATGGTGTGAGCTTGCTTGGTGGGGGAATGGGCCCGATCATACTTATCTTTGTGTTCCTAGCTCCTAGACCAAAGCCTGACATATAATATACACTCAATTTTTTGTGAGTGAATATATATTACAAATAAATATTCAAAAGGTCAAGAGTCTTCATAAATGGCTAACATTCCAATTTAAATCCTTCACTGACAGGTAAAAATCTGGGAGAAGAAATATGTTGTCAGTCAGGTCATCAAAATACTGTATATCCTCTCTTAAATCACAGTCTTATGCTAGAGATGCATTTCATTTAAAATTAATCTTTGAGCAGTATGACAGTTTGAGCAGGTAACTCAGGTATTTTGACAGGTATAGCAGGTGAGACTAACTGTACAAGCAAGCAACTCTGGCTTCAACAATCATTAGATACACACCTGTAATATTAAAAGCATGAAAATTTGGCTAGTGTTTTAATGTTTATTAAGTGCCTAGTATAAAAATAGTTTGTTGGGGCCAAAAAAAAAAAAAAAATCCCAACACAACCCAATCAGAAAATGGACAGAAGACCTAAACAGACATTTCTCCAACCCATTTCTCATGGGTATAAAAGACATTCCTTCTATCCACACACTGAGGGTGGAGGAGGGCAGCAAGTCCTTTGGTGTCTCTTATAAGCACACTAATTCCATCACAGGAGCTCCGCCCTCATGAGTTTAACTAAGCCTAACACCTCCCAAAGCCAGAACTTCCCAATACCATCATATTGCTATCCAACCTGCAACCTCAGCTCAAGTCCTGTCTCTTCCATGAGGCTTCATTAAGCTGCATGAACCCCTGCTCTATCCCCACACCCCTCTTATTGGTACTTCATCATACATGCACTGCTTCATGGTGGGCTTCAACATAATAATTTGGGGAGGACAAAACATTCAGGTCATAACACTGCCCTTCAGAACTCTCTGACAGAGATGTCCCTCATTGCTGCTGAAGGATATCGCCAAGATCTGTAAGTCCCTCTCTGATTCCCCTCCCACAACTTCCTTTGTCCTCTTCCCCTTTATCCTTGGACTTGTAATAACCTATGGTGGAAAAGAATCCGAAAAAGAGTATATGAGGAAACCAATCCCACTTTTGCCACTGTGGTAGTCTTTTCGTGTTTAAATTTTTTTTATTGATGTATAGTTAATTTACAATGTCATGCTAGTTTGGAGTGTACAGCAGAGTGATCATATATATATGTATGTGTACATTTATATATGGACATATTTGTGTGTGTATAGACAAAGTAACTTCCCTGACTTCCTCATTTTAGAGAACCATAAAAGGAAGTGTATGAACTACAGAAGCCCTAAGTAACCTCTCAGCTCTGTAATTATGTTATTTTAAATACAGTGGCCTATATTTGCTCTATTTGTGGACTTTCTCCAGCAGCATCCTAAAACAGAGAACTGTAGCAAGGCTTAAGCTGAGGTGGAGAAAGATACCAGACAAGGGCTGAGCTGATCAGGTGGAACTATGCTTACACTGGTGGGTGTCAGGAGGCCCATTTGGCAGAAAACTCTTCCTTCTCATGCCAAATGAAATGAAGTTGTGGTCAGTGGAATGGAAACATCAAGAAGTGATTAAATGAAAGGTGATTGGTGCGTCATCGGTGCTGTTACAAAAATTGTACTCTAATGTTGAAAGGTGGGAAGTCCAAATTTGTGATGCTTCCAGCATGTATAAGTGAAGTACTACTAAAGTCCTTCAATGATAGAAATAAGGGAACATGTACTGCCAAGTATATGACTTTCATTCACAGAAAGAACAGTGATCAGATTGTGATCCTCAGAGGTAAGCATAGCTCCCAAGAAAGAAGACATTCCTTCTTGCTGTATGAATGTCATCTTTCAGACAAAAATCACTGCAAAAAAAAAAAATCAATGCAAAAAATGATTTCCAAAGCCAGCTTCAATGACATACGACTGCTCAGATGACTTAAATGATCCCTGTGTAGACCACAAGGCCACTTTTGTTACCTGTATGTGAGGGAGCCATCTGCTGTTGAAATAGGATCCTATAGCTACAATTTCTTCCATTTTTTTTTCCGAACTACATAAACTGCAGAAGTTTAGCACCAGTAATTCAGACCAAATATTTTATAGAATTTAAGAAACCAACATAACTTTTAGGGATAAGTAACATACAGTACCTTCCCTGTCTCTTTTGCAAGTCAGAAAATATTTGTTAAGCATCTATATCCATTTATTAACACATTGAAATTCTCAAGTTTCTGGCATGCAGGAAATAATGAAGCAATCTGTATTTTAACAAATACAAATAACAAATGTCTCTGCCAATTTCCTTCTCAGTGTTTTGGGGAATACTATGAACTTGTCTTGCCTAACCCAGTGCTATCCAACCTACAACCTCAGCTCGAGTCTTATCTCTTCCATGAGGCTTCATGAAGCTGCATGAACCCCTGCTCTATCCCTGAGACACCCCTCTTATTGGTATTTCATCATACATGCACTGCTTCATGGTGGTATATACCAGGAAACTAACATTTACCATATGTCAGCACTGTTGTAAGCATTTTACCTTTATTTACTTCTCACATTAACCCTATGACATAGTCACTATTATAATCCACATTTTTTAAAAGAGGAAACTGAGTTCTAGAGAGATTAAAAAAAAATCTTGTCCAACATCATCAAGGTTATTAAGCAATGGAGCCACAATTAAACCCATGTATCTACCTTTCCAACTTGTTTGTAAGGCCCCAGAGGACAAGAACTGTGTTATACATATTTTTTTTTTGAGTTCTTACAGTGCCTAAGCTGGTGCTGGAATCTTAGGAGCTGATGTTTATAGTTTTACTACAGTTTGCTAAGTTTCCAAGAAGTCAGAAGACCCATGGAAGAAGATGGTTTGGTCCTGTTAATCAGCATGATATAAAACAAATCTGGGGAGAGACTACAGTAATAACAGAGGACTGGAACTGAGGACGTACTGTTAGCCTGGCACTGTGCTGAGTAATTTTATATAGTAACCTATTTAATCCTATTAATAAATCATTTCAGAGAGGTCGTATTACACATATTGTATCAATAAGGAAACTGAAGCACAGAGAGATGAAATAACTTGCTTGAGGTCACACAGACTCCAGCCTAAGCCTAACCTGTATGCTGTCTATCAGCATTACACACTTACGCAACGGATTTAGAAATTGTGGAGAACACACAGTGATGAAGACGGCCTTCCCATTGAACACCAACTCTTAATCCCAATCTCTCAGTAGGTTTACACAGGTCTTCAAGGAATCCTCTGGTTACTGCTGGCAGCACTAAACTGGCCTCAGGGGGGCACTGCTTCCCTTTTAACACTTCAGTTTTTACATGCTTGCTTTTAAACAGTGGCAATCCTGAAGCAAGGCTGGGACATTTAAATCAGAATTCACCACAGTCAAGGGTATTAACTGAGACCCGGGTTTGATCTCTGGGTCGGGAAGATCCCCTGGAGAAAGAAATGGCAACCCACTCCAGTATTCTTGCCTGGAGAATTCCATGGACAGAGGAACCTGGCAGGGTACAGTCCACGGGGTCACAAAGAGTTGGACACGACTGAGTGATTAACATTAACACAAAGGGTAGTAACACAAAGTAAAGAAAGCATAACAAAAAGCTCCACAGCCTGGTTACAAGGTGTGGCCCTCTCTCTAAGGCTTGAACAAAGGGGAAACTCTTGAGGTTCCTTCCTGCTGAGGCTCCATCCTTATGTTTACCACTGAAAAACACTAGCCTGGCACCTGTCCTCCTCAAACTCAGGCTATTAGAGCGCGGGGTCCAGGGCAAGGTGGGACTCTCCCGTGGGTTGAGACAGAATTCAGAATTCCTGTTTCCTGGACGAGGGTCTGCCTTTCCCACAGATGACGGACACGGGAGATGAGTGCCCTCTTGGGAGATGCCTCCCCTTCAGCCACTCCTCCAGACAGGAGACCTATTCTTAAGCCTCGGCAGGACAAGTCCAAAGTCTGTATAAGATATTTACACGTAGTAGGTGGTCATACACCAACTCCTTTGCTCAAAAGAATCAAGAGATGAAAGGAACGCTCACACTAGGACGACTGAAAGACTGGAGAAGCCAGCGAAACGAACAGAGCCAGTCGGGCACACAGCCGGACCCTCCAGGGTACATCTGCGCATGCGCCCGTGAACACAGTCTAGGGGGCGGGGATACACGGTTTGTTTCCAGATACACTAATTTAAGGTGCTAAAGATGATGCTAAAGCTGAAACTCCAGTACTTTGGCCACCTCATCCGAAGAGTTGACTCATTGGAAAAGACTCTGATGCTGGGAGGGATTGGGGGCTGGAGGAGAAGGGGACTACCGAGGATGAGATGGCTGGATGGCTTCACTGACTCGATGGACGTGAGTCTGGGTGAACTCTGGGAGTTGGTGATAGACAGGGAGGCCTGGCGTGCTGCGATTCAAGGGGTCGCAAAGAGTCGGACACGACTGAGCGACTGAGCTGAAGTGAATGAATGAGAGACCACCAAGAAGACTGCATGTGGAGACAAGATCAAGGACAGTACGTCTCTGATCACACCTGGTAATACTGCCTCCTGAGCTGCCAGGAGCCTGACTGCTTTGAGAAGAACCAGACCTGTAATTGTTGATGCTCAAAAAGCTATTCGCTAATTTTACTGAATGCCGACGTGATGCAATTTATCTTTTAAAACCAACTATTTCTGAATCCAGCAACAATGCTTTACTTAGCAGTTTCTTCCTCTGGAGCCTGAATCTGGGATTAATTTGCTTTTTGCCTCTCCAATGCACCCCGTCTAGGTTAGGATAATATAGACACTCAAGTGGTCCAGCAATTCCTTCTAATATAGGGCACACCACAAGTCGAAGACACTGCAGAGCCAGCAGCTACTGATGAGAATAGATTGAACAGTTTCTTTTACTTGAAAAAAATTTCCTTCCTGATTATTTAGAAATAATGTCACCAGTCTTCTAAGAAAGGCTTCTGTGGACACAGACATTTGTGATACCTTCACATAAAGTCTGCAAATGACAGCCTTACTTCACTTAAAGGAAGGTCTGCAAATGACAGGATGACAGCAAATCCATCCCCTGCCTGTTTATGTATGGCTTACAAGCTAAGGAGGATTTTTATACTTTCTTAAACAGTTGGAAAAAAAAAAAAAAAGGACAATATTTTCTGACATGTGAAATTCAAATGTCGATGTCCCTAATAAAGTTTGATTGGGACACAGCCACGCTCATCTTGAGTCTAAGGCCACTTTTTCTCCACAGGGGCAGAATTGAATAGCTGCAACAGAGATGATAGGGCCTGCAAAGCTGAAATAGTCCATATTTGATGCTTAACAGAAAAAGTTTAGCAACTCCTGACATTGTGACAGACGCTTTTTCTTTGATGCATAAACTACATCTTCATTCTTTTTCAAATTACCTCAGTGGCTTTATTTTACAGACAAAGAAAGGAGAGGCCCAAAGAGGTTATAAACAAAATGATCTAAAGTTTGAATAAAACATTTGGCCAAATCATTTAAGTTCTCTAAACCTTAGTTGCATCACTTATGAAAAAATAGCATTGACCTCATACAGCTGGGGTGGAGGTGGAAGGAAATAATGCATATATATGAGGTTTAGCACAGTGTCTGTGCATCAGTGCTTAATAAACAGAGCTATCTTTATTAGTTAATAATATCCTTATTACTATTAAAACTCAGATCTTCCACTTCAGTACCATTTT
The DNA here is from genome assembly GCA_006410875.1 of Neotragus pygmaeus. NCBI lineage: Eukaryota > Metazoa > Chordata > Mammalia > Artiodactyla > Bovidae > Neotragus > Neotragus pygmaeus. Next base: position 1,443,483 of record SJYV01050388.1, read on the forward strand.
CATTATCATAAACTAAAAAAAAAACAGGTTATATAATTATTGGCTTTAAAATGTTGTGTTTTATCAAGACTCTAGATAGTTTCCACTCACTCTCCAGACATCTAATCCACTCATGTGCTCAAGTTTCTACCAAGGTGACATCATAACGTCTACAGATGGCTTGGGGGGGATGGATATCACTGACTCAGGAAGATCCTAGGACCATTTTACCTTTTCTGATCTGTAAAAGGAGGAGAATGCTTGTTATACATAACTGAAAGCTCAAAGATGAGAGACAGGAAGGCACAGTAAAACTATACATCTATGATGTCTTTTGCAAAAGTAGGCAATTCCTAAAACCGTTATCCTTTATTGGCCATCAGGCTTGTCATCATGTGAACTGTGACCTAAATATAACCCTTAGGTTTTCTTTACTCCTTGATTTGGAGAGGAACAAGCAGAACTTTTGGAGAAGGAAATGGCAACCCACTCCAGTATTCTTGCCTGGAGAATCTCATGGAGAGAGAAAACTGGTGGGCTACTGTCCATGGGGTCGCACAGAGTCAGACATGACTGAAGCAACTTAGCACATAGCAAACACAAGCAGAACTTTGGAAAGGTGCCAGTGATGGAAGAAGAGAGGAAGTTGTCGGCAGAGAGAAGTGAAAAGATCAAGGATTTTTTTAAAGCTTCTTGCTGTGTACCTAACCATTATTCAACTACCTACCCCATGTCTCTCTCCTAAGGACTCTCTTTACCTCCTCAATCCACCTTCCTTTCTTCCTCATTTTTCTTTCTCCTCCTGTCTTCCCTGTTTCCTTCTTCTATCTCTCTTGCCCCACTCCATCCTGCTTCTCCTTCTTTCTCACTTTGTCTGAAGAATGTTATTTATTATTAGTTTTTATAGGATAAAACACTATTCCATGTCCTTAATGTTATATTATTCTTCCTGTCACGTAAATTATTGTTCTTATTACTTAAGAAATAAAAATTAAATAGGACTTTACTGTTTGCAAATGTGTTGTTTTGTTAATAATAGGTTCTCTCAAAACCATATTGGAAACTAGTGTTCCAAGTCACAAAAGTGATTATTGATAGCTTTCACTCTATTTTTTTCCTAAATAGGGAAGTGTCTCTTGACAACAAAAGAGCTTCCTGCATTGTGAACTTGGAGTATCATTTGGTTAATTTAGCTCTTTACTTTTGCATTTTATTGTGGACATCTTTCTCTGATCCATTTTGAAGGTGTTCATAATAATGCCGTTGCCTAGAAAATAAATTCTGAATTCTCCAAGATGGTGTGGGAGAGGGTCGCTGGTTAACCTTGACCTCACTCTTTAGCCTCATTTCTCACAACCTTCACTTTATGTTCCACATCAGGTGACTTTTCCTGACTGTGCCTTTCCTCCTCAATTTCTCTCTGCTTGTAATACCCTACCTTCTTTCACCAAAGCTGCCAACTGAGATTGAACTGGTCTTTCAGCCCAGATCAAAACCAGCCATTATATTTCTCTGAACTATGTGCATGCTGTCACTTCCGTCGTGTCTGACTCTCTGCGACCTTATGGACTGTAGCTCACCAGGCTCCTCTGTACATAGGGTTCTCTAGACAAGAATATTGGAGTGGGTTGCTATGCCTTCCTCCAGGGGATCTTCCCCACCCAGGGACTGAACCCACATCTCTTCTGGCTCCTGCATTGGCAGGCAGGTTCTTTACCACTAGCATCACCTGGGAAGGCCCTGAACTCCTGTACCCCTTTATTAACTCCTCCATTGGGGCAGTCCCCAGATTTGGGATTGTGCTGTTTCTATCATTGTTTATGAATGCATCCTCTCCCACTACTCTCCGTTCTATCTCTATTGTCCCTTCGAACTTACACAATGCCGGCATACAGTAGGTTTTCTGTGAATGCTTAAAGAAAGAACAACCTACCATCTCCAACCTAGATTCCCTATTTAAGATCTGAAAAAAAAACTTAATTTAAAATGTTTTCATTTTTTATTTTCATTCCATTTAGGAGTCAAATCCTTATATAATACCAGATTTTACGTTAGTATTTTTGACATGAGCTTGGTACGCCACTGCTAGGTGGTTCTCTACCTAAAATCTTAGTTCTGGGAAAAATAAAAACATCTGCCATTGGTACTTATTCAAGCGCCATAATCACAGATTGGAAAAACATGACTATGAATCTGATTGTGACCTTTAGGACGGCTTTAGGTTTGGCAAAACTATTACGTGACCTCAAAGCTGGCTTTACTTCTAAATTCCAGTAATCCAGAAAACATTGTGAATTATTTATTTCTCTGTAATGGGTCTTAAAATGTGACGTTAACATCCTGGAAAAAATTACGTTTGAATCCATTTATAATTGAAAGACAATAAGGTTGATGGTATTTTTTGGAAGTGCCCCTCTCTACAAAGAAAGTAAGAATAGATTATATATTCATATGTTTTCAAATGTTATTGGTGCTTTATTAAGACTCAAGACATCTGATCCACTAACGTCCTCAAGTTTCTGCCAAGGTGACATCATAATGACCAGAGATGGTCCTTTGGGAGATGGATATCATTTACTCACAAAGCAAAAGCAATATATTTTTGTCTCAGATTTCTTAGCAACATAAATTAATTTTGTTAAAATAAAGTTATTCTAAAATCTGCTGTTTTTTTTTTCTCTTTTCAAGTTCAGCAATTTCCTCCCAAACCGAGCCTATTCCACGACATTTTAGAAGTAGAAACTTTTTTTTCTCTTGTTAGACATTCAGTTGTGTTGGACTCTTTGTAAACCATAGACTGTAGCCCATCAAATTCCTCTGTCCATAGAATTGTCCAGACAAGAATACTGGAGTGAGTAGCTGCTCCCTTCCCCAGGTGATCTTCTCAACCCAGGAATTGAACCCAGGTCTCTTGCATTGCAGGCAGATTCTTTACCGTCTGAGCCACCAGGGAAGCCATCCTCCATCCCCACCCCCTGCCTTTTTTTCTTTTACAAGGTTCTTTCTATCTAAATAGAAATAAACGTACATGGGGCAGCAATACTATATTGACTTTATGTAAAATAGGAGCCAGCAAACCAAGGGAGGCGGACTTGGCCCTGGGATTACCAAGGGTGTGATGTATCTGTGATGGAGTCATTGTCATCGTTCCTGTCTTCTCAAGTCACTTTCTCCCTCTGCAGGAAACCTGAGTGTCCCTGACAGCGCCCCTAGTGGTAGTAAGCAGGAATGCAAGCATTCCTAAACCAAGGTCCTTGATGGCATCCTTTGGGATGAAATGGGCTTAAGTATTCCATAATATCCCCCAAGCCGAATTCCTGGCTTCTTGGAAGGAATGACTTATAGGTTAAATCTTCAGAAATAGGGCTCATGAGTAAAATCTGGCTGATTTGTTAATCATTTACAACCATGCCCCAAATCTTGCTTTTCTGCAACATGTTCCTCCCCCCCATCACCCCCACCCCCNGCCTTAATAACTTATGTGGGGCTTAGTATCAAAGGTCTAGAGCGGCCTCTCCAGGCACCGTACTCAGAGTAATTGGTACCAGGAAGGTTACTAAGTGTTCTCTAGATAAGTTATACTAAAAATTGGTTCACTCAGGGAATCTTGCTTTTTGAAAATACCCTGGTTTAGTTTGAATCAGGTTTTGCCAGAAAACTTGAGTAAGGGTTCCACTGAGATTTCAAAGATATCTCTCACTTTCAATTTTCACCTGACATTGATATTCTCACCTTTGAGCATCAGGCAGTTGATCTCTCTCCAGAGCCCTGAGGGGAACCTGCCCTTCTTGATGTTGGTGTGAGGAGGGGGTGCTCCAGGCTATGCCCCTGCATAAGTCCCTCCCTGGGCTCCACATTAGGACGGCTCCGCAAGCACATTCAGTGAAGGGTGATCGATTCTTGACTCTTGGCCGATGTCCACTGGAAGAGTAAGTGTTCTGCACAGTAATTTAGACTTGCCCACTACAATTCTAATATATTTTGAAAGTGGGGCACCCCTGACACCTCCTCAGTGTTCGCACAGGCACTAAATTAGGCTGATGTGCTGTAGTTGCAGAACACACATGGGTTTGCAGTCAAACAATTCTGCGATTTTTCAGCAATCGATTTTACTTCTTTGAGTCTCAGTTTCCTAATTTTCAAGTCAGAGGTAACAGGAGGCATCTTACAGGACTGCTGCGCGATTTCGGTTAAGACAAGGTTTAGAAGGAACTTAGTGCAATAGCTGACACACGCAGCAGATGCTCCATCAGTGTTCATTGCTATATTTTCCATTCTTTTTTTTTTTTTTTGTCCACAAGTATCATCCTTATCAGTGCCATAGAAACAGGAGACTGCCAATGCAGGGAGATACAGGTTGGATCCCTGGGCTGGAAAGATTCCTTGGATTAAAAATGGCAACCGACTCCAGCATTCTTGCCAGGGAATGCTATGAACAGAGGAGCCTAGAGGGCTACAGTCCATGGGGGTCGCAAAGGAGTCAGACATGACTCAGTGACTGAACAACAATAAAATTTTAAGTAGCAGAATACAAAAAAAGAAAAAGAAAAAGAAAGAAAGAAAGAAGAGACTGCTGAGAGGCACTGTAGATGGGATAATCTCATTTTCAGTTTACTCTCAGCTTTTTCTGCTGAGATTATCCATTCATTTTGAACTTTAATTCTCAGAGGTCTATCATCTTGGAGACATTCAAGTTAGAAAGAACTGTGGTGTGAAGTGATCAAATCAAAGTGAAGGATTTGGATAACAATAAAGATGTTGCTTATCTAACTTGGCCTTGGGACAGGCAGAGCTGAGTGAGGAAAATGAATGAAGAGGTTCCCTCTCACCATGCTTAGTGCTGACTCCAGGCTACAAGGTGAAAGGCAAGTGAGGGTCAGGGATCAGGTCAATCTGTCCTGATAGGGCCCCCTGAGATCATCTGTACAACATGAGGGCTGATTAGCATTTTGGGGGAGGGGGTGGAGGAGTCCACTGGTGAGCAGGTCAAGCTGAGATCAGGACAGTAAGAAGATCTCTAACTCTACCCTTCTCCAAAGCATCCAAATTAAAATCCTTAGGAAACTTCCCTGGTGGCTCAGTGTAAAGAATCTGCCTGTAATGCAGGAGAAACATGTTCGTTCTCTGGGTTAGGAAGATCCCATAGAGGAGGAAATGGCAGACTACTCCAGTATTCTTGCCTGGAAAATCCCATAGAGGAGGAAATGGCAGACTACTCCAGTATTCTTGCCTGGAAAATCCCATGGACAGAGGAGCCTGGCAGGCTACAGTCCATGGGGTTGCANGATGGGATTTAATTATTCTCACCACAGAGCATACACCTACAGGATGCTTGTGGCAAGAAGGCCCATTGGCTCCATCTACCAGTGACCCCAAGAAAAATAGTTTTATCTTTTCCCAGCTTGGTGACACAATTAATTATAAAAGGTAAAAAAAGAAGTGTAAAACTTTTTGGAGAAGTAACAAATATAGTGATTCCATTCAATAAAGATCAATTACAATTTCTTTTACAAAATAGTGATGATTGGCAAGTTGCCCTGNAAAATAGTTTTATCTTTTCCCAGCTTGGTGACACAATTAATTATAAAAGGTAAAAAAAGAAGTGTAAAACTTTTTGGAGAAGTAACAAATATAGTGATTCCATTCAATAAAGATCAATTACAATTTCTTTTACAAAATAGTGATGATTGGCAAGTTGCCCTGATAGATTTCAAGGGTCAAATTTTGTTTCATTTACCCTCAATCCCCCTGTTGCATTTTTTGAAAACACATCCAGTAATTTTTCCAAAGAAATTTTCTATTCAACCTTTGGAAGGGGCAATTTTAGTTTTCACAAATGGTTCCTCTAATGGTAAAGCAGTCACAATTATTGATGGAAAATCCCACGTTCAGGTAACTGAAGAGACATCAGCCCGGAGAGCTGAGTTAAAGGAGGTTATTTGGGCTTTTCAACATTTGAGAGACCGTATCTTCAATCTTTTGACTGACTCTCGATATATTGTAGGGTTGTTTCCTCATATTGAGACTGCTAATATTCTGGAAAATAAACCTACCATCTTCTCCTTGTTATCTGATTTACAGGAGATTAAACATAGAGATAAAAAATATTTTGTGGGACATATTGGAGCCCATTCCAGCTTACACAGCCCTTTGCATGAAGGAAATGCTTTGGCAGATGCATTAACTAAAGTAATTACTTTAAACTTACATGCAAAGATTGACAAGGCCAAAAATTCTCACAAAATTCATCACCAAAATGCAGCTGGTTTAAGGTATGAATTTCATATCCCTAGGGAAGCAGCTAGACAAATAGTTATGTCCAAACTGTCCAACATTTAATCCATCTCCACCATTAGGAGTAAATCCCCAAGGCATTAGGCAAATGGACGTAACTCATATCCCGGCCTTTGGAAATCTGTCCTTTGTGCATGTTACCGTAGATACCTTTTCTCATTTTATTACAGCCTCTGCTAGATCAGGTGAAGCAACAAGAGATGTAATTCAGCCCTTGTTTCAGTGCTTTTCCCAAATAGGACTCCCTGAACAGATAAAAACAGATAATGCCCCAGCTTATACTTCTGCTGCTTTTAAGAGTTGTCAACAATTTTCCATAGTACATTCAACAGGAATACCTTATAATCCCCAAGGCCAAGCCATAGTGGAGAGGGCACACCAGACTTTAAAAATTTAAAAAGTCAGATAGCTAAATTAAGACAGGGAAAATTTAAATATTCCTCTCCACATCATGTTTTACACCATGCCCTGTTTGTAATTAATCATTTAAATGTGGACACACAGGGACAGACTGCAATGACGAGACACTGGACTCCTGAAGGGGCTATGACTTGGCCTCTGGTTAAGTGAAAAGATCTCCTTACGGGAGAGTGGAAAGGGCCAGATATACTGCTAACTTGTGGGAGAGGGTATGCTTATGTGTTTCCATAGGATTCTACTTCTCCGGTTTGGACCCCTGAGGTTACTAAACTCCCTGAAGTCCTGGAGTCCAGGACCAAGAAAAGATGGGGAGACCAGAAGCTCATCGAGTCCAAACCTGAGGGAGCCAAGGAAACACCAAAGGGAGAGTGACCCTTCGCCTGAGGTTTCACTGCTAGTACATCGCTTCAGGCACCTGGCGCTTCAGGAGACATGCTGATCAAGTTAAACAGTATTCTGCCCCACCTCGTCGCCGTCATCGTACTTAAACAACCACTTCCAGCACGGTACCAACGTGGGGCCAGCTAAAACATCTCGCTCAGTGGGCTGAAGAATTAATAGAAAGGGGGAGATATGAGGCCACTCCTATGATAATGTTTGTGGCTATGCTTGCTGTGTTGGCTTGTCAGGCCCTCCAGCAGAAAAAGTTCATTGAGCCTATTTGCCTAATCCACCTTCTTTCCAGCCTGCTGATTGGATGAATCAGCCCATTCCTGTTTTTGTTAATGATACTCTTCTTTTGGGTGGGGCTTCCATATATCCTTATAATGTCAAAACAGCAGTCAGCGCTCCCTTCAATATTTCAGGCGTGTCCATTTATCCACCTATTTGCTTTGCCATACTTTCCTCTCTACAAGAAGTAGCTCCAGTTTTGAATGGATGCGTTAGCACTTCCTTGAAAGGCATGCTCACTGATTCTCCGAAAAGCGATGGCAAGAGAGACTTTTGGTCTTTACAGCTGCTGATGCCGGGGGTGCAAGAAAGACTATTTGAAGCCTTAAAAAAGGCAGCCCCTCATTTAAAGGACTATCCGAGCTGTGCACTCCCTACTTTGGACTCTGATGAACAAGGACTACAGGCCTGGGAAAGCATAAGCAGAATTTCTGGCTTTCCTTGTTGGAAAGAATGCATGTACGCCATAAAGTTATCTATTCCCACTGCTGCCACCAGACATTTTCTGACCAACTGGGGGTGCCCCTATCTTTCGAATCAATGATGGGGCTTGATTTATGTAGAGCCTTATAGGCCCATATGGAATAATTCATTTCTCCCTATGCCTTTAGTAATTACTAAGTGGCATGCCGATGGATGGGTTCCTCCTTTAGTGAGCTTTGATGGAACAGGTCCCACGCAGCTTGAGGTATGGAAAGCACTGGCTGCCATGGCACCTGTGATTTTACATAGACCTTTAAATGAACAAAGATATATTGTACGGGCCTGTGTACATTCTCCCTACGCCTTTTTGTTGGCCAGAAATCAGAGTGATTTGGAAGTTTCTGAAGGAAAACTGTTTATAATGTTATATGTGTGAATTGTTTTATATCAAATTGTGATTATAATAATTATAATAATTATAAGGCTGTGATGACTGTAAAGCAACCACCATATCTGATGGTTCCTGTAAAATTAGAGGGACAATGGTTTGATGATTATGCATTGAAAATTTTATGTGAACTCAACGGCTTAATTTCTCGACCTAAGAGATTCATTGCAGCTCTGGTTGTGGGAATAACTGCCTTGATTGCCATAATTGCATCAGTTATGGTTTCTGCTGTTGTCCTGTCAAAAGCAGTGCATACAGCCTCATTTGTTGATCAGCTGTCCAAAAATGTCTCCGTAGCTCTTACTATGCAGAAAATTATAGATAAGAAAATAGAAAATAAGGTCAACGCTTTAGAAGAAACAGTCCTGCTTATAGGGCAAGAAATTACAAATTTAAAAATTAAATTGTCTTTAAGGTGCCATGCTAAATTTAAATGGATGTGCATTACCCCTCTACAAGTGAATGAGTCAATGTACTCTTGGGAACCCATTAGAAATCATATTTTATGCGTCTAAAATCATTCAGATTTTAGTACTGACATTTCTAAGTTACATAAGGATATTCAGAATACGAAGCAGGTGGAGTCTGACTTTTCCTTTCAATGGCTTTCTAATTCCTTCTTTGAAAATCTGGAGGGGTATCTTTCCCATGGATCCTTTTCTACAATAATGATTAATGCGGCCATGTGCTTATGCCTGTTAGTTCTGATTTGTGTAATGGCCCCGTGCCTTTTCAGAATACTCAGCCGAAACGTCTCTGCTCTATCTACTGAGTTTCATACCTATGCTCTAAAAAATAAAAAAGGGGGGAGATGTCGGGAGCCACGTTAGGCATTACTGACAAAATGGTCCCCAGCCCCCTCTCCTCATTCCGCAGGCAGGGTTCCTGGGATGAAGGAGTTAGGCCTTGTAATTCTGACTTGTCTTTTCCTCTCCTCGGCTGAGTTGACTGAAAAGGAATATTAAGGTGCTTATTGTTCTTGAGAGGAGCATGAGAAGGCATCAAACCTTCTGCAGCATTGCTCTGAAAATAATTCATAAAGTTAATCATTGACATTTGTTCAAGGACTTTTACAAAAAAGTGTTCCAGGATGAGCACATAGGCCACAGCTTGAGGCCATGGGAGACTGATATCTGGAGCCTATTTGCAGGGAGATGTTTATGGCAAAGGAGTTTACTGAATTTAGGGCTTAGAAATAAGTAAAACAGAAGTTAAAGATTTAAGGAATGTTGTAAAGTTAGCATATTTTACTGTAGCTTATAGAAGTTAGGAATTTTTAGAGACACTATAGCTAGAAGCCTTTGTAAGAGATAGTGAGCTCAGGATGTTAGGGGCAAACAGGATTTAGGAAGATAAGTAGTAAACTGAGGAATGTAGCATGAGTTACAATGTAATCACAAGTTAACTACAGGACCCATTAGAGAAGGTAGACAATAGATGATAAGGCTGATTCCCAGAGAATCACTGAAGCAGGAACTCTGAAGAGCAACAATGATTTATGGAGATAATAAATCTGGGAGAGGGGGAACTGAAAATGTTAAACCTCTGGCCTAATGCTTTTGTAAAAGTATAAAAGAGAATCTTAAACTTGGAATAAACAGGCAGTCCATAGNTGAGCAGCAACAATGATTTATGGAGATAATAAATCTGGGAGACAGAAAACTGAAAATGTCAAACCTCTGGCCTAATGTTTTTATAAAAGTATAAAAGAGAATCTTAAACTTGGAATAAGCAGGCAGTCCACAGAAAAATGAGAGGCTGTCTCATTCGCCGACACTGTTCATCTCTTCAGGTTGAATCCCTGGCTGCTGGAGTTGGACTCCAGCAACTGATGCCAATAGAGACACCTTAATTGTAGCGACGAAGTGAACCCCTTCAGAAGATGCTTTTCTTCTGCTCCTCTACAGAGTGTGCTTAGCTAAAAATCTGCTGGGTAACTACAATAATTCAGACACAATCCTAGGTACAACTTCCTCTCCCTTCTAGAAGAGACAAAACGATGCATGACAGACAAGGACAAACCATGTCCTTCCAGTCCTCATCATAGATGCCACAAAGACACACACTCAGAGATTCAACCAACCAGGCACCAAGGCCTTTATCTCTGAACAAAATAATGATGAAAGGCATGAGCTAAAGACTCACTTTCTGGATTTGAGACTGGCTATGACCTTTCCTTACTGTATGGCACTGAGAAAGTGATTTGACCTGTCTGTACCTGAATGAATGGTTCCACATGAACACGAATGATTCCACTTGTATACACCTGTCTGGCACACACTAGCACTCCCCAGTGTCAGCTGCTGTTCTTATCTACTCAAGTCTGAAAAACCCAGGTCCAGATCTCTTTCAAGCAGCCATCTGCCTTGTGACATTTTGAATTCCCACCCCGTCACCAGCTATGTGCCCTGGGGAAAGTTATTGAATCTCCCCGAGCCTCAGTTTCCCTCCTGATAAATTGGGCACAATTACAACTACTTTCAGAAATCATTGGGAGGATTAAATATTAATGTTTGCAAAGTGCTTCTCTGTTGATGGGAATGTAAATTGGTGCAGCCATTATGGAGACAGTATAGAGGTTCCTTAAAAAACTAAAAATAGAACTACCATATGATCCAGCAATCTCACTCCTGAGCACATATCCAGAAAAGATGAAAACTCTAATTTTAAAACACTCATGTACACACACACATGCACATGCACCCCAATGTTCACTGCAGCATTATTTACAACAGCTAAGACATGGAAACAATCCAGCTGCCCATCAACAGACAATTGGTCTATATCTACACACTGGAATATTACTCAGCCATAAAAGTTGCCATTTGCAGCAATGTGGATGGACCCAGAGAATAACATACTGAGTGAAGTAACCAGACAAAGCTAAATATTATATGAAATCACTTACTTATAAAATCTGAAAATAACACAAACAAAGCTATATACAAAACAGAAACAGAGTCACACAGAAAACAAACTTATGGTTACCAAAGGGGAAAGTGGTGGGAAGGATAAATTAGGAGTATGGGATTAATATATACACATACTATATATAAAATAAACAATAAGGGTTTACCATATAGTGCAGAGAACTATATTCAATATCTTATAATAACCTATATTGGAAAATAATCTGAAAAATAATATATGTATTATATATATTGAACTTTGCTGTATACCTGAAACTAACAGAACACTGCATTATCAACTATACCTCAACTTTAAAAAAGTGCTTCACACATGTAAATATATTAGTACATAGTAGTTTTCATTTTATCATTTGTCAAAAGAGGGATAACCTCCACCCCTGCCTTGCTTATCGCATTGATTGCTGGGAGAAGAATGTATTGTGAGGAGAATGTACTGGAAAAAGCAGTGTAAAGTACTATGTAAATGTTCTGGTTTCCAGCCCCGAGGCAATCGATGGTACAGGCTGCAATAGTTCTGCAGAATCAGGAAGCTAAACACTAGGAGAGTGTAGTCCATTATGCAGTTGTAAACAAATCGGTGCTTTTACCATTAGGAAATCCCAGATCAGTCAATGTAAACAAGTCCACCTAAGGCTTGCTTGACAACAGCACTTTTTAATTTACTGAAAACTGCTTTCCAGGTATTTAATTTTAAAGCCACCAATATAGGCTGGTAATTAATAATTTAAGAATGTTACATTAAAATGGATAGATTTTTTTTTTTTTTTGGAGAGTTCTTTATGGCTTGGGTTTTCTTCTATTTTAATTCAGTAGATGTTGATATGTTGGTTCGGATTGTGGCATATAATGATTTTCTGCATTTTGACCCAAAGAAGATGAGTTTGAAGTACTCCTGGGGCTTGGGTATAAAATAAGGGGACCACCACCCTCAATCCCTGAGGCAAGGAATCTGAACTTGAAAGACATTTATCTTTCACAAATGGAAAATATGAGGGAATTCTTTCTGAATTATTTTACATAGGGTTCCCAGAATTTAAGTTTTTTCCTATCGAACTTGAGAAACATTGCTTTTTTTCCTACAAAGCTATTGCTTTTGCTAAGTCACTTCAGTCGTGTCTGACTCTGTGCGACCCCATAGATGGCAGCCCACCAGGCTCCCCTGTCCCTGGGATTCTCCAGGCAAGAACTCTGGAGTGGGTTGCCATTTCCTTCTCCAATGCATGAAAGTGAAATGTGAAAGTGAAGTCGCTCAGTCATATCCGACTTAGCGACCCCATGGACTGCAGCCTACCAGGCTCCTCCATCCATGGGATTTTCCAGACAAGAGTACTAGAGTGGGGTGCCATACAAAGCTATTGCAGTTCACCAAATAATAATCTCTACGCTAGGTTACTAGACATACTGGAGGTCAGCACACCTCTCCACAATGGAAATCCTTGAAGAACACGTCCTTTTGTTTTTAACTGCAACAAATACTAAAAGAGTTAAATGTCTGATGGAAACATGAGTAAAGCGATATACAAGTTTGTTTAGACTTCCATGAAATCTGTTTTCCTCCTAGCCAGTTTTGCTTGCTTTTTGTTTTTGATGTGGACCATTTTTAAAGTCTTTATTGAATTTGTTACAATATTGCTTCTGGTTTATGTTTTGGTTTTTTGACTCCAAGGCATGTGGCATCTCAGTTTCCCAACCAGGGATCCAACTCACCTTCCCTGAAGTGGAAGCATGTAGTCTTAACCACTGGACTGCCAGGGAAGTGCTAAAACAGACTTTTTAATCAACAGGTATATAACTGATACGACTGCATGTTCCAGGGTTGACTGGAGATGACCTGGCGGTAAGGAGAGCTTTGGGGAGGCCACTAAGTTAGATAAGGAAAGCATTTATGTGGTCTAGGACAAAGCAATGACGTTGAAATTTAAGAGAAGGGACAGAATTTGGGAAATACTGCTAAAGTGACTGTGAAAAGAATATCGGTAGAGGGTAGGGAGAAAGGGGAGTGGTAACGTTCAGGTTTTAGCTTAAGAAGACAAGGTACAAACAGTGCAGCAGGCATTTGGAGACATAAAGAGAGATAGGTTTAAGACAAGCTGTTGTTCAGTTGCTAAGTCATGTCTGACTCTTTTTGATCGCATGGGTTGTAGCCCGCCAGGCTCCTCTGTCCATGGGATTTCCCAGGCAAGAACACTGGAGTGGGTTACTATTTCCTTCTCCATGTTCTGGTTTTTCAGCTGTGAGGCATGTGGGATCTTAGCTCCCCAACCAGGGATTGAACTCACACTTCCTGCACTGGAAGGTGACGACTTAACCACTAAATTGTCGGGGAAGTACCACCTCCTAGTCCGTTTTGACCCCTCTTACTATTATCTCTCCTCCATTAGACTTGGAGCCCATTGTAGCCTGAAATGTGCTTTTGAATATTTTGGTTTTCCATCAAAATGCTTACAGCTCAATAGTACCATGCACATAACTGGGGATCCATACATGGTTTTTGAATGAATTTACTTAGTTTTTCGAATTGTGTCTTTTGTAGTGAAATTTCAGATGAAGACTTTTAATCAGGAGTTGTTTGGTTCTCGGGAATAATAAGATTGGAAGGTGTTTTCTTTCTTTCTGGCAGAATAAAATCTGCATGTCCTGGAGAGAGCTTTGGAAATGTATAATTGATGTATTTTTGAAATGCTGCCCTGGTTTCCTGTAACTCTTCCTCCAGGAAGTCTTTCCAATTCGTCATAATTCCCAGTTGCTTCGCTATGGACAGCAGCTCCCCCTGAGTGTTAACCAGTTTGTCCATCACATTTCCAAGTTTGGCCTGATGTGTTTTCTCTGCTTTTTGAAGAACTTCCTGAACCTCTTCTTGCTTCTGCCTCTGAGTCATGCAATAGTAGATGTTCATTTCGTGTTGTTTTTCCTTTATCAGTTGGTTCACACTCTTCTTCTGATCCTTCACAATTGTGACATCAGAACTGATAAGTTCCTCCATGGCCTTTCTACCAAAAAGAGTAAGAGTTGAATGTTAGTGGTTAGATGGATTACCCACTAAAAACCAAAAGATTTTGTCTTTCACCACAGATGGAGAAGACATGACTGCATGGTTTACATGAGTTCCAGTCTGAGACAGGCTGGTCAAGATGAGCTTTTGATTAGATGTTAACAATCAAAAAGTACTCTTCAGAGCAGGGAAGGAACACATGGATTTCCTTGCCGTGGGCTAGAGTGAAGCCACCAGTCTACTGACTAATGCTAACTTTAGGGAGTCCACCAAGGTCAGAAAATATGAATGGAGAGTTCTACAAAGATGCAGAAATAAGGTCAGAGCTCCAAAACCCTAGAGAAAGTATTTCTACTCACCTTTAGTTAGAGAACAGGAAACTATCTCACAAAGTGAGTTTAGCCTTAATTTTGATTCTATCAGCAATATTCTATGACAGCCAAACTTTTTGGTCTCAAGATCACTTTCACTCTTAAAATGACCAAGAAACCCAAGAGCCTTTTTTAATATATTTAGTTTATATCTATTGACCCTAACAGTTTCAAAAATTAAAGTCAGATACTTCATCAGCATTATAAATTCATGTGAAATATTAGATAAATTCATTAAATGTTAAAACAAAAAGCTTATCTTATATGAAAAATATTTTTATATAAATCAAAAATCTTTTGATGAGAAAAGTGGCATCATTTTACATTTCTGTAAAACCCTTTACTGTTTGGCTAAATAGGAGAAAAGCTAGATTTTCATTTTGCTTCAATCTGTTGAAGTATCACATATCATAAGACCCTGGAAAGGAGTTGTGGCTCTAACAGTCTTTTTATGGGCCTCTTGTAGCTGGTGATCAGAAGGCCCTTTTGGCCAGCCTTTCTCCATAGCTCCGCCCATTCAGGCACTTAGAAGGCTCCCCTGCCCAGAGTCCTTCTTTGTTGTTCCGCACATCAGACACATAGAGNGTCCTGAGATGGAGTAAAAAGACAAATCATGTCTTAATATTATTAAGAAAATACCTTTGACCTTAGTGTCCTACTAAAGGATCTGGGATCATACTTTGAGAACCATTGCTGAACAAATTCATATGCCTCTGATTATAACGTATCTAAAGGAAATCAACCTTGAATATTCATTGGAAGGACTGATGCTAAAGATGAAGCACCAATACTCTGGTCATCTGATGTGAAGAGCTGACTCATTGGAAAAGACCCTGATGCTGGGAAAGATCAAAGGCAGGAGGAAAAGGGGATGACAGAGAATGAGATGGTTGGATGGCATCACTGACTCAATAAACATGAATTTGGGCAAACTCTGGGAGACAGTGAAGGACACGGAAGCCAGGTGTGCTGAAGTCCATGGGGTCTCAAAAAGGTGGACACGACTGAGTGACTGAACAAGAACAAGAGATCCACAGTGGAATTCTAAACAGGGGGTTTCCTTAGTGGCTCAGCTGGTAAAGAACCCACCTGCAATGTGGGAGACATGGGTTTGATCCCTGGGTTGGGAAGATCCCCTGGAGAAGGGAAGGGAGTGGATACCCATTCCAGTATTCTGGCCTGGAGAATTGCATGGACTGGTTGGAACAAGTAGGACACAACTGAGTGACTTTCACATTCACTCCACATATTAGTTTCTGCAAATGTTCTAAAGAATGCTGGAATCTTGCAAAGTCTCTAAATGAGATCTGGTGTGCTGCAGAGTGGGTTCAGCTGACTGGAACAAATTTGAACCTTTGACAATTATTTGAAGAATGTCCACCATATGCCAGGCTCTCTTATACGCACTAGGGACACACCAAAGAACAAAATGGACATTCTATGTGGATATACTTACACAACAGGCACAGCAGTTTCCTAGTCTTAGTCAACTGGTTCAGTGAAAGATGGCCATTGAAAGTCTTGCACCTTTGAACTTCATGGAGGAAGGGGCCAAAGGTGGGCAAAAGTGAAGGAATGAAGGAGGGAGCAGAAGGCTCAGGGGAGTGTAAGGAGAGACCCAGACGCTCCTTTAGGATGGGCAGAGTTCCTGAGATGGAGTGGAGGAGGCAGAGGGAGAGGAGAATCACCATCCACTGCTTTGGACAACTCACTCAGGAGTTACTGTCTTCTCTAACTTTCTCCCCAAATCCTCTATTTTCTTCCTTCTCTATCTCACAATGACTTACAGCCTATGCAGGTAGGGAACCACTGAAATAGCCAAGGCTGAAGCCTTCATTCCTATTTATCTGTACTTCCTATAGGATTTTACTTTTGGCTCTCTTCTAAACAGTTCTAACAAGGAAATTTTGCCCATTAATTATATACAAATAGATTTGTTAATTCAAGCAGTGAAGCAAGAGACAAGTCCTAGGCCAGGAGGCCAAACAGAGAGGTTTCAGTCTGGGTCCAGCTGTGTCAGCTACATGAGCTTGGGCAGGTCACTGAGCACCCAGAAACAGGTTTGGAACCTCTGGATATTCCTGATAATTACTAGGGCTCTTGAATGCTGACCTGTTAAAACTGGCCAACCCCATCAAATGTTCACTACATATATAAAATGGTTACTTTGGTATTTTTCACATATATGTATTAATAAGTGTATATGTGATCTGATTTATGTAAAAGTTACTTCAAATTATGCACATATATAAGGCAGTTCAGTTCAGTCACTCAGTCGTGTCAGATTCTTTGCAGCCCCATGGACCACAGCACACCAGGCCTCCCTGTCCATCATCATCTCCCGGAGTTTACTCAGACTCACGTCCGTCGAGTCAGTGATGCCATCCAGCCATCTCATCCTCTGTCGTCCCCTTCTCCTCCTGCCCCCAATCCCTCCCAGCATCAGGGTCTTTTTCAATGAGTCAGCTCTTCGCATCCAAAGTATTGGAGTGGTGGCCAAAGTATTGGAGTTTCAGCTTCAACATCAGTCCTTTCAATGAACACTCAGGACTGATCTCCTTTAGGATGGACTGGTTGGATCTCCTTGCAGTCCAAGGGACTCTCAAGAGTCTTCTCCAATACCATAGTTCAAAAGCATCAATTCTTCAGTGCTCAGCTTTCTTTATAGTCCAATTTTCATATCCATACATGACCACTGGAAAAACCATAGCCTTGATGAGATGGATCTTTGTTGGCAAAGTAACGTCTCTGCTTTTTAATATGCCGTCTAGGTTGGTGATAACTTTCCTTCCAAGGAGTAAGTGTCTTTTAATTTCATGGCTGCAGTCACCATCTGCAGTGATTTTGGAGTAAATATATCAAAAAAGCAAGGAAGGATACTGAACTACATTCTTTTAAATGATTGTCTCTGGGAGACAGTGGGCAGGAAGCAGGGAGTCAGGACTTAGTAAATTTTGCTCTCTCTGTATTTCTAGAAGCTTAGCTTTGTTTATAGCATTATGATTTGTGTAAAAAGAAAGAGACCAAAAGTAACACATCCACAGTAGTGTACCATGTGGGCTAGAGGATGTGAAGACTGTTATGTGTTTGTAGAAAAACATTTCTTAATACCTTGCCTCCCCTAAAATTGGAGATATGGAATGAAAAGCACAATTTTTAGGGCAGTGGTTACCTTGCAAGATAGGAGAAGAGGAAACAAAGGTGGTTGAGGAAGAATATGGGACTTTACAATTCCCCCAAAAGGCTGGTAGGCCCTTGAGTATTCGTGTTATTTTCCTTTACATCACACACACACACACACACACACATATACACACACACTCTACAATATATTATATACTGTTCCCCATGTTTGATATATTCTGTAATAAAAATGTAAAAACCCAAAAAGTAGGAAGTATCTATGGCATCCATCCTATCCTCTTTCCAAGTTGATTCTGACAGGGGACACACTGATTTGCAGGGGCGCTCCCTGGAGTACCTTCTCTGAGACTGGATCTCTTCCTGGGCAATGCGCCTCTCCTGCTCTCGCGCTTCCTGCACAGCCTGGACCTTCTCGCGGTGGCACTCCATCATGATCCTTTGGATCCTGTGGACCATGCGCTGCTCGGCAGCCAAGTGTTCTCGCTGCAGTTCTTCTTCCACGTTTTTATGCAATTGCATCTTGGTCCTAATTGCCATGTCCTTAAACAACAGGAAAACCAGGTTTAGATGCTACAGCTTTGATGTTTGAAAATGAATACTAAGAGGTTATTCAGATCATAATTTATCTGCCTGATGGAATACAGACCGATTAAACCTGATGATTTAAGAGTGTATAAAAATAAGAAGCAGATCCACAGATATAGAGATCAAACAAATAAGTTACCAGTGGGGAGAGGCAAGGGGGAAGGGGTGATATAAGGGTGGGGAGAAAAGGAGGATTTTTTATGGGGTTGTATGAAATCAAATGTGTGAAACTTTTGAAAATTGTAAAGCACCATAGAATTTAAAGAATTTTTCATTCAATACAAAAAGAATTGTTTAGAAAAGTGAAGGAATACTGAAAAAGAAAATTAAAAAAAAAACTTGGGGGGCGGTGGTTGGGAGGGAGGCTCAAGAGGGAGGAGATATATATACATATATATATAGTTATGACTGATTTGCATTGTTGCATGGCAGAAACCAATACAACATTATAAAGCAATTATCTCCCAATTAAAAAGAAAAACTGAAATGGTATGTCTATACCATGGAATATTATTAATATACAGCTATTGAAAAAGAAAGAAAAGGAGTAGATACTATATGGGAAACTTATCATGATGCTAGGTAAAGCCAGAAATGTACACACTATATAGCATAAGTAGGTATACTATGGTTGTTGTTTAGATGCTGACTCATGTCTGCCGGTTTTGCAGCCCCCTGGACTGTAGCCCACTAGGCTCCTCTCTCCATGGGACTTCCCAGGCAAGAATACTAGAGTGGGTTGCCATTCCTTCTCCAGGAGAATCTTCCCAACTCAGGGATCAAACCCACATCTCCTGCATTGGCAGGCAGATTCTTTATCACTGAGCCACCAGGGAAGCCCAAGTATATACATAGATAATATTGAAAAGGAATACGCAAAAGGAAAAGTAATTGAGTCGTGGTCATTTATTTTTTCATGGTCATGTTTTGATTCTTCAAATATTCGATGGCATTCTATTATCTTTATCCATGATTAGAAATACAGACTACAATTCTGCTTTAGGAAGTCAGTCCTGGAAAGTGGCAGAAATAATGATCAGGAGAGTCTCTTGGGTAGGAGGGGACCTGAGCAAGCAGTCCACAGGACAGCAGTCTCAGGAAGCTGCCTGCGTGCCCTCACTGTCCTTCTGGAGTATTCCAGCTCATTCACCTTGAGGGGCCCGTCCTCAGTCACAAAGCAGACAGGAACAAGAGTTCCACCACTTGTTCCTGTAGAAGGACCTATGGAGCCTTCAGCTAGGTAAAGAGAGGAGACATTTGTCAAACCAGGACTAGGGACTTCCCTGGCGATCCAGTGGTTAAGACTCCATGCTTCCAATGCAGGAGGCGCAGATTCGATCCTTGGTCCAGGAATAAGATCCCACATGCTGTGCAGCATGGCCAAAAGATAAAAACACACACAAAAAAACAGGACTTGTGGGCAACAGGCTCTCAAGGGAAACCCTGTATCCCTGGAAATGCCCAATGAAGGCATGGTATGCCAGGCACAGTGCTGGGCCCACTGCTCCAAACAGGAGGCTGGAATTCCATCCTCGGGACTCACTGCCTACTGGAGGAGACCCAAACTCCATCCTGCAACCACTGTTCTAAAAGAAATACATACCAGAAAGGAGGGGCAAGTTAATTCTCTCCAGTTGTTTCAAAACTTTCATTTAAAGGGAAATGTGTATCTCTATTTTAGGTATAAGAGAGAACATACAGAAACTAAGTTGTTCAATATTCTGTAATAACCTAAATGGGAAAAGAATTTGATAAACAATAGATCCATGTGTCAGTATATGTATAACTGAGTCACTTTGCAGTACACCTGAAACTAATACAACATTGCTAATCAACTATGCTCCAATATAAAATAAAAAAATTAAATGTAAAAACAAAACAAACAAAAAAGAAATTATTTCACAGAGTGAGTCATTGGAAGAACTAGGAGCAGAAAGCAGGATTCTCACCCACCAGTTTCTNCTCAGTCGTGTCTGACTCTTCGCGATCCCGTGGATTGCAGCTTACCAGGCTCCTCCATACCATGTGTAAAACAGCCAGCTAGTGGGAAGCTGCTGCACAGCACAGGAAAGTCGGTTTGGTGCTCTGTGATGACCCAGAGGGCTGGGATGGGGGACGCTGGGAGGGAGACTCAAGGAGGGGATATATGTATACTTAGAGATGATTCATGTTGTTGTACAGAGGGAAATAACACAAAACTGTAAAGCAATTATACCCGAATAATAATTTTTTAAAAACCTTTAACTCTTTTTCATGTTCCTCTTTTAGAAACTGGATTTGCATTTTGTACATATCATTTGCTTCTTTGAGGGCTTTCTTCACTGCTTGTCTTTGGCGTTCATCAGCCTTTGAAAGAGAGTTCATTTATTCGTTAATATAATATACATCAGGTTTTCATGTTTAATGAAAATTAGCCACCACCATGGGGCCCCACTAACTGGCTCTATTCCAATCTCAGACCTCCCACAGCACACTGCTGTCTCAAGCAGAGATGTCCCTAACACAGCCCTAGCCCCTGGCTAACATTACTGTTTCAGGAGCTTCCCAGGAGAGCTTTACTGCAGGCTGCTGGGTGGTCTTTTTAATTTGGCACTCTATTTCTTGTTAACTAACTATCAAAGTAATATAGGTTCATCCAAGAAATAATGGAAAATACAGAGAAGTAGAAAAATGTACAAAGTCAGAAATTTGCTGAGAAGGGAGGTTGAATATCACCTCAGATCCCCTGCATTTAGTACAGTTCAGTTCAGTTCAGTTGCTCAGTTGTGTCCGACTCTTTGCAACCCCATGGACTGTAGCATGCCAGGCCTCCCTGTCCGTCACCAACTCCTGGAGTCTACTCAAACTCATGACCATTGAGTTGGTGATGCCATCCAACCATCTCATCCTCTGTTGTTCTCTTTTCCTCCTGCCTTCAATATTTTCCAGCACCAGGGTATTTTCCAATGAGTCAATTCTTCATATCAGGTGGCCAAAGTATTGAAGTTTCAGCTTCAACATCAGTCCTTTCAATGAACACTCAAGACTGATCTCCTTTAGGATAGACCGGTTAGATTTCCTTGCAATCCAAGGGACTCAAGAGCCTTCTCCATCACCACAGTTCAAAAGCATCAATTCTTCGGCGCTCAGCTTTCTTTATAGTCCAACTCTTGAATCCATATATGACTACCAGAAAAAACATAGCTTTGACTAGATGGACCTTTGTAGGCAAAGTAATGTCTCTGCTTTTTAATATGCTGTCTAGGTTGGTCATAGCTTTTCTGCCAAGGAGCAAGCGTCTTTTAATTTCATGGCTGCAGTCACCATCTGCCGTGATTCTGGAGCCCAAAATAATAAAGTCTGTCACCGTTTCCACTGTTCCCCCATCTATTTCCCATGAAGTGATGGGGTCAGCTGCCATGATCTTCGTTTTCTGAATGTTGAATTTTAAGCCAACTTTTTCACTCTCCTCTTTTACTTTCATCAGGAGGCTCTTTAGTTCTTCACTTTCTGCCATAAGGGTGGTTTCATCTGCATAGCTGAGGTTACTGATATTTCTACTGGCAATCTTGATTCCAGCTTGTGCTTCTTGGAAGAAGCCCAGTATTTCTCATGATGTACTCTGCATATAAGTTAAATAAGCAGGGTGTCCCCTGTATCAGGGTCTTCAGAAAGATGTTTCATTATTTTATTTGAAAAGAATGCCCAGAACATTAGATAAACCTATATTTAAATTGCATATTATTCACAAAAGCATTCTCTTGTATTAGGGAATATGATTAATGGCTCACAGTCATAAATTGTATTATTATTGATAAGGATAAATGACTACGAAGACTTTTATATCTATTATCCTTTACACTGAAGCATTTTGTACTTTTGGAGAACTTTCATACAAAGCTTTTGCTGGAACCAACACTGGAAAATTCCAATACTCTTTGCTATGATGTATATATTATAGAGAAACTGAGAAATAACTTCTAAGCTCTGTGGCTTATCCTGCTCTCAAGGAGTGTTAATCCTCTTTAGGGAAGTCACATTAGCCTTTTCTTTATTTCTGGAAGAAATGCGAGCTGGAGGATAGAGTTTTTGTTTTATTGAAGTGTCTGGGATCTGACCGTGAGCTCCAAGGCACTCAAATTGCTCCCATGGCCCTCAGCAGCCATGTGGACAAGGTGTCAAGGACTTTGGAGCAAAGAGGAGCTGGGAGAGGGCTGAAAAAGAAACTCAGCTATGATGCAATTTTTGGAAAAAAAGCCACTTGGGGTATTACACACTGCATAAATGGATGGTCTACATATTAAATATTAAGCAATAATAAACGATTATCAACAAGAATGTCTTTTTTTGAAGTTTTAATTCAATGAGAATAAAGGGAGCCAGAGTCATCCACATGCAGGGGCAATTTAAAAGGATGGAAGCTCCTGATGATTTTTGCTTTTTACTCAGCATCTGTGTGTGCTGGGCACGTCATTTCATTGAACTTTCTCAACAATTCTAGAGAGTATTATTATTCCTCTTTCACATTTGAAGATGCCAAGACTACAGAGCTGAAGAACCTGGCCCACAGATGACCAGCATTCAAAGTCAGCCCTGCCCAACTCTACTCTTTCATACAAACCCCCAAAGAGAAAGAACTGCCAAGAGGCGTGCAGGCTGATTTCCGGTTTCCTTTACCTTAGCCCATATGTCAGCTTCTGCCTGTGCAATACGTTCTTTGAGTGCATCCTCTTGAAACTGTTCTTCCTTATTCAGAATATCTTTCCCAATATCTGTGGAGTGGAAGAGGAAAACAAAATCACATATATCCACGGACTGTATCTTGGCTTTCTTTTTCACTGCTATCAAGTTATTTACTAAAGTTATGTAAGAAATCCTTTTGGGAAATTTCAGTCTCTAAAGATACCAGTGAAAGAGGGAAGTTATTCCCCCAACTGATAAGGAAGGAGCTCACAGCACGGCGAGACCTGGATGGACTCAATCCCCTTCACCACAACCCACACCTCTAGTCGTTGATCAGTCACTCAGTCTCGTCTGATTCTTTGCTGCCCCATGGACTGCAGCTCCCGGAGCTTGCTCAAACTCATGTCCACTGAGTTAGTGATGCCATCCAGCCATCCCATCCTCTGTCATCCCCTTCTCCTCCCGCCTTCAATCTTTCCCACCATCAGGATCTTTTCCAATGAGTCAGCTCTTCGCATCAGGTGCCCAAAGTATAGGAACTTCAGCATCAGTCCTTCCAATGAATATTCAGGATTGAATTCTCTTAGGATTGACTGGTTTGGACTCCTTGCGGTCCAAGGGACTCTCAAGAGTCTTCTCCAACACTACAGTTCAAAAGCATTAATACTTCAGTGCTCAGCCTTCTTTATGGTCCAACTCTCACATTCACACATGACTACTGGAAAAACCATAGTTTTGACTAGATGTAACTCTGTTGGCAAAGTAATGTTTCTGCTCCTTAATACACTGCCCAGGTTTGCCATAGCTTTTCTTCCAAGGAGCAAACGTCTTCTAATTTCATGGCTGCAGTCACCATCTGCAGTGATTTTGGTGCCCAAGAAAATAAAGTCTGTCACTTTATTTTAGATGAGGAAACAGTGACAGACTTTATTTTCTCCTTCTGGTAAGAGCACCCATGTTTTTCAAGAACTTCCTCCCTCACCTGTTCTGGGACTGCCAATCACAGCAGCCAACCTGCTTGGCCCATCACATGCTCCCCACCTTCCAGGCCCCGTTAACTGGAGCACAGACTCAACCCTGGCCAAACACACTCTTTTCCTTATCCTATATAAGGCTATAAGGAGAACAGAGCTCTTTTCCTCTAAGGTTTCTAAGCTGGAGATATTAAGGTGATTAGAGCAGTTTGGAACCACTTCCACTCCTTTCTCAGTTGCTGGAATAAGCTTGTCTGCAGTAGTAAAACAACTAAGCCAACGCATGGAGATAGCAAGTGTGGACAGACTGACAGTCTTGGTACGAGAACCCTCTTGGATACCACTGTTACAAGGGTCAAGAAATCCCCTTTTATAAATAGTCTAGTCTGAGTTGTGTTTCTGTTACCTGCAACTGAAATACATATTAGTTGGCATTGATTTAACAGTCTTTGCTACTAGATTATCAGTGAGTCTAAAAGTATAAAGCAGTGAATACTATGAGGAGGATGGACATACACTACACAGGCCCAACATTGCATAGAGATAATTACAAAAGATTTAGAAAGCAGTAGGACTAAGCATGGACTGGCAAAGTTTTGCACTTCATAAAAATGTGATACAAATGTGGGCTGCTATTATCCTTTTTTATACTTAAGTTCCAGTACTTTGTATTAGTCGTTCTCCACCCTAACTGTACAACAGGATCCCTAAATAGCTTTTTTTAAATGGTGAAAAAAGGAACACACTATTAATATGAAAAATGACTTGGATCTTAAGGTTATGCTAAGTAAAAAAAGCCGATTTCAAAGAGTTACATATTGTATGATTATACACACACACACACAGTATATATAGAGAGAATATATTATATTTTATATATATATATGTTTTATATATATATGTTTTATATATAAAACATTGTCAAAGAGCTTTAATTATAGTGACAGGACAGATTAGTGGTTGCCAGGAGTTTAAATGAGGAGGTATTAAGAGGTAACATGAGCGAGTTTCTCTGTGGTGAAGAAATATTTCTGTGTTATGATTATAGTGACGGTTACATGAATCTACATGTGATAAACGTAATAAAACTACACACCAAGGAAAAAAGACCAAATAAGGTCTGCACCTAACTTAACAGTATCGCTCCAACACCAATTTCTTGGTTTTGACAATGTACCAGTGTTATGTAAGGCATCAATGAGAGAACCTGGTTGGGAACTCTGTTCTATTTTTTAAATGTGTCAGTCTTCAACTATTTCCAAATAAAAACTTATTAAATATATAAAAAATATTGTAAAAGTTTTTTTAAAAGGCCACATGCTGAGGGCCAATTCTGAAGGTTCTAATTTAGTGGGTCTGGATTAGTATTGTAACAGGGAAGAACAAACCTGACTCCATATTAGATGTTTTCGTTTACTTTAACCTTTGTATTCAATTGCTTTTGCTTAGAGTGAAAAATGTTGCCTATAGCCTGAAATATACAGGGTAGCCTGCTCTCAAGGTTATACCTTTAAAGGTATAACACTTTTCCATAAATGTAGAGTCAAAAAGTTGCAGAACAGAGAATAAGATTTGTCTTGCTGGAGGTTTACAGGAACATCATGAACTGACCCATAATGGACAATGCAAGAACAAAGGATCCTTGGACGAAGAAGTTTGCAACAACCAACCCACCCTTCCTCCCCTTTTAATATGAAAAATGCCTGCATTCTGAAAGGGGTAAGAAGGTTTTTTGGTACATTAATCTGCCATCTCTGTTTGCTGGCTTTCTGAATAAAGTCGTTCTTCTTTGCCCCAACAACTCATCTCCTGATTTATTGGCCTGTCATGCAGTGAGTAGAATGAATTTGGACTTCGTAACAGTATTAAATCCAATGAAGTTTGCGTTTGGATTTAAAAGTTCTGTAGAACACTGCCAATGTTGAGAACTACCCTCTGCAATACTTATTAGCATTTATACATGTTTTAATTTATCCACTTAATGTTTTGATTCAGATATACTAGGAGGCATAAGGAATCAACCAAAAAAGGCATATCTAAAAATGGATATCCACTGTTCTGGGTGTAAAAAGCCAAATCATTATAGAGATTATAATTAATAAGTCACACTAAACAGTTCCTAAAAGTTAAAATCAGTAATCAGTTTTGGTATTGATATTTTTAGAGGATGACCCAAATTTGATCTCCCTCTACATTTTAGTTTTTTTTTTTTTCAAAACACTCTCCATTCTATAGCTTCTTACATTTTCAAAGATCAGGAGTAAAATTTAATCACCACTAATTTAACACGTTAAAGACAGGATTTGAGAGTACTTAGGAAAACACTTCCAAGGCATAAAACCTGACTGAAAACCTGACAGGAATGAGGAGAAAAGGAAACCTGTAATTAAAATTTGATTTGCTTATGAGAAGTGCATAGATGGGGGAAGAGATAAATTAGGAATTTGGGGATAACAGATAATACTACTATATATAAAATAGATAAGCAAAGACCTACTGTATGGCACAGGGAACTACATTCAATATCTTATAATAACCTATAATGGATAATAATCTGAAAGAGAACATATATACATATATAAATTAATATAAAATATATTAAATATAATACATCTATATATAACTGAATCACTTTCCTGTACACCTGAAACATCATAAATCAGCTATACCCAAAATGTTTTTAAATACAAAAGGAGGACTTAAAAGATAAAAGTATATACATAGTACATATCCATGCTATTTATAATCTATTTTATGTCACCAGTACTAACAAAGAACACAGTTTCTTTCATCTGTTTATTAAGGTGTTACTTAGAGATATTTCTCTCCTATGTGTATGGAGTGCCCAAGGATGGGCGAGGGCAAAAAGAACTCCAAGTTATTATTATGTGCCAGGCTTTAGAATAGGTATGAATATTTCATTAAAGCCTCAAAAGAAACCTGCAAAAGTATTATATTAACATCACTGTTTATATATAAGGAAACAGATTGAGGATAAGTATCCTGCCAAGGCACACAACTGGAAAGTGGAGAAGCAGGATTTCAACCCATATTCTTCTCATGCCAAACACACACATCTGCAGGACAAGGAGCTTTGATTAGGAGAGCTGATCAAAGTCTATACAACAGGGATGACATACAATGCTATGAAACATTAGGACAAAGAAAACCAGCAAAGTCACTTACCCAGTATATCTTTGTGAGTGTAAAACCGTGTCTTAAATGGCTTGTATTCATGGATCCGTTTGAAGGTTTCCCCAAAAGGGGCTGGTGGAATTATTTTATTACAAACAGCACAGCAAACAAAGTTTGTATAATTTGGATTTCTGATCATAATTAAAGTTGTCTTTTACTATGTACAATTAAAACACTCTTAGGATTAGAAAAAGTAGTTTTAAGAAAAGTTCAAGTTTGAGAAAGCAGAAGAGATTCAAGGTTTGAAGACAATGCTAGAGGCTTGTCAGGATTAAATGATTCACCATGATTAGGAAGTGGTTATATGCCTAGTGATAAAGAATGGTACTGAAAGCTTCTGCCCATAGAAGGTCTGGGCACTGGATTTAGGAAGATTTAAGCAGCTGCTCCCTCCTAGAGTCTAGATTAAATTGTTAACTTACTTAGCAACTGTTGCTAGGTAAGACAAGCTTTGCTCATAAAAGCAACTAGAAATAATGACAAAAGGCAGCATGGTACACCTCTTCATTTCCCAGATACTTCCTATATGTTTCCTTCAGCTGCTGTAACAAATGTCTACATACTCAGTGCCTTAAAACCACACAACTTCATTCTCTTGCAGTTCTGGAGGTCAGAAGTCCACAATGGTGTCGGCAGCACTGGTTCCTTCTAGAGGTTTCAGGGAGAATCTGTTTCCTTGCCTTTTCCAGCTTCCAGAGACCATCCCCATTCCTTGGCCCATGGACTTGCATCAATATAGCCTCTTAGCCTCTTGTTTGCAGGGTGACATTACTTTTTCCTCTCATCATCTGCCTCACTCTTATAAGGACTTTTGTGATTATATCACGCCCACCCGAATAATAAACGGTCATTTCCCTATTTCAAATCCTGAACTTAATCATCTGTCAAGTTCCTTCTGCCATGTTTTTTTTTTTTTTCTTTCCCCCAGTCGTGTCTCTTTGTGACCCCCCCAAGGACTGCAGCATGCCAGGCTACCCTGTACTTCACTCTCTCTCATGTCCATTGAGTCAATGATACCATCCAACCATCTCATCTTCTGTCACCCCCTTATCCTCCTGCCCTCAATCTTTCCCAGCATCAGGGTCTTTTCTAATGAGTTGGTTCTTTGCCNATCTGTCAAGTTCCTTCTGCCATGTTTTTCTTTTTTTTTCCCCAGTCGTGTCTGACTCTTTGTGACCCCCCCCCCACGGACTGCAGCATGCCAGGCTACCCTGTACTTCACTCTCTCTCTCTCATGTCCATTGAGTCAATGATACCATCCAACCATCTCATCTTCTGTCACCCCCTTATCCTCCTGCCCTCAATCTTTCCCAGCATCAGGGTCTTTTCCAATGAGTTTCTTCCAGGGAGCAAGCATCTTTTAATTTCATGGCTGCAATCACCATCTGCATGATTTTGGAGCCCAAAAGAATAAAGCCTGTCACTGTTTTGTTTCCCTACCTATTTGCCATGAAGTGATGGGACTGGATGCCACAATCTTAGTTTTTTGAACGTTGAGTTTTAAGCCAGCTTTTTCACTCTCCTTTCTCCTTCACCAAGCTCTTTAATTGTTCTTCACTTTCTGCCATTAGGGTGGTGTCATCTGCATATCTGAGGTTATTGGTATAACCTTGACCCTTCTGTCATATAATGGAACATGTTTACAGGTTATGGAATTAGGATTCAAACATCTCTAGGGTGGTGTGGGAAAAGAGGTGTATTATTCAGTCTATCATACTTTCTGTTAAATGGTTTACTTAAAGAACTGATTTTTTAAGCCAGAACAACAAAAAAGGGAGTTTAATTTTTTTTAGATTATCTATAATGCTTTTGTGTCAGGGCAATAAAACTGGGAAAATCACACAGTACCTTAAAGGAAAAATTATTTTCAGTAAGCAAGCACTCAAAATTACTAAGGTTGGCTTTTAAAATCATAGTTAATTCATCTGTTGTCCTTGTTTTAAAATGGAAAGATCTGCATCTCAAGAATCCCCTCCTTGCTTAGAAAACTGGGACGGATTGGTTGCCTTACAGAAGATAAGGCTATTAGACAATAAATAACTTCACTGTTTACACTGGGAAATTCTTAACTAAACTGCTTGCTCTTCTGGGCAAATGGCTCTTTTATCAGAAAAAATTACTTCCCTGGGCTAAGAGGTTGCTTGCAGCTTACCAGTAGTTCATTTATCAATACTTGCTTCAGGACAATCTATTACGTTACAATTTGCCCAATCTCAACCAAATTCCTGTTCTGGAAAACATCCCTCCTACCAGACTCCAAGATGCCGTAAACATCTTGCCCTGAGCATCCCCTCCTTAGACCACTGACTTTGTCTCATTTTCCTTTAGAGAAGGAATGAAAACATCCACAGCCAAGCAGTCTTTGACAGTGCACATAGAAGACCGTGCTACACAACTTGTAACAGACCTATGAACAGTATCACAGTTAGGTTGAAAGTGAAAGTGAAGTCGCTCAGTCCTGTCCCAACTCTTTGCAACACTATGGACTGTACCCTACCAGGCTCCTCTGTACATGGAATTTTCCAGGCAAGATTCTTCTCCAGGGGATCTTCCCGACCTACGGAATGAACCCGGGTCTTCCACATTGTAGGCAGACACTTCTACCATCTAAGCCACCAGGGAAGTCAGGTTGTTCCTAAAATTCAATGGAATTCTTCCCTTGCACTATTTTTCGCAGCTGTGTACCTTGTGAAATCTACTGCTACCCTGGCTCACTCACAATCACGTGGTTTAAGGCTGCCCTCTGCCCAGTTCCTGCAGCCCTTCTTTGCTGCAATAACCTCTTGATAGCTCACTAATACTTCCCCCACCAAACAGTAACTTCTTTTGTTGAATTAGAAGAACTCTAATGATGATGATGTGGCATTAAATGCATAAGTTGAAAACAGAACTCTAGTTCTTTACCAACCAACAGCAAAAGATAATACTTTAAATTAAAAGGTATTGTGTACCACCTGTGTATTTAAACTGTATGAAGTGTACTATATAGAGAGACCTCACAAAGAAATATTTAAGGGTCAGTATAAAGATTTAATTTAGTTGCATACAGATAACTCAATTAGCTAAGCTCTTTAGTATCTACAAATCAGACATAATTACTTTTTCATGTATCTTACAAAACTGCCATAAAGCACTGGAAATTAAATCTTACATTATGATGATAAACTGCCTGTGCAATTATTTTACTTGTTAATAATAAATGAAACAAAATTTCAGAGACAAGATTTATTTACTAAGATGCAATTCCAATGATTTGGAGAATGTGGTAAATATCTAGAAATAAAACACATCTAGAACCCTTATCAGAAAGATATAAGATAAACCCCATATACTTATGGTTACTTTAAATCTAGACCTTCTTATCTACTGAGCAGTTCTAGTTTTCAAGTAACTATAAGAACATTCGGTCTTACATTTATAGTATCATTGTAACATTAAATTACAGTGATAACAATGAAATGAAATAACAATGAAATCCAAGTAACAATGAAATAATAAATTACAATGAAAACAAAATAAATAACATTTAGTTGTAGTCAAATTAAAACATCATACTCAGTATAACATACTGTCTTGGTTTTTTTTTTTTTTTTTAAGAAAAACTCCAATTACTCTGGGTTATTCTTTCATGTAATCTTTATTTTAGTAATTGAGTGGGAGTATCTTTTCAACTAAATTAAAAATCTGGACCAAAATTAGCTGAAATGGAAAACTGAAATATATGACCCCTCTGTAATTCTGTAAAAACTGTTTTTAACTGCAGGCTTTATAACAATCTATAATCATTTTCTTCTTCACCAGGTAGAAAAAGAACACTGCCTTTGCAAATAGCAAAACTAAACCTTCACAACAGCTGTAAATGCAGATTCCCCTTAGAATATTAACAATACAACAGCTGTAAATGCACATTTCCCTTAAAATATTAACAATACCATGCAAATTTAAGAGCAGCAGTCCTTTTATTGGACAGAACTTTATAATTTACAAAAATGACTTCCATTCTCATGGCACTTTTTAAAAGAGGATTTAATAAAATTAAAATACTGAACAGGTCTTTCTGTGGAAAAAAGAATGCAGTAACCGCTGCCATTTTGAAAGGATAACATTCACTCTAGGGGTCTGGCTGCAATCGGCATCCTTCTTCCTCAGCAGCATCTTCTGGAACAACAAAGACACTGTGTGGTCCTAATTTTCAGTTGAAGATTTCAGAGACCCCAGTAAACCTTCATCTGCAGCAACCAGCTCAATTAATCCCATTTAGATGTTTTCCTCCTCATATAACTGTGTCCCTCACTATCAATAGCTTCATAGAGGTCCTCCTTATTCTCCTGCGTCGCATGTAGGTAACCGATATAAGCCACGCAAAGTGAAAGGGTTATTAATCCGAAAGCCATTACAGGTTTGTTCTGTCAAAGGAAAAAAAAAAATCACAAGGTCTCAATAAGATCAGTCATTTGAGGAGACTCAAATATCTCCTGCACTTTCTGCTCGTCATGCCAAGGCTTTAGGACCACACCAGCATTCCTAGGATAAAATTTCATTTCTAATATTTATCCATTTCTTTATTCACTTAACTCAACGCCTGATAACTTAGAGACTATGGAAGACTCTTCCTTCTCTTCACAGCTGGGACATCTCCGACCTTCACCTTTAGAAGGAAATTGGTCCGGTGCTCAGTTTTCAGTTACCGATGTTGTGAAGAAGTTGCTTAACTTTTGGGGGCTCAAGTTTCCCATCTGCAAACCTTAAATTTGTTATTTTTATTAAGTGAGGAATGAAGTCTACATGTTTTTCTTGTCACCCAGGATCATGAAAAACT
Organism: Neotragus pygmaeus; assembly: GCA_006410875.1. NCBI lineage: Eukaryota > Metazoa > Chordata > Mammalia > Artiodactyla > Bovidae > Neotragus > Neotragus pygmaeus. Next base: position 1,475,391 of record SJYV01050388.1, read on the forward strand.
GGCAGAAAGCCTTTCATGTTATATACCAGGTACAGCAAAACAGACACACCCTTCTCTGGGAACTTATTCTATTACTTCAAGAAACACAGTCATAGAACAGATATGCGGTTACAATAACTCTGATTTGCTGTGTAAAATCCAAGACCCTAAGAGGCAAAGGGATGCTACTTTGATTTTTTTTTTGTTACACCACACTTGTGGGGATTTTCGTTCCCCAGCCAGGGACTGAACGTGGGCCCTTGGCAGTCAGAAGGCAGAGTACCAACTAATGGACAGCTAGGGAATTCTGGAATTTTTTTTTAAAAAGCTTTTAAATTCTGTATTTTCTGCTTCTGTTTCATTACTATTCTTAATCATCAAAAAAATCAAGGTCAAACTTTTTCAGTGGGATGGACATCTGAGAAAGGCCACTCGCTCAGAGCAGCTTACTTTTGCAGTTCTTGAACTATACTTGGCAAGTAAAAAAACACATTAGTTCAAAGTTTTTAAAACATTCTACCTTGATTTAATGATTTGATTGCTAAATTGACCTATTTAACTTTCTATGCTGGCAACTATGTTATTAAAATTCTAATCAAATTCAAACATTTAAGTACATTTTATGACTTGATTTGCATTTTTCAAAAAATAAAACTTAACAAATCAAATGTATTCAGTAACTTGCTACAAAAATATGATTAGCTAACTCCCTAACAGCATATAAATGCATGTTTTCATATTTTTCAATATATGTTTGCTAAATCTCCTATGTTAAAATATTATTAATAAGCCTAGGATTGTAGACTGATCAGATTTTCATTCTGTTTTCTTTGTTTCAATGGAAGGTCTTATTTACTTAATAGTACCCGATCAAACAAGTTTCCTTAAAATCAATGCAGCTATTAAAATTTTAAACAGGAATTTGATCAGTTGATTAAAATTCAACTATTTACCATTTAAATTCTCAAACACCCTCAAAATAATTAGTTTTATATGTATATTTAGTAAAATAGCATTTAAGATTTTCCTTCCATCTGCTTCTTATCCACAGAGAGGTTTTACTAGTTAACATCAAACTTCCATGATAAAAATCAAATGTTACAGGAAAATTAGAACTTTCTATTTCCAAAAGCCTAGGTAAGCTGAACATAAAGTCTTATCCTGGATGTATTTCTTACAGGTTTAATGAAGAGCTCTGGATTCACAGCTCGAAATAAGGTTGTGGTGCGGACCCCTCTGAGCCCTACGTTTCCCAGGTCTTTCTCCTTGGGCGGCTCCTTTTTAAAGGCTGGAGGCTCAGGCGCTGAAGACATCTTGACTAACGATGATTTAATACCTAAAAACAAAATAAGAGACTTTTTTCCCCTTCAAAGTTACGTTTTTCTGATAATGCTCTTAAAAAAAAATCATTCTACATTCAGTCTTTTTTTCGAATTCCAGTCTAGATATATACCAAAAGTGACGGTCAATTCTTTTACTACTTTGTATAATACGTACTTTGTAAATGGCCTTTAGGTTTTGTTTGGTAAAATGGTTGTTTTTCATCTCGTGGAACTAGTGAGGTAGGCAAAAGTTGTTTTCCTACTTTCCCAGGAGCCTACGGAATGTGTTTGTTGGTGNCAAAGCATCAATAAAGTTATTTGAAGTAAATATTTTTCCAAGAAAAGACTCATATTCCCAAATATAAAGAAGTCCAATGTTATTAATAATTCACATAACCCAACAAAAGTTGGCAAAAGAAAGGGATGACCCAAAAACTTGCATGTATAATATAATTAGTCATCAGGAAAAAATGTATTAAAGCAAAATTAGGATTCATTACATACTAAACAGGATGGCTAAAATGAGGACAAAAAAATACCAAGAGGCAATGTACATATTGAACAACTGGCATTCACATACATTACCGTTTGCAGTGTAAATTTGTAGTATACCTTTGAAAAACAAAGCAGCAAAGTATCTTTTTCTACATGAAGCAAATTCAGATTCTTCTACTCAATCAACTGATAGTATATATAAGGGTGAGTAGTCAAAATCTATCTCAAAATCCTTTAACAGGTGTGGACATGTTTCTATTTAAAAATAACCATATTTCTAGCTGAAGAATAGTATCAATTTTCAGAGAAATTCATATAAAAATGTCAAGTTTTTGTTCAGAAAGGGTTGTCAATTATAAAAATGCCTTTAGTTGTTGTAGAGAAACATTGGTAAGAAATGTATATATTTAGATAATCCTTTGAAAAAGCCACAGACATAATTTTCAAACCAAATCAGAGAAAATTGCATTTTGAAAATTAATCCATGGAACAGGATCATCTAAGCTTCAATAAATTCATGTGATAAAATACTGAAAATGTGAAAAGCTATGAAGAATATTACTTACAAAAATGTCTAATTATATTCAAGATTTGATAAATGATAATCATTGAAAAAATAAATGTATTTCAATTTTTAACCTTAGGAAATATTTTCATTTATATATTTAATATCTTACAATTTAATANGTGATAAAATACTGAAAATGTGAAAAGCTATGAAGAATATTACTTACAAAAATGTCTAATTATATTCAAGATTTGATAAATGATAATCATTGAAAAAATAAATGTATTTCAATTTTTAACCTTAGGAAATATTTTCATTTATATATTTAATATCTTACAATTTAATATTTATTACTCGGTAGGTTTCATGATACAAATGGAAGCTATGATTTGTGATCATTTTTACAGTACTTATTAGGAGTCAGGAAAAATAAAGGGAAAGCTCTGTGAGCAAAGGTCTCTGTTTTCCCCCAACATATTCTTTCAGGGCAAAAGTTAAGGCTGAGTCATGAAGACAAGGGAATCAATAATGAAGACATTTAGTATTGCGGGTGTCACAGAGCAAAGTGACTATAACCAACCACGACACAGAAAAAAAAAAAAAAAAAGCCACATTTCTGCAGCTGATGACAACAAGTGCCAGGCCAAGTAGATTGCTCAAACCCAATGCACACAGAGAAGTGGAAAAGAGCCCATAAGATGCCAAAGAAGTGCTAAACATCATGTTTAATGCCAAGCATCAGTGACAAAGACATTCATAAATCAATAGAGATATGAGATATGACTTGGAAACTTTTCAAAGTACAACTTTAACAAAAAAGTCATTAGGTCACAGATGAAACAAGCAAAAACAACTTCAAATACATTTTCACATTATTATAACTCACTTCCAGATATTGCTTCTTTATACTACATACATATATCCTGCCCAAAATACAAGCCATTGNTCACCCCGCACCAGTGCCACGCAGGAGGGGTGAGCAGCTGTGCTCACTGCTCCTCTATCGCCCGCTCTCTGGCAACAAACACTATGCTACCTCCTTAACTGGAAATCACTTTTCTCTTAATTTCTCAGGATCTATCCTAATAGATACAAGTATGTCTTTTGGCTTCTGGTTCTCCCTGCTAGAATGTCAACACTTTGTGAATATTTTTTTCTTCTATATACAACTGGGCAAAAGGTTATTCTTACCAATCCTGCCACTGAATGCTGGTGGGGTGGGTGGAGGGGAAGTTTAGAAGGGAAAAGATAGGGAAAGAAACTTTCCAAAGAACGGCTGGGATTCATGACAATATAATAAAATTCTTTGGAGGAAATGCCGAACCCTCAGTAAATGTTATGAAACGAGAGTCAAACACTCACATTTAAACACTTGTTGGGGCTTTGTTTATTCAAGTATTAAGTTTTCCATTTTACAGTCTTTATAAAAGCAATATTTCTGCAACCTTATTACTCATGGAGAAACTTGGGAGTTTAGTTTTTTCAAAAGTGAAAAAGTTAGTCAATGAGTTAGTCAATTAGTCAATGAGAAAACTCAACACATGTGATCCAAACACAGGTGTGTGCTGGGCAGAGAAGGTGTCCATCAGCAAGAGGATCTTGCTTTTCACTCCTTTCTTCCTCTTGCCAACCATTCTCAGTTATTCATCAAGTAAACCTCATGTTCTCTAGACATGTATACTGGCTTCATCATTACTTGGGGGCAAATGAACATTTCTGAAGCCCTGGGGGTTAACTGACTTGCCAATGACAAGTGGTCTCATCTCTTCCGACCATGATGCATTACAGCAGAAAAGAATGATCATCAACCTCTATTTACCTCTTCTTTGAAGTCCACTTTGGACATCAATTATATGAGGTAACAACTCATAAAACATAGTTCAACAGCATTTAACACATCATTCAAGCAGTAACTAGCAATTTTTTAAAAACTTCAACAGCATTCAAGTTACTAATTCTCTATTGGAACAGTGATTTTTTTCCACTACAGACAACTTCTGAAACAATTCCATAATATGCCTGAAATCTGTTCATCCAGCACAAGCTTTCAACACATTATGCCCAAGGTTACCAAAAAACGCCAATGTTTTTTGCTGAACCAGGGGTCCACTCACATGCACATTTCTTAGCTGAATTTCTTGAACTGTAAACTGAAGAAAAATGCACAAACTTAAAGTTGCAAGATAAGTTTTATTTGGGGATCTTACTGAGGTCTATCGCCTGGGAGATAGCCTCTCAGCTATATATATATTGTATTTGCACAAGATTCTCTCTTTCCTTAGCTGAACCTACATTTACTTTGATGAAACAAGTAAATAAGCAATCAAGGTAGTATTTATTATACTGTAAACTCTAGACGCTAATATTTCATTTACGTTAAACTGTTCATGTTACACTCTTTGCCAGAAATGATAATTAAAGAATACATAGGCTGGAAACTACTGCAAATGTTTATTGAAAGGGACTTTTACAAATTAAAGCGTTTCCCTGATAGCTCAGATAGTAAAGAATCCACCTGCAATATAGGAGACCCCTTTTCAATTTCTGGGTCGGGAAGATCCGCTGGAGAAGGGATAGGCTACCCACTCCAGTATTTTGGACTGGAGAATTCCATGGATTGTATAGTCCATGGGGTCACAAAGGGTTGGAAATGACTGAGTGACTAAGTGCATGCATGCACGCGCGCACACACACACACACACACACACCCCTTACATTTATGAAAATAATTATACCAATATTATTTTAGTTAAATATAAAACTATATATTTATTATTCTTAGGCTGGTCAGTGCATTTCTATTACAGTATGGCAAAATACTCCATAAATATGACAAATCTTTGATTTGGAAATTATTTTAGAATCTTACACTTTAGAACTACTGACTTTAATTCATGTATAAATGTGGAGCTGGACCATGATGAAAACTGAGTGCCAAAGAATTGGTGCTTTGGAACCGTGGTGTTGGAGAAGACTCTTGAAAGTCCCTTGGACTGCAAAGATATCAAACCAGACAATCCTAAAGGAAATCAGTCCTGAATATTCATTGGAAGGACTGATGTTGAAGCTGAAGCTCCAATACTTTGGCCACCTGATGCGAAGAACTGACTCACTGGAAATGACCGTGATGCTGGGAGATTGAAGGCAGGAGGAAAAAGGGGATGACAGAGGATGAGGTCATTGGATGGCATCACTGACTAGATGAACATGAGTTTGAGCAAGCTCCAGGAGATGGTGATGAACAGGGAAGCCTGATGTGCTGCAGTCAATGGGGTCACAAAGAGTCGGACATGACTAAGTGACTGAACTGAATGACTGACTGATACTTTAAATAAAAAGAGACAGATTACTGAGGCCCAAAAGGGACTTATTAGGTAAGAATCTGTAATAAGAACAGAACAAAATGAGACTTTTCATGTTAGAGAACGTTCTTTTGTATCTCTGCACACGCCTGGCCCACAGAACAGTAGGAATATGACTGTGAAAGACAGGCAAGCTGTGGTGGTTGAATAAGTATATAAAATGCAAACCTTAGTGGTTTCTTCACAGGTGTGTTAATCAGAGCTGATTTAAGTTCTAATTTTAAAAGCTACGAAACTAATCATAAATTCGAAGTACAGCAACAACCTACTCCAACAGAGTGGACAGTACCACAAAAACAGTTACCATCTGACACACATCCATTGGAGCTTCTAAGTCACCCCATCACTTTCTCCCACTTCTCTCTTTCTTTCCCCCCACTGCAAAGCGCGAGGTAAATCACACTTACTTATTCAGATATGATATTGATCAATCTCTAGATATACTTGCTTTCAAGATGAGTTTATTTTTAAGCCAGGACCTGGATTTATTGTGTCAAAAAGGGGACTCTCTCTAGTGTGCACACATGCGTGCATGCACACACACACACACACACACACTAGCAGGGATGACAGGAACTTGACACTGCACTGCTAGCTGGCCAATTTGGTGATTAATTTCTGTGCCGGTTGACCTCTAAAACACTCAATAAGTTAGGTATCCCAGGGGCCACCCCATGGCTGTGCAATCTGTCCAGGCGCCCCGTACTTATTTTTCATTATTTTCCATCACCCATTTCTTGTTCCCTTAAATAAGAAATTGTGTACATAATTTTTTTTTTAATAGAAGAGACTTGCATTTTTCATACCTGCCTATAAAAAAAGATCTGAACTAAGCTGTATCTACTCCATATGTCTCTCTGGGACAAAAGACAAGTCTCTTCAATGACTGGTACTGGGAAAACTGGACAGCCATATGTAAAAGAATGAAATTAGAAGATTTTCTAACACCATACACAAACATAAACTTAAAATGGATTAAAGACCTAAGTTTAAGACTGGATACTATAAAACTCTTAGAGGAAAATACAGGCAGAACATTCTCTGACATAAGTCTCAGCAATATCTTTTTGGATCCCAAAGGATCCACCTACTACAGTGATGAAAATAAAAACAAAAATAAACAAATGGGACCTAATTAACTTAAAAGCTTTTGCATAGCAAAGGAAACCATAAACAAAATGAAAAGACAACCAAAGATGGGAAAAAATACAAATCATGGGATCAAGGGATTAATCTCCAAACATACAAATCGCTCATGCAGCTCAATATCCAAAAAAAAAAAAAAATCAAAAAACCCAAACAAAAAATGGGCAGAAGACCTAAATAGACATTTCTGCAAAGAAAGCATACAGAAGGCCAAAAAGTACACAAAAAGGTGCTCAACACTGCAATGAGTATCAAAATCACAGAGATGTGTATAAGAGACAGCTCANAAAAAATCAAAAAACCCAAACAAAAAATGGGCAGAAGACCTAAATAGACATTTCTGCAAAGAAAGCATACAGAAGGCCAAAAAGTACACAAAAAGGTGCTCAACACTGCAATGAGTATCAAAATCACAGTGAGGTATCACCTAGCACTGTTCAGAACGTCCATCATTGAACAATCTAAAAATAATAAATGCTGGAGAGGATGTGGGGAAAAGGGAAACCTGCATCACTGTTTTTAAGAGTGTGAACTGGTGCAGCAGTATGGAGCCTTCATAAAAAACTAAAAATAGAGATACTATATGATCCAGCAATCCCACTGCTACACATATACCCAGAGAAAATCATAATTCAAAAAGATATATGCCCCCCAGTGTTCACTGCAGCACTACTTACAATGGCCAGGACATGTAAGCAACCTAAATGTCCATCAACAGATGAATAGATGAAGATGTGGTACATATATGCAATGGAATATTACTCAGTCCTAAAAAATGAAAGAACAAAAGCTTTGACAAACCTAGATAGCGTATTAAAAAGCAGAGACCTTTGCCAACAAAGGTCCATATCGTTAAAGCTATGGTTATTCTAGTAGTCATGTATGGATGTGAGAGCTGGAATATAAAGAAGGTTGAATGCTGAAAAATTGATGCTTTTGGGCTGCGATGTTGGAAAAGACTCTTGAGAGTCCCCTGGACTGCAAGGAGATCCAACCAGTCCATCCTAAAGGAAATCAGTCCTGAATATTCTTTGGAAGGACTGATGCTGAAACTGAAGCTCCAATACTTTGGTCACCTGATGCAAACAACTGACTCACTGGAAAAGACCCTCATGCTGGGAAAGACTGAAGGCAGGAGGAGAAGGGGACAACAGAGGATGAGATAGCAGGATGGCATCACTGACTCAATGGACATGAGTCTGAGCAAGCTCTGGGAGATGGTGAAGGACAGGGAAGCCTGGTGTGCTGCAGACCATGGGGTAGCAAAGATTTGGACACAACTGAGGACTGCAGCCATGAAATTAACAGACGCTTACTCCTTGGAAGAAAAGTTATGACCAACCTAGATAGCATATTGCATTGCCTTTCTTTGGAGTTGGAATGAAAACTGACCTTTTCCAGTCCTGTGGCTACTGATGAGTTTTCCAAATTTGCTGGCATATTGAGTGCAGCACTTTCACAGCATCATCTTTCAGAATCCGAAACAGCTCAACTGGAATTTNAAATTTATTAAATATGTTGTATGTTTATATTCTCTGTACATTGTTGTGAATTTCAAGCAGGAAAAAAAAGGAAAAATGTATATATTTCCCCAAAACAAGGTCTATACTTTGTTCTGAATTCTGTTGAGAAAATCAGATAAAAATAACAATATCCCAATCATAAAAGTTTCTCATTTTGCTTTCTTGTTGTTCTAAGATTGTGTCTAAGATTCTGGAATATGGGAAATTTTCACACTATTATTTTGGAAAATAAATACAAAGAATTTTCTTCATGTTTGCATTCTTAAGTTGCTTCAGTTGTATATGACTCTTGGCGACCCTATGAACCTTAGCCCACAAAGTTCCTCTGTCCATGGGATTCTCCAGGCAGCAATACTGGAGTGGGTTGCCATGCCTTCCTCTGGGAGATCTTCTCAACCCAGGGATTAAAACTGCCACTCTTGCATTGGCAAGTGGATTGTTTACCAAGGAGCCACTATAACCTCGATTGAATTCTAAATAGGGCAAAGATCATGTAATAATCTTTATCTTTGAATCCCAAGGCTGAGCACAATAAATATTTTCAGATCTACTGAACTTGGAAGGAGATATTTAGTGACTTATCATAAAACTCAGATTTTCAACATTTTTATCTATAATGTGAATGAATACCTTAGAGGTTTAAGGTATAAAGTTTTAACGTGCAAATGATACAACATTTGAATGGTTAATAATAAAATGCTATGAATACTTTATAATCAATAGAGCATCTTAATATATATTAAATACAGTAGTTAACAGGATACAATAGCAGCAATATTAAGTGAGTGAAGTCAGAACCATTCGAAACAGTTATCCAAAGGTGAATTTAGGAAAAACTGAGCTATCTCCTCCCAAATGAGCTTGTTTCCCCCTTCTTAAATAGGCAGTGAAATTAAATAGGTAGTGAAATTTAGGAAGAGTCTAAGTAAAGATGTAATATATTTAATTATATCTGATTTTAAATTTTAAGTGAATTAGAAAAACATTGAAAAGGGGTTTTAAAACTTGATCTTAAAGTACATAAAGAGACTATTTCATGACAGTGCAAAAATAATAATAATTTGGCAGAAACAGCTCTTACTGAGCAATCACCAAACAAAATGTGCTGGATGATCATCTAATTTTTAAAAATTGATTGTTCTCTGATGTTGTTAAAACTATAGCAAAAAATAGATTTTGATAGGCCTTTGGCTAGGAACGTTCCAAATTAGAACACTGGCAATTTCTGATCTTAGACGGGGCCATGAAAACCAGGAGACTCCACCTTACACTTGGCAGCAATTCTACTTTCTAAGCACGAGGATCTCAGGAGACTTTTGAACCTGTAGGGTGGTGGGAACCAAGAAGTGGCATCTGGGTTCCCTGGCTGTGATTCAGCAAAGGGTACCCATTTCACATCACACAATTATCATAGTAGTAAAGATGATGGCCCCAGCTTCCACAATTTATTTTTTATTTAAACAGTTTATTTCCTGCCATTTCCCACAAAATAAAAAGACCTATTCAGAGGTAAATTTATGTCCTAGAAATTTCTGACATATGCAGAAATGTGAAAAGAGTTAGATTCTGACTATGTAATTTTATCCTCTGTCTTCAGCAAGAAATTTAAAATTTTCTCCAAACTCATACTTTCTTTTAAAATATTGTCATCTCAACACGACAGCAGCTTGAAGGAGTAAAAAAATTTGAGGGCAGGAAAATTAAAACATCATTTTAAAAGATTAAGGACTGCTATGGAGCAGTCTGAGGAGTTTAGAAAAATAGTCCAATGACTAGCATTTTGCCAGATCATTTGCCAAAATGTTGACATGAGAGTTCCCTGAAACCTTTGTCTTAGGTTTCCAGAAATTTCACTGAGGAAATTGCTAAAAGAATAAACAATCCATTCAACTGTATACAGTGAAAGGTAAGGTCCACATCCAGTGTGCACATTCTCTGTTTGTAGCTGGGAAGAATTTAAATTACTTGCCTAGCATTCCTTTCTTCTTTTCAAGTATAAACTAACTCAAAAAATTAAGTAAAAATTGATGATCTAGCAATGTTTCTCTGGCTGCCATACAGTATGCAATGAGTTCTAGACTCCAATTTATTGGTTTGTCAGAAAGTTTGGTTATTTTCATCAATTTAGCTTTACATTTAACATTCCTCTGCTTAATTGAAACCATGCGGACACATTTGGTTAGCATCCACATTCCTACAAAAGTAAAAAGGGTACTTTGTTTCAGATTCTGCATAGTTTACCAGTAAATTTCATTTTTCTTGCCATAACAATTAAATACACGATTGGCCCTTAATAGCAAAGCCTTCCTAATCCCTATTGTCCATGGGTACAGCCCAGCTCTAGCAAACATCCGGTCAGGTGGAGGGAAAAGCATCATCTATAACTTTGTTTTAATAATTGTTTAAATAAATGGTTTTCCAGGGACTAATCCCAGGGTTTTAAAGCATGGCCCTTGGAAAACGGAGCAGTTTATTTAACCCCCATTCTGCACTACTTGCTCTTCTGGGACCCCCAACCAAAGTGCTGGCTGAAGGACAGGATCTAAAGGGTAAGCTAGAAAGTGCTACACATTATTACCAACTGTTCCTCTTGCTTTTTCAGTTGCATTGTGGAAAATAACTCAGGACTGGTTTATGAAGTGAGTTTAGAGAGGAATAGGATTCTAGGATTTGGACTTTCTCTGCTTTGGCAAAATAATTCCCAAAAGCCAAACAGCAGCAGGGTAACAAGCATCTGTAAAATACAACATTCTGAGATTGACTCCCAAATGAAAAAAAATGATGTCCAATTGTCTTTACGTGTTAGGGAATACAAGAGATTGAGGAAAAAAAGAGAAGAAAGTATGATCAAACGGATGAATTAATCTGACCGCTAATTGATAGTGACAAGGTTGTAGCAGTTAGAATTGCCCTTGGGTATCTATGGATGTGTTTCCTGTTTGAGACAGAGCTCTTCTTNTACAGTGTACACTCAATAGAAAATTAAAATATTCATATCTGAGTTCATACTTTAAAATTATTTAGGAGTCTGCATAAGTGACAATAATATGATACATGGACAACTCAATCAACCCAAGTTTTTAATGATCAGTTTAACAGTATAAAATTAGATGAAACAGAGAAGGGGAAGAGTTAGGATAAAGCGTAACAATAGCATCAGTGACTAACTGTAAAGTATGTTTTGCCGTAGAAGGCAGTGAAAGTATAGGAGCAGGTTTGATTTCTAATGCTACTTTATTAACTTACTGTTAGTCATTTTAAAAAGACTAGTGATTCATATGAATAACTTCTTCATATACAAAATGTAGAGAGTAATACATGCATCCTTTGTAGGATTATTAGAAGAATCAGGTATCTTGTAAACAAAATATCTGGCTGTTAATAATAGGACAGTTTACTGATAATCTACTGTGCGTTTTAATGTTAATTTTGTAGAGAACTCAATTGAGACTCAGAAAAATTGAGTCAAAAATAGCCAAATAAATTCCTGCAATCTGAATCCAGCTCTCTTGATTTCTAACTCAGTGCTATTATACCAGACATCTCTCCATCTTCTATAGTTCATCATAGTTTCACATTTCCTTTGTTGAGAATTTTTCATTTTTTTAACCTGTCCTATTATATTTTATGTATTATCGTTATCCATAAATTATAAGCTTTTAAAAGCTCATCCATATTTATACCTCTCATTTTATTGCAAATGATTTAAATATCATAGATGTTTCAAAATGCCTATTGAATGAATAAATTAATGAATTAGAAAAGAATGGCTGCAGTAATTAAATTCCTTTTCAGTGGATCCAAGAACCCAACTCATTCTGAATTCTTCTTTAGTGAATGCTACATTGATGTCAGGTTGCAGAATTTAAAATCATTATAAATATCCCAACTTTACCTTCTGGCAAACACTGCTTAGATATATAATCATAATGCTAATTTGAACTTTACATTCAATGCTTCTCAATTTTATTGCCGTTGATACTAGCACTAATTTTACACGATATTTAGAAGTTTAAAACTATTGTGATGGTAGAAAAAATTTAACATAAATTCAGTTCCACATATTTAGCAGACTCTCTTGCAGTTATATAATGCTGAAATATATACTAATGACATTTTGAAACAAAAATTAAAAGAATTCCTCTATGGACACATATTGCACATTTAAAGTCTTAATTGAAATATATAAAATTAATTATTGCACTGCAATAGACAGAAAAATCTCTGGTTAATAGTTTAGTTTTCTAGAGTAGTTATAAATGTATGTGTGTGTGTGTGTATATAAAAAGATATCATATATACATTATGTGGTTGTTATTATGCTAGAAAATATATATTATAAATTTCAAATAACACTATAAAAAACAAACATTAGAATCCTGGAGAACTATTTTAAAGAATACCAAAAAATAAAGAAAAGAAAACAAAAAAATTGATTCTCATTTTGTCAAAGCTGCAAAATCCAAGGAATGGAATCAGGTTCCATAATTTTTCTAACCTACAATCAAAGGCTGATGGGAAGCAGCTGAGTGATGATTACCATGAAGAAATGACACCAAATGAAATGGAGACATCTGAAAGTACTCAAGCTCACACCACAAAATGGTGGCATATGTAAATTCTATCAGGGTCTTTGAAAGCTTATGATTAAGTGCTCCAACAGCATAGTAGCAAATGTTTTCCTCTCCTAGAGTCCATGTTGAAATCTTCATGCTAATTAGTATTAGGGCAAATGTCACATATGGATTTAAGTGGAAATTTCTGAAGGATATAAAATACAGATTCTGTATTTGATTGAAAATTTGAAGAGAAGCACAAGGAAAGACATCCTTCTGTATAGAGATTGTTAAGGCAAAATCAATAGTTTTTTAGGAGACCTTATTAATTTAATTTTATCCAGGCTCATGTATAACACCTGGCATTTTTGTGAAACTGCAATGATAACAATGCAAAGCCAATCAGTATATATATATATGAAATATCACACTAGGGAAGCTAGGGAAGATCAACAGATATGGTCATAAACAAACTTGCACTAAGCAAGCTGACCAACATATACATAATCAGTTTTCCTTTAGCTGCTGCTGCTGCTGCTGTTGTTAAGTCACTTCAATCATGTCCAGCTCTGCAACTCCATAGAGAGCAGCCCACCAGGCTCCTTCATCCATGGGATTTTCCAGGCAAGAGTACTGGAGTGGGGTGCCATTGCCTTCTCTGTTCCTTTAGCTACCTTTGTTGTTCTTACATATCCCTATCTACTTTTATTCAATGAGTTCCTTCAGTTACAGAAAGTGTTTAGTAATAATCCTGTGTTTAGCTAATACTTTTTTTTCCCCCCTCTGGAGCAGAAATATCAGCTCATAGGAGGTCATGAAAAGTTTTGTCAAGACCCACAACCATCAGAATAAATTAAATTTAATCTATGCACAAGAATTATTGTATACCCCCCATCCAAGGTAAGGAGCAGTGGCTGTGCTTTGCTGGAGCAGCCGTGAGGAGATACCCCATGCTCAAGGTAAGAGAAACCCAAGTAAGATAGTAGGTGTTGCAAGAGGGCAGACACACTGAAACCATACTCACAGAAAACTAGTCAATCTAATCACACTAGGACCACAGCCTTGTCTAACTCAATGAAACCAAGCAATGCCTGCGGGGCAAACCAAGACGGGCGGGTCATGGTGGAGAGGTCTGACAGAATGTGGTCCACTGGAGAAGGGAATGCCAAGCCACTTCAATATTCTTGCCTTGAGAACCCCATGAACAATATGAAAAGGCAAAATGATAGGATATGAAAAAGGAACTCCTCAGGTCATTAGGTGCCAAATATGCTACTAGAGATCAGTGGAGAAATAACTCCAAAAAGAATGACGGGATGGAGCCAAAGCAAAAACAATATCCAGTTGTGCATGTGACTGGTGATAGAAGCAAGATCTGATGCTGTAAAGAGCAATATTGCATAGGAACCTGGAATGTCAGGTCCATGAATCAAGGAAAATTGGAAGTGATCAAAGAGGAGATGGCAAGGGTGAACGTCAACATTCTAGGAATCAGCAAACTAAAATGGACTGGAATGGATGAAATTAACTCAGATGACCATTATATCTACTACTGAGGGCAGGAATCCCTCAGAAGAAGTGGAATAGCCATCATGGTCAATGAAAGAGTCCGAAATGCAGTACTTGGATGCAATCTCAAAAACAACAGAATGATCTCCAAGGCAAACCATTCAATATCACAGTTATCCAAGTCTATGCCCCAACCAGTAATGCTGAAGAAGCTAAAGTTGAACGGTTTTATGAAGACCTACAAGACCTTTTAGAACTAACACCCCAAAAAGATGTCCTTTTCATTATAGGGGACTGGAATGCTAAAGTAGGAAGTCAAGAAACAGCTGGAGTAACAGGCAAATTTGGCCTTGGAATGCGGAATGAAGCAGGGCAAAGACTAATAGAGTTTTGCCAAGAAAATGCACTGGCCATAGCAAACACCCTCTTCCAACAACACAAGAGAAGACTCTAAACATGGACATCACCAGATGCTCAGCACCAAAATGAGATTGATTATATTCTTTTCAGCCAAAGATGGAGAAGCTCTGTATAGTCAACAAAAACAAGACCAGGAGCTGACTGTGGCTCAGATCATGAACTCCCTATTATCAAATTCAGACTCAANCGTCTCAGCGCACTCCGCAAACTCGGCGCTGCAGCGGCCCCTACAGCCTGGAGGCTGCAGCTCAGGGGCCCCGGAGTTGCGGAGATGAGTCTAAGGCCTCTCCTCCACATCCCTGGTCTTCCAGTCCAACGGAGGGATGGAGTTTGCAAGGGGCCTTTTAGGTTTCTTCCTTTTGTGCCTTATGTTTTCAGTCCCCTAGGTTCCAATAACTTTCCAGTTTCGCATGTGTGTTTTGTATAAGTAAAAGAAGAAATCACCTAGAACTATGTTTATTTAATGGAAGGGGAAAGCTTTCTGATTTAGGAAATAACACTTGAATCTGGTCTCCTCCGGGCCCCATTTTATGGGCACACTCTTTCAAATGCACAGTTAGTGCTCTGCCATTCTATTAGTGCCTTGAAATTCCAAGATGTGGCTATGGTTGTGATTTGCACACACTTTGCTGATGGTGATGGAGTGGGTTGCCATACCCTTCTCCAGGTGATCTTCCCAGCCCAAGGATCCAACCGGGCTCTCCTGCAATGCAGGCGGATTCTTCACTGTCTGAGTCACCTGGAAAGCCCCAAAACACTGGAGTGGGTAGCTTATCCCTTCTCCATGGGAACTTCTTGACTCAGGAATGGAACCAGGGTCTCCTGCATTGCAGAGAGATTCTTTACCAGTTGAGCTACCCAGGAAGCCCTAAATGCCAAAAATCACTATGCAAAGAAAAGCACTTTTACTATCATGATCAACCTAAAGTGATCAAGTAAAAGAATAAGTGAAACCCAAAACCTGTTTAATAAAAAAAAGCATAAACTATAGGTAATTATAAGAGAGAAAAGCCTAAAGATCTTGTCAATTTAATGGATATGAGTACAATGCAAATGATATGAATAGACAATGGTTCTATTTTATGATGCTTTTAAGAAATTACTTTGAAGAATGATGCTAGTCTGAATGCAGCTTTTATAATCCTGTTTTTAAATAGCATCATCAATATTTAATAATATTTAACAAGAGATCTGATATTTGCTATGGGTAGGAGATTTTATATTTGATGGGATTAGCTGCATAAAACAGTTTCATCCATGTCAACATTCATTCAAGTTTACAAAAGGTGTCTATTTTAATTAGACGTTTCCAAAGTGTGCTCCAGGGACAATACTGGTGGTCTGTGAGCCCTTTCAAGGGAATCTCATATGTGCTGGTGCTTTTTTTTTTTCAGGAAAGAATTAATAGTTAATTTATAAGGTGTAATAAAATTATATTAACTTATTACTATGATGTTAATATGGTGTTTGTCAAAGGCAGGGTTTGTTTTATGGCTGCTATAATTTTTATAAAATAAATGCTGGCTTCTTTTCCTTAGCATCAATCCAAGTCAAAGTAATTGATATAATTAATGTGGGTTCAGCATACAATTTTTATTTTCAGCTGCAAATAACTGAAAGTATCTCAAGTGTGAAAGGATCTGTATTACCTCATGTAATTAGGTACAAGGAGGGGACTTGTTTGGGGAACAATGAGACATGGTACATCCATATATGCCAACAGGGCTCTCTTGTCTCATTTTTCTGTGTGCTTCTTACATACACTTACTCCGTGTCTTAGAGTAGGGTTCATCACGTTAAGGTTCATCCAAGTGGAAAGGGAGTTTTTCTAATCATCTATATATCAAATCTCATAAAAGAGCTCTTACTGGATTTCATGATTTGAGAGTCATGTACTGTTTTTCAGGACAAATTGCTGTGGACACGAGGAAGGGATACCATGGCTGGCCCAGCCTGGGTCAAGGTCATATCATCATACCTCCGAGATTTAGGATGGGGTAGAGGTGCTGCTGCTGCTGCTGCTAAGTCACGTCAGTCGTGTCTGACTCTGTGCAACCCCGTAGACAGCAGCCCACCAGGCTCCCATCCCAGGGATTCTCCAGGCAAGAATACTGGAGTGGGTTGCCATTGTCTTCTCCGGTAGAGGTACTAGGAAGACAAAACCAGCAGATTTCCACCTTACCAGTAGACCTGCTTTCTAGTCCAGATTACACAGAACTCCTGAGAAGCAGCAGCCGGCAGGGACCACAGAACAGAACTTTTCCACCAAGGGGTGCCACAGCCACGCCCTCACGTGGTGGTGAGGGGATGTGTTCTTCTTATGGTGAGAGAAAGGCCAGAGTGAAAGAAAGGACCTGGTGATGAACACACATGTGAGACTCTCGAGGGGCTTGAAAAAAACAGTGTCACTACCTGCCACTATACGATTTATTTCTTTATTGTCTTTCTTCTCCATTCTTCTTCATGTAAGCTCCATGAAGACACGAATGTGGAGTCCTATTCCAAGGCTACAGGTGCAAGACCTGGTATGAAGGCCACAGAAGGGGAGCCCAGAAACTCGGTCATCTCCAGAACTGAATAAGCCCCCTTGTAACCGTTGTCAAAAGGCCCCCGATCATCACCAGCAAGCTTTCTGACTCCATATTAGGCAAAATGCCCACCTCAGTGCTCACCTTATAGCACCCTAACCGATCACCTGATGCCAACCTCCAGCAGGAAATTCCTCTGTCTTGAGGCTATAAAAATTGCCTAGCAACCCATGAAGTGTTGGCTTTCCCAGTTCTGTCAGGAAGTCGGCCTGCTGTGTTTGCAGCACCCACATTACCTCTGTGTTTACTCTTAATAAACTCACTCCCTTCTGAAATGCTCTGTGTCTGGAAATNCTATAAAAATTGCCTAGCAACCCATGAAGTGTTGGCTTTTTCAGTTCTGTCAGGAAGTCGGCCTGCTGTGTTTGCAGCACCCACATTACCTCTGTGTTTACTCTTAATAAACTCACTCCCTTCTGAAATGCTCTGTGTCTGGAAATTCTTTTCCAGCCTGCACTAGGATTGCCATGACAATGAATACACCATGAAAGCTCCATGGAGCTTCTTCAAGGAAGCTGCATGAAGGCTCTGTATTTTGTTCATAGGTGTATTTCCAGACATGAAGAGCTCCAGAAATACTCACTGAAGGGATGTTAAGTGGACTAGCGAGATGGTGAGGAGGAGGTTCCATGATGAATTATAGCCAACCATTCCATTGTACTGTGCCACTGGACCATGAGGAACACTTTCCCAGAATGGGGTGCAAGTGAGATATTGTGAAAGGGAGCCTAGTGGAGGAGGGTAGAGCTGTTAGGATGGGCCTGCAGGCCCACAGTTTTGAAAGCAGAATAAAAATGGAGTTGGTATTGCTGAGAGAACGCTCTCAAATGGAGCCAGGAGGCCATCGAGAAAGCGTGACTTGACACACGTCTCAGCCTGAATGGAATCTGACTTTTGATCACTTAGCATCTAAAGCAGGTGTCCAGAGAATCTGCCCAGTGTTCCAGAAACTCAAGATACTTATTGGATTTTCCTAAAATAACTAGTGACGGCCTATCCCTTAAGGACAAGTATTTCCTTTCTTGGACTTGCCTGGTGGCTCAGTGGTTAAGAATTCACCTGCCAGTGCAGGAGACACAGATTTGATCCCTGGTCTGGGAAGATCCTACATGCTGCAAAGCAACTAACCCCTGTGCCACAACTACTGAGCCTGTGCTCTAGAGCCTGGGAGCTGCAACTGCTAAGCCCATGAGCTACAACTACTGAAGCCCGCATGCTCTAGAGCCCATGCTCCCCAACAAGAGAAGCTACCACAGTGAGGAGCCTGAGCACCACAGCTAGAGAGTAGCTCCCACTCAGAGTAACGAGATGAGAGCCCCCACAGCAATGAAGACCCAGCGCAGCCAAAATTAACTAATTAATTAATGAAATTAAAAAAATTTTCCTTCCTTGCAACAAAGTCAATCATAATTATTGAACAATCTTATGGCTTTTGCTTTTATAAGTGTTTGACTCTCTTCCCCAGAAGAGTCTTTCATTTGGTTTTATCTGAATCTGTCTCCCAAATTGTAATTTTTAAGACCCCTCAAAAAGCTCTTTGTTCTTTGCAGCCTTGATACTAATTATTGTTGGACATCAATTCTGTGACTACCTCCAATAGCAACCAAGGCTGCAAAACCTTCTCTCAACTGAGGCACAGATGTTTCATTCATATATCAATCTGCTCCCATCATTGGTAAAAACACAAACAAATCCCCAAGCCCACCCTTCTTACTCTTCCACCCTTGCCCAAACCCAATTTCCAAAAATAGGGAGAGCCCCCTGAGGTAGAGAGGGGCCCATGCAAGGCTTTGCAACCTGCCTCTTTAACTAGCCACGCCCTTGGGTGGGGAGACCCTGAGATTTACAGGTAAGACAAATATGCCAGTGAAACACCATTATCAATGTTCATGAGACCTTATTTTTATCCAGATGCTTGAAAAGCTTGGGGATATTTGGGTTGTGCTAGAAACAACTGTTTCCTGTACATATCTTTGAAATAAAGCAAATTTAATGTCGTTATAAAAGGCAGTATATTTAAAAATTTACAAACATTTAGAGAGAGGTTGCAGAGCCTAACAAATGAACTCACAAGATGCTTAGTGTTTCTGAAGTCTTGTCAGTTGGTCTGACATCCACATACCCTCAGCATTTTCCCACATCAAGGATTTGCAATTTGAGCAAGCGTCAGACTCGCTCAGAGGGCTTGTTAAAACACCAGCTGTGACTGTGTGCTCGGTCACTCAGTCGTGTCTGACTTTTTGCCACCCCATGAACTGTAGCTGGCCAGGCTCCTCTGTCCATGGGATTTCCTGGGCAAGAATATCGGGGTGGGTTGCCATTTTCTCCTCCAGGGGATACTCCCAACCCAGGGATTGAACCTGCTTCAGTTACCAGTGTCTCAGAAAGGAGGTTTGGAGTGGGGCCTGAGAAATTCCACCGTAAGTTCCCAGGTGTTGCTGTGCCTCCTCCTTAGACCTCACCTTGGGAACCACAGACGTTCGTGGTGAGTCACTTTCCTTCTTCATCCGCCATGTAAGACATAACTGGTTTTTATAATACAGTTCTACCCTGGGGAGAGGGACGTGTCATATTTTAACTCATCTTAAGAAATTCCTCTGGAGATTTATATGTCTGACTGGATGAAGCCTCCAGCAAACCAGACAAAATGGCCATTTCAGATGGTGGAGATTTAAATACAGTTGGTATTGATTCTAGATCTGCATGGATTGGGATCAGTGCAAATATAACCAAGTGAGTGGGATAACTTGGGGGCAATGACATTTATCTTGAGAAGATGCTTCCTAAGCTTCAAAAACAAAGCAGAGATTTGGACCTAATGCATAGCATAGGGAACTATAATCAATATTTTGTAACAACCTATAAGGGAAAAGAATCTGGATAAATATATATATGTCTATGCATATATATATATATGTATGTATGTATAATGGAATCATTCTGCTGTACACCTGAACTAACACAACATTGCAAATCAACTATGCTTCAACTTAAATAAATAAACACAGCTTTTAGGAAGATTAGAATCTCTATTCTAATTATTTTTAACTCTATCCTTTTAGGGCATAAAGCAAGTAATTGAGTTACTTTGATGCACAAAATACAATAAAGACCTTTATTGCAATGGCCCTAAAAGAATGTCATGACCTTGCTTAAACAAATAAGAAAAGTCTCTTTAAGTTCGAATAAGAAAGATTCCCTTTTCTTCTATTTTCTTTGACTCTCTCTCTTTTCTCCTGTTCTTTCTTTAGTTTGAAAGCACTTGGAGCTTTTCCTCAAGTCATGTGGAAGTTGTTATACAGCAGATGAGACATAGGGCAGGTTATTTGTGGATTACGGTAAGTGTTTTTATCCACAGGAAAGCTGTGACTGTGCTGAAGTAAGGTAACCTGGTGACAAGGTAAGTGCTTTTCTGGATTAATGACAGCATTAATGTTGTTAAAATCCACAGTGAAAAGGCAAAGCAAGAGGCCAGCCTCCATGTGAACAGGAGTAGAGGTTTTCTAAACTGAACCAGAGGCTCACTCTATTTCTGTTTTTGTTTTAAATTAATTTTTACTGGAGAATAGTTGCTTTATAATGTTGTGTTCGTTTCGGCTGTACAGCAAAGTGAATCAGCCATGTATGTTCAGTTGTGACCCTATGGACTGTAGCCCGCAGGCTCTTCTGTCTATGGGACTTTCCAGGCAAGAATACTAGAGTGGGTTGCCATTTCCTTCTCCAGGGGATCTTCCCAACCCAGGAATCAAACCTGTGTCTCCTGCATCTCCTGCATTGGCAGGCAGGTTCTTTACCACTCTGAGCCACCTGGGAAGATCCCCTTTATTTTGGACTTCTTTCTCATTCAGGGCTCCACAGTACATTAAGTAGAGTTCCCTAATCTATACAGTATGTTCTCATTAGTTATCTATTTTATACATAGTATCAATAATGTATATATGCCAATCCCAATCTTCCAGTTCATCCCACATACCCCTTTCCCTGCTTGGTAGCCATATACTTATTCTTGACTTCTGTGTCTCTGTTTCTGCTTTGTAAATAGGATCATCTACACTGTTTTTCTAGATTCCACATATATCCATTAATATACCATATTTGGGGTTTTTCTTACTAACTTCGCTCTGTCTGACATTCTCTAGGTCCACCCACATCTCTACAAGTGATCCAATTTCTGTTCTAGATCAATCAGACTCTATCACTCACTCCAAGCAACCAAGAGTGTCTGTCTCTCTTCAAACCACGCAGATGTACTCTGCAGCCTATTACCAAACTTACAAACATTTAGAGAGAGGTCCCAGAGTCTAACAGATTATCATGAACATCATACTGTACAATGTTTGTTTGTTTGCAGAAAGGATGCAGAGCTTTGATCAATATAATTGAGTGGGCAGGCAGAGAAAGAGCGCTCTGCCATTAGTGCCTGGATGCCTGATGGAATAAAGCCAGGTGACACAGGCACAGAATAACAGAAGGCACGTGAATCAAGGCAAACAGAGTAACAGGATTGTGTAATTATGAGGAATTATTTCCTTTTGTTCAGATTTTCTTTAATATTGTTGGTATACTTATTTTCAATGGCAATCATTTAATATAAACTGGATATAGATCTTTCTTTTACTCACTTCTATTCTTTCTTCCCAGGTGGCTCAGTGGTAAAGAATCCACCTGCCAATGCAGGAGACATGGGTCTGATCTCTGAGTTGAGAAGATCCACTGGAGAAGGAAATGGCAACCCACTCCAGTACTCCTGCCTGGAAAATCCCAGACAGAGGAACCTGGTGTGCTAGAGTCCATGGGGTTGCAAAGAGTCAGACACAACTGAGTGACTGAGCACACACATATGGTGCTAGAATTTACAGTTTTCCTTTATTCGCCTGTATTTTAAAAATAATCTTCTTGTTTAATTAAAAGAAAGTATACTAANGTGTGCTAGAGTCCATGGGGTTGCAAAGAGTCAGACACAACTGAGTGACTGAGCACACACATATGGTGCTAGAATTTACAGTTTTCCTTTATTCGCCTGTATTTTAAAAATAATCTTCTTGTTTAATTAAAAGAAAGTATACTACTCCTAAGTGAACAGCTTGATGGATTCTTACCAAGTGTACACACTCAAGTGACCACCACTTGAGTTAGGAGCTAGGATATCCCATAAGGGCATCTCAGAAACCCATCACACCTCCTCTCAGTCACTATCCAGCCCCTTCTCTGGTAACTGGTATTTTGATTTTTATCACTATGTATTAATTTTTTAAACTTTTATGTTTTAAAATTCATTCATATTAATGCACTTGGTCTGTTATTTATTTCCATTGCTACACAGTATTGCATTGTCCTGAGAAGTGAGATTTCCTGCCTCAGCATGAACTTAACTAATGGGACTGATTGCTGAGACCACCCAGTGTCAATATAACAAGGAAGATATAATAGCAGATCAATAAATTACGTTACTACTTATATCAGGAAATTTTTTGCTAACCAGTTAATAAGCGAACAGTTTTCCTGTCTAGGTAAACAACTCACTTACCAAGACAATGGTTTTACTTCTAGAAAACTCACCTGCAGAATGTCACTTTGCTATGACCACTCCTAAAATATGGTATCATGAATTTGACCCAATCCTAACCAGTTCCCTACCTTGAAAGACCTGCCATTAATCTTGTGAGCCCAGAATTCCAAACCCTAAAAACACTCTTCCCTAATTCCCTCATTACAAAGACTCTGTATGCTCTGCTTGATTAACAGTTTTTCCTGGCAGTCTTTGTGGGGAGATTGAAAATATGAATACATCACAGTTCATGTACCCATTCTTATGCTGATGGACATTTGGGTATTTTCGGTTTGAGACTGTTATGAATGTTAGTGTATTTTGATGCACATGTATACACACTTGGCATTAGAACTGCTGAGTTATCAGTGGGTGTATGTTCAATTTTACTACATTTAATAGTTTCCAAAGCATGGCACCAATTTATACTTCAGCAGAAGTGTATGAGAGTGTCAGTGTTGCACACTCTCACCAATATCTTTTCAATTTCAGTCATTCTGGTGAGTGTGTAGTGCTACTCTTGGCAAAGCCTTCTCCTTTCTCTAGAGTGCCTGACACAGGTCATTACATATGCTGGGTCTCCTTCTCAGCCTTTCCAATAGGCTAAAGATGCTAAACAGTCTCTGAGATTGCTATGAAGCTCTGACTCTGGGTGCTATCGTGTTAATTCTGTGTATACCCATAAGCAGGCTGGGTGTAAAATTAACTATGAGGAGAGTTGCAGCATAAAGAAGGCTGAGCACCGAAAAACTGATGCTTTTGAGCTGTGGTACTGGAGAAGACTCCTGAGAGTCCCTTGGACAGCAAGGAGATCAAACCAGACAATCCTAAAGGAAATCAACCCTGAATATTCATAGGAAGGACTGATGCTGAAGCTGAAACTCTAATATTTTGGCCACCTGATGCGAAGAGCAGACTCACTGGAAAAGACCCTGAAGCTGGGAAAGATTAAGGGCAAGAGGAGAAGGGGGTAACAGAAGATGAAGTGATTGGATGGTATCACTGATTCCACGGACATGAGTTTGAGCAAATTCCAGGAGATAGTGAAGGACAGGGAAGCCTGGCATGCTGGAGTCCATGGAGTCACAAAGAATCCAACATGACTTAGTGAATGAATAACAACAGATTATACTACAGAGAGCATAAGGTAAGCATACTCAGGCATCAAAACTTAGAAGAGCACATAGCTGTTTTACGTCCGTGTTTACTTTACAAAACTCCATCTGCTGAAATGTTTTGGCAACACATGGAGTGGCCAAGCCACAGGCTCTAAGCCCTGAATGGAATTTCAAGTGTGTGCCTCTCATTAAAATCACACACACACAAAAGCCTAAGGTAAATTTTAATCTGGATGTGGTTTTGTTTTGATTTTTTAAAGTTTAGTGTAGGCACTGGAGGAAGTATTTGACCCAATTATTTCACCTTCTATAGTTATATATGTATTAATATTTTTGCCCATAGCTTGCATTGAAATACCCAGTAGCTCCTACTTTTAACCTATTGAGATCCCCTTTCATATGAGAATCTCAAATTGTTTCAACTATGACTCATTAGATCTTTTAAACTGTAAATTTAACTTTTATCAAATGCCTATTACAGGTCAGACACTGTTATCCAATACCTGCACATTGTTGCCGGATAACGGAGCTGACTCCTGAGCACATACTGAAGTTAGAGTCAGTGAGTATTCCAGCCACCCTGGAGTGGAGAATACTTACTGGTGTATATATCTATTTATATTTCATATTATTAGTCTCCAGGGCACGTTTACAGATTTCTATAGACTTTTCTATACACAGTGGGATTTTGTTGCCTGTGTCTCCCACTTAGAATCTATCAAAATAGTATTATTTTTTGGAAGGATGGGGAGGCATGCAAGGATTAAATTAGGAACCATTTGACACAAATTGGTGGAGAAGATATAAATCTGTAGTTTGTTCTCCAATATCTGCATTAACATTTACATATACACAAAGCCATTCATATTACTGGTTTATTTGGTACAAGTGTAATATCTGTTACAGTGTATACTTTGAACATATCCAGGTGGATCTAAATGTTTTCTGATACTGCATACTTGTTTTCTTAAGTAGAGGCGTGTAAAATAGGGCCTTCTAACCTCAGACTTGACAACTAGAAAAATCAAGTAGAGGGACTTCCCTGGTGGTCCAGTGGCTAAGACTCCTACCTCCTAATACAGGGGGCCTGGGTTTGATCCCTGGTCAGGGAATTAGATACGGCATGCCACAGCAAAGATTGAAGATCCCACCTGCTGCAGCTAAGACCCAACACAGCCCATATATATTATAAAGGAAGCTCAACCAGAGCTAGAGGCATATGCATCAATTAACTTAGAGCCCACTCAAACCCGGACAATTTTGAAAGCCTGGTGCCTGGGGAATATGTGACTTCCTTTTATTTAGGAAAAACAGTATCTCAAACAGGAAAGCAATATCTCCTGGCTATGGAAAATGCTTAGAAAATACCTGATGCTCTAAGTGCAAATATTGAAAATGTGAGTGCTTTCAGTGACCTGGGGGGAGATGTGGTTTCTGAGCTGGGTCTCTGCTGATGACTGCCTGGTGTGGGGCAAGCCCATTGTACCACTGGATCCAGAAAGGGCTGGTTTAGGAGGAGTTACAATCAGGAAAGTGCTTCCCTGGTGGCTAAGATGGTAAAGAATCTGCCTGAAATGCAGAAGACCCAAGTTTGACTCCTGTGTCAGGAAGACCCCCTGAAGGAGGGCATGGCTGCCCACTCCACTATTTTTGCCTGGAGAATCCCATGGATAGAGGAGCCTGGTGGGCTAGTCTGTGGCATCACAAAGAGTTGGACATTACTGAGCAACTAACACTTACACAATCAGGAAAAGATGCTCATATTTTCATTTGAAAATTGCTGAAAATTCACTTTAGATATAGAAATGTGACCTTTCCAACTCCTCAGATATTCTGTATCCATGAGGCATTTTTCCTCAATCCTTTCCTACATCAGTCAGAAGTTGAATAAATCACCAATGGCACCAGAATAAGAGGCAGCAGCTCAGATACAGAGCACTTTGGCTCACTGTTACCAGAACCTGAGACCTAGGAAGCACTATACTGCTCTCAACAACCATTACTGAGAAATATCTAGGAAGAGGAGGGATAAATTAGGAGTATGGGATTAACATACACATCTCTCTCTCTCTCTTTAGTTGCTAAGTCGTGTCCGACTCTTGCAACCACATAGATTGTTGCCTGCCAGACTCCTCNTACTGAGAAATATCTAGGAAGAGGAGGGATAAATTAGGAGTATGGGATTAACATACACATCTCTCTCTCTCTCTTTAGTTGCTAAGTCGTGTCCGACTCTTGCAACCACATAGATTGTTGCCTGCCAGACTCCTCTGTCCATGGGATTCTTCAGGCAAGAACACTGGAGTGGGTTGCCATTTCCTTCTCCAGGGGATCTTCCCGACCCAGGAATCAAACCCAGGTCTCCTGCATTGCAGGCAGATTCTTTACCAACTGAGCTATGAATGAGAGTGAAAGTGAAGTTGCTCAGTTGTGTCCAACTTTTTGTGACCCCATGGACTGTAGCTCGCCAGGCTCTTCTATCCATGGGATTTTCCAGGCAAGAGTACTGGAATGGGTTGCCATTTCCTTCTCCAGAGGATCTTCCCGACCCAGGGATTGAACCCTGGGTCTCCCGCATTATAGGCAGACGCTTTACCGTCTGAACCACCAGGGAAGCCCTAATATTATGAATACTATTATATAAAATAGATAAGCAACAAGGATCTACTGTATAGCACAGGGAACTCTACTCGATATTCTATAATAACTAAAAGGGAAAAGAATCTGAAAAAAATGTATGTATAACTGAATCATCGTGTTGTATACCTGAAACTAATGCAATATTGTAAATCAATTATGCTCCAATAAATAGATAAATGAGAAATATTTATTGTGTTCCTGGAGTCGTTCTAAATGCTAAAAATCTTCCATGAGCTCCTGATATAACTGAGGATTGCATGTTAGAAAGAGACAAGTAGGGACTTCCCTGGTGGTTCAGTGGTTAAGACTGTGCCTCCATGGTGACGGGTTCAACCCCCGATTGAGGAACTAACAGCTTGCATTATAAGAATGAAATTTGAGGCAACTTTGTCTCAGAGTTCACCCATGTGTATATCCACAGGTACCCCTTTTCCTCCTGAGAAAAAATAATTAAAAAAAAAGAATGAAATTCGAACACTCCCTAACACCATAAACAAAAACAAACTCAGAATGGATTAAAGACCTAAATGTAAGGCCACATACTATAGAATTCTTAGAGGAAAACATAGGCAGAACACTCTCTGACACAAATTGCAGCAATATCTTTTTTGATCCACCTCTTAAAGTAATAAAAAATAGAAAAAAAATGAACAAATGGCACCTAATTAAACCCAAAAGCTTTTGTCCAGCAAGGGAAACCATAAACAAAATGAAAAAAACAACCTATAGAATGGAAGAAAATATTTGCAAAGAGATGGACAAGGGATAAATCTCCCAAATATACAAACAGCTCACGCAGCTCAACAACAAACAAACAAAAATGGGGAGAAGATCTAAATAGACATTTCTCCAAAGAAGACATGCAGATGGCCAACAAACACATGAAAAGATGCTCAACATCACTAATTATTAGAGAAATGCAAATCAAAACTACAATGAAGTATCACCTCACACCAGGCAGAATGACCATCATCAAAACATCTACAAACAATAAAAGCTGGAGAGGGTGTGGAGAAAAAAGAATCTTCTTACACTGTTGGTAGGAATGTAAATTGGTGCAGCCACAATGGAGAACAGTATGGAGATTCCTTAAAAAACTGAAAATAACCTGTCTGGGAAAAGCATCTCGTGAACTTGTTTGGAAATCAGTGATTCTTAGAAGATGGCTGCTCTAAATCTACAGATCCTGAATTTCAGTTGCAACATTTCCAGCCTCCAGCAACTGGTCCCATCACTTCATAGAAATAGATGGGGAAACAGTGGAAACAGTGTCAGACTTTATTTTGGGGGGCTCCAAAATCACTGCAGATGGTGACTGCAGCCATGAAATTAAAAGACGCTTGCTTACTCCTTGGAAGGAAAGTTATGACCAACCTAGATAGCATATTGANGTGAACTCCGGGAGCTGGTGATGGACAGGGAGGCCTGGCATGCTGTGATTCATGGGGTCATAAAGAGTCGAACATGACTGAGTGACTGAACTGAACTAAACTTTAAATGTAAATAGATTAAACGCTCCAACCAAAAGATACAGAGTGGCTGAATGGATACAAAAAGAAGACCCATATACATGTTATCTACAAGAAACCCACTTCAGACCTCAAAACACATATAGACTGAACATGAGAAGATGGGAAAATATATTCCATGCAAATGGGAAGCAAAAGAAAGCTGGGGTAGTAATCCTCATATCAGACAAAACAGACCTTAATGAAGATTATAAGACATAAGGAAGGACATTACATAATGATCAAAGGATCAATCCAAGAGGAAAACAAAACAATTATAAATATCTATGCACCCACCATAGGAGCACCTCAATATACAAGATAAACACTAACAGACATAAAAGGAGAAATTGACAGTAACACAATAATAGTAGGAGACTTTAACACCCCANGATGTATGGCAAAGCCAATAGAGTATTGTAAAGTAAAATAAAGTAAAAAAAAAAAAAATTAAAAAAAAAAACTTTGGTTTCTAATTCATTTCACCAATAAAAGGAACCCAGTGTCCCTGGAGAAATGGCTGATTCTGAGGCAGGGGCAGAAAATATACAAGATAACTGAGAATCTTGTAATACTACAAAGGATAGAAGTGCTAAAAATAAAAGTAAAAGTCTCATTATGATCGATGGGAGCATGTCAAAGTGACACAGAGGAGCCAACTGAAAGTCAAAATAATAAAGTGGTATTGGAATACAACCCAAAGTGTAAGGTAAATATTCTTATAGTGATAGAAATAAACAATTGAATAAGTTATTAAGTGAGGGAGAAAAGACAGTCTCTCACAGAGAAGAATTCCAAATAAATTGTATAGATTACCCAACCTAAAGGAAGGTAAGCTTAACATCTACTCCCTAAGTGTGGGCTGAACATAGTAGCTTCTTTTTAACAGATTTTTTAATGTGAATCATTTTGAAAGCCTTTATTGAATTTGTTACAGTAGTCCTGTTTCATGTTTTATCTTTTTGGCCACAAGGCATGTGAAATCTTAGCTCCCCAACCAGGGGTTGAACTTGCACTCCCTGCATTGAAAGGTGAAGCCTTAACCACCAGACCACCATGGAAGTTCCCACAGCAACTTCTTTATGAAGAGTACAGTGCAGGAAGGGGGAGGAGAGTAATTTTGCTGTGAGACAATCTGGCAAACTACTTCAGCCCGGTGAACAAGGTCAACATCAACAATCATAAACCCTGCAGGTAGTATGTTACTTTGATATGGTATGATGAAAACATCANAACTTCTTTATGAAGAGTACAGTGCAGGAAGGGGGAGGAGAGTAATTTTGCTGTGAGACAATCTGGCAAACTACTTCAGCCCGGTGAACAAGGTCAACATCAACAATCATAAACCCTGCAGGTAGTATGTTACTTTGATATGGTATGATGAAAACATCACTTTACTTCTGTGATTTTGCTCCCCTCGAAAAACATAACCCCATGAGAAAAATATCAGAAAAATCCCAATAGAGGGGCTTGCTACAAAATACCTGAATGGTTTTCCCAAAAACTATTGAAGTCATTAAAAACAAAGAAAGTCTGAAAAATTGTCAGTCAGGAGAAGCCTATGGAAACGTATATTTAGAGAACTAAATATAATGTGATATCCTGGAATGCAAAAAGGGCATTAGAAAACAACTAAGGAAATCTGAATAAATTTTTGTTAATGACATACCAATATTATAACTTTCATTATTAAAGTAAATGCTCCACGCTAATGTGGTGTGTTAATAACAGGGGAAACTATGTGCAGGGCGGAGGTATATGGTAAATCTATACTATCTGTTCAATTTTTTTGTGAATCTAAAACTTTTCTAAACAAAGATTCATGTCGATGTATGGCAAACCCAATAGAGTATTGTAAAGTTAAATTTAAAAATAAATAAATAAATAAATTTTAAAAAAAAAGTTCATTATTTTTTTTTTTTAAGTTCTCTAAAGGAGAAGTGCATGGTCTAAGGGTGACTAAGGTCTGAGAAGGGCTCCTTAAGGAAGTTACTCTTTATCTGTGATCTAAAGGATGAGGAGGGATGAAGCAGATGGAGGTTTAAGCAACATCAAAGTAAAGGCCCTTAGGTAGAAAGAAACATGATATGTTCAACAGAAATAAGCTTAATACCTTTTAAGCAGCATGATCAATATGGTGCCAAATATGGTGGAACAGATAGCTAGGAGCCAGAATGTGCAAGGCTTTGAAGACCTTATTAAATGTTTTTGTCTTTATCTTAAGAGCAATGGGGGGTGGCATGAGGCAAAGGGACACGTAAAGGATGACACTCACATTCTAGTTTGGCCAAGTGAGTGGCTGATATAAGATTCACTGAGACTGGAACACTAAAAACAATCAGGAGTTCAGTTTTGGACAAGCATGATTTAAGGTGCCTGTTGGATATCCAAATTAAGGTTGTAGAGTCAGAAATACAGGTCTGAGTTCAGAAGAAGTCTTCTACATATAGATGGTAAATGAAGTCATGGACACAAATGAGACCACCTAGGGTCTTACATTCAAGAGCCTAAATATGAAGGTGGGAAATCATCAATATGTAGATGACCATGCGCTTTGCTAGAGAGACTATAGAATGAGAAGGGGACCTATAGAAGACCTCTGGGGAAAACCAACACTGAAGGTGAGGAAGAATCAGTGAAGGAGAGAGCAAAGGCAACCTAGATGAACAGCTTGATGTCATTGACAGCAAAAGAGAAAATCTGAGAAAGTGACCTTGTGACCAAGAAGTCAAGATCAATAAAGATTGAAGAAACATCTGCATTAGGTCACTTCAATGTTTGTGAAGTAGTGGAGGTAAATTTACTATTGTGGATTCAGGAAGGAATGAGAACAGACTACATTTTTTTTTTTTTTTTGGTGATAAAGTTTGGTGATGAAGTGAAGGAGAAGATTGGGACAGTCACTGGACAGGAATAAAATTCAAGAGATTGATGACACAAGAAAAAAAAAATGAATAATGTATTGCTGGGTACCAAATTTCAGTTCATTTATTGGAAATCCAGTCTTGAAAACTGACCTTTTCCAGTTCTGTGGCCACTGCTGAGTTTTCCAAATTTGCTGGCATATTAAGTGCAGNAGTTATGACAAACCTAGATAGCATATTTAAAAGCAGAGACAATACTTTGCCAACAAAGGTCTGTCTAGTCAAGGCTATGGTTTTTCCAGTGGTCATGTATGGATGTGAGAGTTGGACTGTGAAGAAAGCTGACTGCCAAAGAATTGATGCTTTTGAAGTGTGGTGTTGGAGATCTTGAGAGTCCCTTGGACTGCAAGGAGATCCAACCAGTCCATTCTGAAGGAGATCAACCCTGGGATTTCTTTGGAAGGAATGATGCTGAAGCTGAAACTCCAGTACTTTGGCCACCTCATGCGAAGAGTTGACTCATTGGAAAAGACTCTGATGCTGTGAGGGATTGTGGGCAGAAGAAGGGGACGAGAGAGGATGAGATGGCTGGATGGCATCACTGACTCGATGGATGAGTCTGAGTGAACTCCCGGGGTTGGTGATGGATCGGGAGGCCTGGCGCGCTGCAATTCATGGGGTTGCAAAGATTTGGACACAGCTGAGCAACTGAACTGTATTGAAGGCTTATGTGCCTAGGTCACGTAATCTTATGGCATTACGTGTGCATGCCCGTGCACATTTGTATCTATAATATATATATTCTGAGTTATAGCATGTACCTTGAACCACAGGGAAGAAGACCAAGAAAAGAACTTCAACACTGATCATAGAGGCATGATTAATATCATTATAGAAATAGAACTGTGTAACAGAATGAACCAATTCCCCTGTTGAACCCTAATCATTGAGGAAAGATTGTAAAATAATATTTTCTTCATCCTAAATTATATGTAGACTAAATCACATACTTACTCATAAATTCAGACTGCTTAGAGTCTGATAAATGTATAAGGAGTAAGAGGCAATCTTGAAAGATGAATCTACCACTGCTGAATTTATGCTTTGCACATGCATC
The DNA here is from genome assembly GCA_006410875.1 of Neotragus pygmaeus. Lineage (NCBI taxonomy): Eukaryota > Metazoa > Chordata > Mammalia > Artiodactyla > Bovidae > Neotragus > Neotragus pygmaeus. Next base: position 1,507,594 of record SJYV01050388.1, read on the forward strand.
TCTTTGCTATTGTTATTCATTTTATTATAATATTACTATTGAAACATATATTCCCTTCCCAATCCACTATATCTTAATGAAGATGATAGCCTTTTAAAGTGATGAGGGAAAGAATAAAGTGCTACTTTCTCCTTTTCTCCAGATATGATGCAAGATAATTTGTTAACCAGTCAAGAAAATCCTTGGAAACTACTCAGATTCATTTCTAACCATGGACCTACTTTGTTGCAGGCACTGTGCAGGTGATACTATACATATTGCCTCATCCAGTAATGTACCCTGGAATTAGACTCTTAAAGTCTGAGCAAATCCTGAAGTTTCTCTAGAACTCTTAGGGTTTTCAAGAGTTGAAAGCTTTGATTATGCTAACAAGTTCAATGCTCACATCGTTGAGGAAAATTGCACAACTGCAGTCAAACTAAACTCTCTCTTATTAAGTCTGTCCATGATAATGATGAAGAATAAATATACTCCTCTATATCATCCAACACTCCAGTACTCTTGCCTGGAAAATCCCATGGACGGAGGAGCCTGGTAGGCTGCAGTCCCTGGGGTCACTGAGAGTTGGACACGACTCAATGACTTCACTTTCACTTTTCACTTTCATGCATTGGAGAAGGAAATGGCAACCCACTCCAGTGTTCTTGCCTGGAGAATCCCAGGGATGGCGGAGCCTGGTGGGCTGCTGTCTATGGGTTCGCACAGAGTTGGACACAATTGAAGCGACTTAGCAGCAGCAGCATACCATCCAAATGCATTATCCACATGATATTAATAATCATGGGTGCCTGTTCCCAAATATCAGAATGTTCAGTATAATGGAGACTAAATATTTGGAGGGTATAAAGGATTTTTATTTTGTTTTGGTGGTAATATGTTATAAACAGATTGAAAAGATGAAGATATAAATTTGCTGAAATAATTCATTTATTTATGAGTTGGCTCTGATGTTACTGCTGCCCCAAGGAGATATTGTATTAGTACGACTAGTTCTAAAGCCATAAAAAGCAACAAAGACAGCTGACAGATCATGACATTCATAGTCAAACATCTGGGTTCCAAGTCAGGCCCTGTCACTCAAAAACTCTGTGAAGCTGACACGTGTCAATTAATCTTGCCTTAAAACAGGAACAATAGTAACACCTGGCTGCTGCCTCACATGATCACTGTGAAGGGCAAAGAATCCAGAGTGTGTGCTTTGTGAATCGTACTCAGATGTGTGTTTCTTTGTCTTTTTCTCTCTCTTTTTAAGTAGAATGCTTTATATGAATTGTGCCCACAGTGGCAAACTGATTTTATTGTTGAGTTGCCCACAATGTTAATTTGGAAATGAATATTCTAATCTTTTATGTTTAGTGTGAATTCATCTGAGAAGGCTCCTGGAAAGGAGGGAAGTAAAGTTGATTTTAGATTCTTAAAAAATGAAGGAAATACTGGTGATTGAGGCAAGTTGTTCCATAATTTGAAACTGTATGTGTAAGTTTTGCTATAATGATTTAGAGCAAAACTATAAATCCCCACAAGATGGGAAAATTTATGTTGGACACACTTGCAGCTTTATTTTCATATTCCAAAAAGGCTCTCTGGAGTCTGAGCAATGAGATGCTGAGACATATAAGAGAGATCATTGGTATTCCCTGATTTGTAATCTGGTTGGTTCCCTTGTGGGAATTTTCAGAAACCCTGAGCAGAGAGACCATAATTCTGTCAGCACCTCACACCCCAGGAGCAGGGGTTAGGACTTGATTCTTGGGGGCTGTGTAGTTAAACTTGCACCATGACACAGCGCTAGAACATGCGGGCTTGGTAGGATCTGGCCCCGATACCGCAAAAGCCATTGTCCTGAAGAGCTGTCAGACACAGCCAGCTGCCCAACACCATGACTGCAGATGCTGCACCAATGATGCTCAGGGGACGGCCCAGATCTCCAGGGAAGCTGGGAGCCAAATAGTTCTTGCTAAATCACTAAACTGAAGGAATGTTCTCAGCCCTCTCCTAACACTTGTAACATATGTAAGGTTTTGAGTTTCTTAAAAATCTTCTACCACATGTCTGGGGAGATTGGAATGAATGAGAATTAAAATGTTGATATGACTTGATCAGAAGGCTGTGTGTATATGGGGACTGTTCCTTGATGGATTGCTTCCACAGTCCACCCTTCTTTGCCCTGCTCCAGGCCCTGGGAGGCTGACCTGCAAGGGCTGTATCAACTGGCTCTCTTCCTGTCTGACTTCCAGCCTGATGGTCCAGTGGGTGCCCTAGGAGGCCAGCCTTGCAGGGATTGGGTGGAGTGTTTCCCTAGTTATCTCTCTGCAGGGTGGCCAGTGGGAAGTTTCAGCTCCATTAGCGACCTGTGCCACANTTTGAGCATTCTTTGGCATTACCTTTCTTTGGGATTGGAATGAAAACTGACCTTTTCCAGTCCTGTGGACACTGCTGAGTTTTCCAAATAATACAGATAACTAATAAGAATCTACTGTATAGCACAAGGAACTCATTATTCTGTTATCATCTATATGGAAAAAGAATCTAAAAAAGATTGGATATATGTATATATAACTGATTCACTTTGCTGCACAGCAGAAAACAACACAACACTAAATCAACTATATTCCAATAAACATTTTTTTTAAAGGGGAGAAAAAAGAAAGAGACAAGTACTTTTTCATGTAAGTATCTTATGTTCAAAGATTGTATTGGAGAGCAATTCTCCTGAGATGTGAAGGCACGTTCTCCCCATGTATGGTTTGGTGCCCAGGGCAAAATGTAATTTTTTTGCTTTTCAAGTCTCTGCATATTTCTCTATTTAAATTTATTTTTTACTTGGAGTATGATTGCTTAACAATGCTGTGTTGGTTTCTGCCATACAAAAACGTGAATCAGCTGGTCCCATTTTTCTTGACAGGAAATCTTACAACTGTAAAGTCAGCATTGCTTTCAGTGGACAAAGATAACAACAGCTACTATTTATTGAGGAGTTATTATTTTATTTAAGCACTAAAAGAAAATCAAAGAAGGGAATGCTTTTTCCATTTTGCAAACACAGAAACTGAGGCTCAGAGAATTCAAGCACCTTGAGTAAGTTCACAAAGCTTGAAAAACAGGTCTGGAATTCCAACCTTTGTATATCTGAACTCAGGTCTATGGGATTTCTACCTCTGCAAAAAAAAAAAAAAAAAAAAAAAAAAAAAATCTTAATAGAGAATTGGCACAAATTCTGATAAGTAATTCCCTTGAACTTTGCCTCTCTAGGCTAAANGTGGGGGTTGAGGGTTCGATCCCTGGTCGAGGAACTAAGGTCCTATGTGCTACAGAATGCAGCCAAACATTTAAAAAGAATTAACACAGAAAAAGAGTGTATCAGAGGACTATAGCCTTGTGAATGAGCATCCCTACGTCTGTCTCTAGGCTAAACAAACACCTTCAATCCATCTTTTTAAGATTTGTTTAGAGACACCCTCTCCACTCTGGTCACTGTCTTCGAGACCTACTTGAGTTCATCGAAGGTCTTACTGAGGCCAGAAAAAAACTCAGCGCTCCAGTTGTGTCTAAAATAAGCAGAAAGGACTCCTGACCTCCCTTGGAAGAGACACTATGCTGGGAAACAATCAAGGCTGAGTTCAGAGCACAGCACTCTGCAAGAGTGTTCCCGACACACAGGAGAGCTTAGACCTGCAGCAGCACCACCAGCTATGATGTTAACACTTAGACCTTGGTTGTCGGATGGCTCTGCATCCAACACACCTCTGTGCTCTTTCTTAACACGGTGACACCCAAGCAGGCCTTCCTGCAGCCCCTAGCCCCGTGCAGCTCATCCAGGGGGACACACTGGACACTCGACGGCTCGGCTTATTCTGTCCGGGCTCTGCTCCTGGTGACGTCATGCAGGGCCACATTTTCACACTGAAGAGAAAACAGAGAACAAGGCAAACAGCATTCATTCCATTCTCTTTCCAGCTCTGGCTCTTCTCTAACCTCTCCCCGCCCTTAAATTTCTAACTCTAAAATGTTGTTATTTTCCCTACGACATGCCACTCCTCTTTCAGTTCTTATTATGTGTGTTTCTCAACAACAACAAAAAAAGGAGGGTGGGAGAATTAAATCTCTTTGGCAAAAACATGAAAACATGAGCGTGATTAAGAAAGTGTCAGGTTCAGCTGAGCGAACCCATATTTTTTCTATACAATCTCTCCTGATGATCCCCTGCCCCAGCAATTTCTGCCTCCCCTAGCTTATGTTACATGACCCCTGAGGACAGGGATCCTTGCCTAGAAAATTACACCTCTGCCACACTAGATCATCAAATGCTACCTTTGTTTAGGTTAGTGCTAACATTATTCGAAGGCTAGGATCTTCCAAATCATTAGTGCTGGAGTTTTCAGCAAGGCCACCCTGAAGGTTACCCTAACAACACACCACGTCAGTCCAACCATTCCTGGCAGCAGGTGTCTTAGTACAACAGGTAATGTTTTAAGGCCAAGGGGGAAGTTTGGTAAGTGCTCATTATAAAGGAGTGGAAGCTAAAAGGAATGATCAAATCCGGAAACAAGCTTTGGGGTCTTGTCATGACAGTAACCATGGACAGAAGAGCCTGGTGGTCGCAAAACAGTCGCACACGACTGAAGCACCTGAGCACACACAAACCTCTGGGTCACTACTGTGGGATCCTGGGATCTCTCTGTAAAAACAAAACCAAATCAAACAAGATTTGCTTCATTAGGTGTGGAAAAGGTTTATTCAGTAATACAATTCATAGTGTAAATCAATGCTTTTTCAAAGTAAACTGCACTTCTAGTTTTGGATTAAATATGTGAACGTATGGAATAATTTTACAGGTCATGCATGTTAACAGCAGTTAAGAGAGAATTGAAATCCACATGGTCTGTAGAAGTGGCTATCACAGTGCGGAAGTCTAGGACTTGGGTTTCCTGCTTAGCTCTTCTCTACACTTTATACCCTGGCTCTGGGACCTGCGGCAAGCTGCTCACTGTGGTTCTATTTTTCCATCTCTAAAATGATGGCATTCAATTTCATGACATCTAATATCATTTCTAACTGTGAAAATTCTGTTTCTAACCTATTCTTATTCCAAGAGAGTGGGATTTCATTTTCACTTCTGCACGTCTTTAATTTTAGCTGAACTCATGCCTAGAAATGGCTCCATAAAAAGATAAAGTACTTTCTCTCTCTGTTTATATACATAGAAAATGTCTATTATCAATGCTTCCCGGGTTTAGAAACTATGCCTCCTAACTTTCTGGATTTCTAAGGTTAGAACCCATGACGTGAAGTTAAAATAAGCTCATTAAAGAAAGATTGACTTATTCTTTTGTGTAGCTTTTTTTTCCCTGTCAATGTCTTCTGATAAATAACCTTGGAAAATCATCTAAAGAGATGAAACACCCTCTCCTATTGTCCCAGCTTATTTGTGTAGATGATAAGTTTTTTTAAAAAAGGCATGTCCAATAAACTGTGTGTACGTGAACAGCTTTCAATTCGTTTTTCAGTTTCAATTCTCTTTTAACGTTTACTGTAAACAGCAGAGACACAAGAATTCTCATCAAAGTTATGAGCCAAAACAAATGATCAGGTTACACCTGTTCAGCTTACACTACCTTGGAAACCACTAGACTCCATTTTCTTCAGCTTAAAACACCATTCCCTCTCAGGGAAATAATATAATCAACTCATGGTTTTTAAATTGAAAGAGCAACAGACTGGATTTCTTCTTAATCTTCACATCTGTGTCAAGAGGTAAGTTAAGCTTATTTCTCCTATGGTAAGATTTGTTTATTTAATGGGAAGGTAAGCTACTTATTGTAATTGAGTAGTCATTCCCTGTTTCCCTTTAGGAAGGAATCCTAATTACTGTATTACAAACCTAGACAAACTGCTTTGCAGTTTTGCGTTGCATCACAGGTGCCCTTTCTGGATGAGCTGCTTCTTAGTAAAGTTGCCCATTTGGAATGTGGAGGTGACAAGGGTTTTGGGAGGCTCTGGCCAGGGCAGAAGCCTGGTCGGAAAATAGGACATTGGCTGATGTAAGTGGGGTAATGGGGGCACAGAGGCACAGCCCAGGACCTTTCAGTGGCCTTTTCTATGTGGCCTGAGGACAACCTTTGCACTGCTCCTATGAGGGGATCCTCTGAAAGTGTCAACACTTTTATTCATATAGGAAGGTGAAATAGCAGACAAGCGCTGTGTACAGACATGTGTCAGCATGGGTGGGTTCAGTTCGCCTCAGTGCTGCTCGCGGACCCTCACTATTGACACGTTTTTAGTATACTGTGATCGATAGGTACAAAAAATAAAATTAGGTGTAAAATAATTTTATACCTACAGGCTAATTTAGACTTACAACTTTAAAATACATATATTTATACGGCTGCACCAGGTCTTAGTTCCCTGACCAGGGATTGAACCCAGGCCTGCTGCACTGGGAGCACAGAATCTCAGCCACTGGACCACCAGGGAAGCCCCTGGCCTTATGAGTTTCATGAGGCTATATTTACCAAAGAAAATCAAACTTCACAAAACCAATAGAGCAAATTAAAGTTTAGTGGACAAAAGACATCATTTTGCCTGAAATGAAATTGCTACTCATTGAGAGAATGAGATTCTGACTGCAGAGTCCTTGCAATGAGCCTGCTTAACGGCAGGTCAGTCCTGGCTGCTTCTCCCACCACTGGTCCTCGTTCCAGCGACCAGCACCTTGGTTCCTGCAGCCCTCCCTGTGGCTTCCTGTGGCCTTCCATTGAGCACGACCCATCCTGCGCTGTTGCTCACAGGCCCAGATGATTAAAGTTCTGCAACTTTGTTCCAAGATGCTTTAAAACACACTTTAAATATCGAGGTTAACAAACATTTGCTGCAAAAGGCCTGAGAATTAATATTTTAGGCTTTGAGAGCTGTTATACCTCGGTTGCAATTACTCAAGTGTGCTGTTTTGGCATGAAAGCGTCCAGCAACAATAGTAAATGAATAGGCGTGACTGTCTCCCAAAACTTTATTTACAAAACAGGTGGTGTACTGGATTTGGCCAGAAGGCTTTGTAGTCTGCCAAACACTGGTAAATATGAGTGCTGAAATCCTGGGGCAGCCTGTGTTATGAGCTGGTTGTCCAGTGTTGCTTCTGTTTGTTTAAAGATCCTAGACCAAAAGCACACACATTCATAATTTCTTACACACCCTTGTGAATCTAACAACAGGCCTTCAGAGGCCACAGATATTGAGTTAAGAAAATTTCTGGGGGATTTTTCCAAGCAGGCATCTCTAAAAATGAAAATGTTTTATGCCTCAGAGGTGAAAAAGAGGCCCTTGAGAGGAAGCTTTTCTTTAGGGGTTAAATGATTTGTGTGCAAAGTAGGATAGAAACCAGCTGCAGATCTAATTTCTGCTGCTGGATTTCCACTTGATTGTTGGGAGTCGTAGACAAGCCTCTTCCCTCTCTGTGTTTCAGTTTCTTTATCACTGCACTGAGGGTCCTTCTGTACACTGCCAACTACAGAGGATGGGGCGGGGGACAGACGAGATGCTGTGAGATGTTTTGGAAATAGTCAAGCCCTATCCAAGGATAATAGCCAAGGTGTTATTACTGAGAAGGGAAAGCAGCTGGCACGGAGGCTGATGATGTTGTCCTTGGTAATGACAGAGCAGGTCCCTGGCTTCCAGTAGTGCCAGGGTTTCTTGAACAGTGCCATCTGGATCCCTGAGAGGGCACTTGGCTTGCTGATGCCTGAATCACACAAGAAGCCTCCTGTGTGGGAAGTTGCTGGCATGGCAAAGGCTCATCCTGCAATAAGAGGAGGACAGGAAGGCTGGTACTCAGGCCAAATGTTCAGAAGTTCAGGTGTATAGTTAGTTCACCCCAAGCGGAGTCATGTTTAAGGGACTCATCCACATTAACCAAGACCTGGGAAGCCGGATTTATAAACTGCCTCTCCAGGGACTGGAACTCTTGTATCCAATCTCGGGAAAACTTCTTTGGACAGCTTAAGGAGTCTTGGCAAGGACATGATTACTCAGAAGGTCACTTGGAGTAGTGAGATGCAAATGATTGTGATGGACATTTACTCCAGGATGTAGAGATGCCAGATGCATTAGCCCTTCTTGCTCTGCCAGGTGGTTAATGGGACTCATTTTTTGAACCTAAGACTTGCACATGTTCTCAGTAGCTCTGACAACAGGTCAGCATGTTTGCAGTGGGGGTTGTCTCAGAAAATCCAGTATCCTCGGTTGCAGGAGAGTAGTGTCCACACAATTCAGTGTTCTCTGTAGAGAGCCGTGTAGACAGACACTGAGCAGGTAGGTATATGTCATTTTAGGTCATTTCTGTTCACCCATCTTTCACACAGAGCTCTACTCCCTTGTGAATCTTTGCTGCTGTATCATGATGCCAGTCACAGGACCACGCAATTGTCTTCCGTTTCTTCCTTTACTTTCCACTTTACTCAGATACCCTCTGGTTGCTATGAAATTTCCAATTCTTACCTTGATGTTTGAAGTCCTGCATACTACTACTCCTTGTTATCTACCAACATTCTAGTACTTTCCAGCTTATCCCAGGAATACAGGACAGATGATCTCTTTGGTGTGGGTTTCTTCTATAACGAGCTAATCCTTTTCCACAATGTTTTTTACTCATTTCACACTCAAAGGAGGTTCAGTTCAGTTCAGTTGCTCAGTCGTGTCTGACTCTTTGTGACCCCATGAATCGCAGCACACCAGGCCTCCCTGTCCATCACCAACTCCCGGAGTTCACTCAGACTCGCGTCCATCGAGTCAGTGATGCCATCCAGTCATCTCATCCTCGGTCGTCCTCTTCTTCTCCTGCCCCCAATCCCTCCCAGCATCAGAGTCTTTTCCAATGAGTCAACTCTTCGCATGAGGTGGTCAAAGTATTGGAGTTTCAGCTTTAGCATCATTCCTTCCAAAGAAATCCCAGGGCTGATCTCCTTGCAGTCCAAGGGACTCTCAACGGTCTTCTCCAACACCACAGTTCAAAAGCATCAATTCTTCGGGGCTTAGCCTTCTTCACAGTCCAACTCTCACATCCATACATGACTACTGGAAAAACCATAGCCTTGACTAGACGGACCTTTGTTGGCAAAGTAATGTTATTTGTCTCCAAATTCTGAGTTACTTAATTTATCCTAGCTATACTCTCACTCCAGGGTGTCATGTTTTATGGAGGGTTCTGATTCCATTAATTTTTCTTTTTTTAAAATCTCTTCTCATTTTCTTTTTAAAAAAGACAGATTTAAGATTTTGTAAGAAATTACTTTTTTAAATCAGTCAAGTACTACAGTTATGGAATAAATAAATAAGATTTTTAAAAATTCAATGTTTATAGACATATTTATTAAAAATGACTAAATTAGAAGACATTGAATAATGCTGATACACATCAGGAAGGGATTAGGCAAGTAAAGGCACATCATTTCATCACAAGAAATAAAGACCATAGTCTGAAGTTAATGACCCACTAAAGCTCTGGGTCTTATGGTAGTTTTCCTAACTCCAGATGGTTGTTATGGTGGAACCTTCTTTATGGTACTTAGCTGAAACAGATAGCAACTGGAAAATTTTGCTCAGTGACCTCAATGTATTGTTAAAAACAGAAAGCACTCTTTCAATAAGTCCAGTATGTGAGGAGGGAAGGAACAAAAGTCTAAAATGGTTTGGTGATACTGGAAATCCTATTGACATATTAAAGATTTTTTTAAAAAGTAAAAACAAGGTTAATCCTTTTGTCTGGATGAATCAGTTTGTAGAACCTTAGAGCAGCTGGTGGAGGATTTTGAGTTTTATGGTTTCAGCAACCCATTCCAGTATTCTTGCCTGGAGAATCCCATGGACAGAGGAGCCTAGGGGGCTACAGTCCACAGGGTCACAAAGAGTTGGACACAACTGAAATGACTTAACACACATGTACGCATGATTTTAGCTCTTATATTTAGGCCCTCAACCCATTTTGAGTTAATTTTTTTAATGGTGTGAGGAAGTGATCCAACTTTATTCTTTCACATGTGGAAATCTGATTGTTCTTGCACCTTCTTCCCACTCTTTTAATTGAGATCAAATGTTTGGGGGAAATTTCTAATTTTCAAAATTATTCCTTATATTAGAATACTGAACATTTTACTTTTAAAAAATATTGGAGTTTTCCAAACTAAATTCCTGTGCAGTAAACTGCTGCTTCTTAAGGGAAAGGAGAAAGTTGCAGGATAATTTGTACATCAGAAATCATAAGTGGAAACTCTTCAAAAATTGGGAGCAATACTTAGTGATTTAAGAAAAAGGATAAATTAAAGACCCTTTTTAAAATTAAGGAGGTGATCTACGTTATTAAGAGATTAAAATGTTGAGTTGATGACCACAGCTTTCAAATGCTCAAAAGGGCTATTGGGAGATTCCTATTACCCACAATTATAGGAACAGAGCAGGAGGGGAAAAAATGCATTTATCATGCAATTGGAAAGACTTCACTTTGACATCAATAAAATGGCAAAATTAAAAATTATAATGATAATGCTTACTGAGTACCTAATGTGTGTCAGTCTCTGTTTTCAGCCCCATAAGAGAAGTACTGTCAGCATCAGAGATGAACTTGGACTTAAACCCAAGGGGTCCAACACTGTGCCCACAGTGCAAAAGCACCCCCGTTTAAAGTGGATGTTAGAACTCCCCTCCCTCCTGAGAAAACTTGCCTTTCTACCAGCAGAGAGATTCAAAATAGGATGGACATTAGTCAGATGAAACTTGTAATCCTGGCACTTTTGATGGCATCAGTCTTCTGATCCTATTTAAATACTGGTCACTTTCTTACTACTTTTCTTTTGGAAAAACAGGAAGATAATCTCTTAACCTTTATCCCTTCTCCAAAATGTCCAACAGGCTACTTTTAAATGTTTTTCAACATTACATAAACATTCTCCTGAGTAACATGGACAAATGCCCAGTGATACATGTCATAGGAAACATAATATCCCCCTTTCCCCTTTTTAATCTCCAAGGCTTTGTTTTAATAATTCACGGAGATGTTAACCTTTCAGGTGGATTTGAGAATCCTTTTTATTTAATGCAATTTTGTTTGTGTTCTGAAGACAAGGACATTGAAGTATTTTATTCCCTACTGAATAGGGCATTGTGTACCTGTGCCTTTGTTTTTTCTGAAAACACCTCTTTACTTTCATACATCTCCTCGGGGCTCTAGCACAAGGGCTTGTTACACATTGTTCCCTCTGGAAGAGACCATGTGATGTGCTCTGATAGAAATGTTGTTGCCACAACATCCCCATTTTCTTAACCCCCTGGTTTCCCTTACATCATCATTTCCATGATACTCCTTTAGCTGAGTCTACAGAGAAAGCAAGAAGTAATTCATCTTTGTAATTGGAGATAGAACCTGAAGTGGCAAGATTTTCACCTGAGAAATAATGCAGAATCTTAGTAACAGACCTGGAGCTCCAGTCCATACATTTTGATTGTGGTAGACACTTAAGACCAATGGTTTTTTGGTGGTTTTCTTTTTGTGTGTGTGTGCACCGTGTGACATGCAGGATCTTAGTTCTTCAACCAGGGATTGAGCCCATGCCCTTGACAGTGGAAGCACTGAGTCTTAACCGCTGGACTGCCAGGGAAGTCCCAAGAGTAGTGGCTTTCAACTGGAGAGATTTTTCTGTCCCTAGTGTACATTTGGAAATGTCTGCAGACATATTTGGTCATCACAAATGGGGTGGGAGGCGATGCTACTGGTATATAGCTGGTAGAGGCCAAGGATGCTGCTAAACAGTCTACATGCACAGGACAGCTGCTGGAACAAAGAATTACCCAGCCCCCAATGTCAGTGGTGACCGTGTTGAGGAACTCCATCTTAAGAGTAATGGAAACTGGATTTGAACCCTGCTCTGCCTCTTATTTTGTGAGCTTGGCAGATGAATTTGTTTTTCAGAGTCTGCTTTCTCATCTGAAAAAACACTACCACCACCACCACAGACAAACAAAACCCTGCCTTTCCAGGGTGACTGTGAGACCAACTCAAAAGACTGCTAAACAGAGAGTGCTGAGCACACTTTGGCCCAACACACAAATCAGGGCCCAGACTACAGAGTTCACTTCTAAAACAAAATGGAAGCAGAGAGAGCAAGACTATGTCACTGAGATGACAGCTTCCCATAGGCTTTTCAGGGAAGAGAGAAGAGGTGGAGGGGAGCAAGAGAATTGAGCAGCACAGACAGTGTACTAGGAGGGGGGAGGGGGGATACATTAGAAGTTGGGGATTAACAGAGAGCTTCAGTCGTGTCCGACTCTGTGCAACCCCAGAGACGGCAGCCCACAGTCTCCCCCGTCCCTAGGATTCTCCAGGCAAGAACACTGGAGTGGGTTGCCGTTTCCTTCTCCAACAGATACACATAGCTATATGTAAAACAGCTGAGTAACGAGGATTGACTGCATAGCACAGGGAACTCTACTCAGTATCTTGTAATAACATATAATGGAAAATAACCTGAAAAGTACACATAACTGAATCACTTTGCCATATACCTGAAACCAAGGCAATGTTTTAAATGTATTAGGTGTGCTATGCTTAGTCACTCAGTTGTGTCTTTGTGACCCCATGGACCGTAGCCCACCAGGAGCCTCTGTTCATGGGGATTCTCCAGGCAAGAATACTGGAGTGGATCGCCATGCCGCCTCCAGGGAATCTTCCCAACACACGGATCGAACCCAGGTCTCCTGCATTGCAGGCAGATTCTTTACTGTCTGAGCCACCAGGGAAGCCCAAATCTACTGTACTTCAATTAAAAAAAATTATAAAAAGAGAAAGAGAAGATGGCATATGAAGGTTATCTGAAGGTACCTAGATCACCTAGCGGGTCACATCTAATTCTTTCCAGCTCAGCCATAGAGCCCAACCACCCTGAGGAAGAAGCCATAAATTAGGATTTGTTTGGAGATGGGGTAGTCTGGGTGACCAAACAAATTCCACATCAAATGGGGCTAGGATCATTTATGTCCTGTAGACCAGCTATGTCACCTCCTTGTATGAAAGCAAGCACATTCTATGGGATTCTTAGAAAGCCCTCAATATCCAGGCTTGTAATAATGTAAAATGTTAATTCCATAACTGACAGGTAAGGAAGCAGAAATGATCAATGGAATAGAGGTAAATGAATCATGAGGGAATTATTTTCTTTTGCAGAATATTGCCTTCTTTGGAACCTCAGCTATGAGTTGGATGTTCCTCAGAGACCTCTTGAGTGGAGTAAATAAATACTCCACTGGGATTGGGCGGATCTGGCTGGCTGTTGTGTTCATCTTCCGTTTGCTGGTCTACATGGTGGCAGCTGAACACGTGTGGAAGGAAGAGCAGAAAGAGTTTGAGTGCAACATCAGACAGCCTGGTTGTGAAAATGTGTGTTTTGACTACTTCTTCCCCATCTCCCAGATCAGACTTTGGGCCTTACAACTAATCATGGTCTCCACACCTTCACTGCTGGTGGTTCTACATGTAGCCTATCGCGAGGGTAGAGAGAAAAGGCACAGGAAGAAACTCTATGTCAGCCCAGGCACCATGGGTGGGGGCCTGTGGTACACTTACCTTATCAGCCTCGTGGTTAAAACCAGTTTTGAAATTGGCTTCCTGGTTTTATTTTACAAGCTATATGACGGCTTTCGTGTTCCCTACCTCTTGAAGTGTGATCTGAAGCCCTGCCCCAATACTGTGGACTGCTTTGTCTCCAGACCCACGGAGAAAACGATTTTCATCCTTTTCCTCGTCGTGACTTCATGCCTGTGCATTGTGTTGAATGTCACCGAACTGAGCTTTTTGGTCCTCAAGTGTTTTATTAAGTGCTGCCTCCAAAAATACTCTAAAAGACTCAAGTCCTCCATGTGTGAATGCCACGACCTCAGGTATGTTATGCGTGCTGAGATAGGGGCTCCTCCCCTGCTCCAGAAGCATTCTTCAGACTTGGCCACAAGCATAGCCCAGGGAAGTGAAACAAAGTTACTCTGTGACACACAAGAGGCTTAAACAAAGCAAACCTGCATCTCCCTTAAGCAAGACCTAAGCGTCCTTGGAAAACAAAGCATGTCAACTTGGGAGGAATTCTTAAAAATTTTCATGCTCAGTTGTATATACTAGACAGAGGTCTCATTGTTTGGTTGTAGGGTTCATGAGGCTACATGAGTTGTGTTTGAATCTGTTCAGTTCAGTTCAGTCGCTCAGTCGTGTCCAACTCTTTCCTATAGTTAACTGCAAATTAGTTTGAAGAAATCCAACAACTTTCTTCTAAGCACTTAGATCTATCAACTGGAAAACATAAAAAGTGACACTTCTGAGAAATGTGACGGCCTCCAAGCAACCATGGAGGCGCTGGCGATCTCTCTCAAGTTGCAGCCAAGTCTCCCCTTACTCAGCCCTGCTCAGTCTCTGGAGAAAGACCGTGATGAGGGTGGAGCAGCAGCTGAGCCAGGGGCACGCAGGAGCACATTCGGTGAGAAGGTTCAGCCCAGGACACTTTGCAGTATAGGTGTCTCTGGATAGAAGGGGACTAGGGGAAAGGGAAGAAAGCCATCATTTATCGGTCTCCAACTTCCCAGGTGGCTCTGACAATAAAGAATCCGCCTGCCAACACAGGAGACCTGGGTTTGATCCCTGGGTGGGGAAGACCCCCCTGGAGAAGGCAATGGCAACCCATTCCATTTATTCTTGCCTGGAGAATCCCACGGACAGAGAAGCCTGGCAGGCTACAGTCCATAGGGTTGCAGAGTTGGAAATGACTGAGCATGCATGCAAGACAACTTGAATACAAATATTCCTGGGGGATAGTCCACTTGAGCCTGAACTAGCAGACATCTGCAAGGGGCACTGTAGTCACAAAGAGAGGTAGGTCCCACGTGGATGGGGAGCAGAACCCAGAAAAAAATACACCCACCTGATAATTTCTGAACACTTATCTTAAATCATAGAACACTCAACGATTTTGTAAATTTCCATATTGTTGGACCTTTCTACAAGCAGGAATTCACAAGGGTCATGGTTTGCCTACAATTTGCTGGTACATCTCTCTCTAGGATAGATAGTAACAGTGGACTATGCTGTTATGTTAGTGTAAAAAAATGTTAAAAAAAGATGCTTATTATTACTTGAAGATTATTGCTTTTACTTTCCTACTTTTTTGGATTTAATATGCTAACACACGTGCATTTCTCCAGAATAAAAATGAAGTGACTTTGTGGTGTTACTTGGCTGTCATTGATATCATTACTTGGCTGCACTGGGCATGATTATTCTGTGAAATAAAACTTGTTCTGACAATTTTAGCATAGGATTTGCAACCCTGCCTGGTAAAGATAGCTCAGAAATCATTCTTCTCCACTGGCGTTTTTTTTAAACGAAAAGTCAGTGCATAAAAATGTAATTTTAACAAAAACTGATTATGCCATGTCTTCCATGGCCTTTCCTCCTTTAACCTAAGATGTCTTGTTACAATTTGTGTGTTAACAAAGGTTGTGTCATTATGTATCCCACAGACCATGCCACCAACAACAGTTGTAATCTGTCTTAAAGGCTTGTCTTGGAGAGCAGAGAGGCTGTGAACTTTGTGGTCCCCCTTCCTCCAGTTTATTCCACAGGTCACTGCTGGACTCAGGCACTTATACCCATTTACTTCACCTTGTGATATGAAAACATGTAGCCATCACAAATGCAGGTAACCACTGAAAGCCTTAATATATATATACATATATATATTCCTTTAGGATATACAAGATATATATATATACATCTGCAGTTAACAGAGGTTTAAGGTTTTGGAGGCCCTGATCATGGCATGGAATCTAGAAAATAGGGTTCTGTGGACAGAACTGCGAGGGAGGTCAGGGAATTTTTCAGTCTGAGGATGAATTTGCTGTCAAAATGGATTTGGGGACCTCAGCCTCTTCACCTATGACAATAAGCTCTGCTCAAGCTAAGGATTGAAAACATATGTACATTTGTGCGTTCCCATTTTGCATACGGAGAAGAGTTAAAGCTAATGGAAGCAAAGGCCGTGCATGAAGTTGTTTAGATAGAAAGGGGGATAATTTTTTTTCTTTAAAGCTTAATTTACAAAATGAGTTTCCTATACAAACATTCTGGAAGCTGTCTGGGTGTCAGGGAAGACTCAAAGCATTTGAGAAAAACTGGTAGTTAAATTTTGCCTTTATTCTTTCTCTTATGGATACGTTGATATTTATTGAGCAACAATTAATACAGCAAGACACTGTGTTGTGCATCTGTAGAGATACATAATTCCCATCTCAAGAAAATTTCCGCTTCTATTAAGGAGGGTGGAGGCGAAAGTGCCATGGAGTATTTCACACCTGTGTCCTGTATTTATTAATATACCACCTCACTTAACCCCCTGCATGCTTCTGGTGCCCAGGAAGCAGACAGAGAAGAAAGTGAGATCCCAAAACACAGTCGCCTTTTTCAGATACTCATCTAGTAAAAGCAGAGTTAAAAATCACCATAGGTCTCCCTTAAACCACCTGCTCACCACAGCAGGCTTTCAGATCAGTAAACAGATTTAATTCAAGCCATTCCCTGGTGGCTCAGATGGTAAAGGATCTGCCTATGATGCAGGAGATGTGGGTTTAATCCCTGAATTGCTAAGATCCTCTGGAGAAGGGACTACCCACTCCATTATTCTTGCCTGGGATAATTCCATGGACAGAGGAGCCTGGCAGGCTACAATCCATGGGGTCCGAAAAAGTTGGATGCAACTGACCAACTAACACTTTTCACTTTCATTCTTGATTTGCAACGATTTTGTCTTTCTTGTACTTTTCCGCAAAAATCTTTCTGGTTACAGATTTTTGCCCCTGACCACAAGGTTTCTTCTAATTGGAGCTGGAGGGGAAAAAAAATTTTTTTTTTCAAGTTCTTGGATGAAAGAATGCCTAGGCATGCAAGTGGTTATGGTTCCCATCTTCCCAAGGAAATTAAGCCAGCTTTCTTCAGACAGACTGCAGAGACTAGGGAGGAGGTGGGGGAAAGGCAAAGAAGACCTGTGGATGTTCGATTCTTTAATCCTGCTGCCCATAACACTGGCTCCACCCTACCCTTTCTACAGTTTACTTACATGGAAGGTAAGTCCCCATTTTGTTTAAATTAAGTTTCTGGATCTTGCAACTAAGCGAGTCCTAATAAAATTCATGTTCTTCAAAAATTTCTTCCCTGTATACTAGAAAAAAGAGGTTATGATTCATATCAGCCTTTCCTTTTCAGGCTTCAAGCATTCTAACTTTGACACATGTGTATGTATAGAATTTTTGTGTCAATAGGAAGAAAGAATGGGAAGGATGTCAACACTGGTTACAATAAGAGGAGAGATGAACTTTTTCTTTATAAATCTTTTTGTTTTGCATGTACTTTTGCTTTTAAGTTTTTAATAAACAAAGCAACTGAAAACCCCAAAGAGCCCCATCTCAAAATATTTCTAGCTCATATCTCATCACATGTATGTAACACTTTCCATAAACATTGATTGAATTCATCCCTAGTTTACATTTTATTTGTATATTTAGTATGACAGCATAAATGAGAGGCCATTTCACAGCTCTGAAAATCTGTGAGGAAAGAAAGCAGAGGTGGAGCCTGTGGAGACAAAAAGCATCAGCTTTCAATTGAATTTTAATGACAAAAGCCCAAGGGAGGTGTTCTGGAAGAGACCTGCCAGCAGCTGTTTCTTCAGTATAAATTTGGGTCTTCTCTCCAAAGCAAATCTTCCTTCAGCTATAAAAGGCATTGGTGATTGTGGTGAGTTCTGAGAATTTTCCACAGAGCTATCTTGCCTGCCAAGCTCCTCTGTCCATGGAATTCTTCAAGCAAGAATACTGGTGTGGGTAGCCATTGCCTTCTCCAGGGGATCTTCCCGACCCAGGGATCTAACCCAGGTCTCCTGCATTGCAGGCAGATTCTTTACCTTCTGAGCCACCAGGGAAGTCCTCCTTGTGCCAGGGGGCCTAGTAAACAACTCTCTAACTCTGAGAAGACAAAGATGAGCTTTCAAAATTCTATAATGTACCCACATATTGTGTCTGAAAGCAAAGGGAAATGAGTGTGTAAGTCAACAGTCCCTCTATTTCCACATTCTTGCTATAAAATGTCATTAACTAAATTGATCATCAATCTCGTTACTAAAAGAAGTATGAATCATTAAGTTAGCCAAGTGACTTCAATTAAAAAAGTATTTATCTCAAACCAGAGTTAAGTACAGTAACCTGAGACTTGACTTTCTGTAGATTAGCAAACCTGATAAGCCAATCTTCCTAGAGAAGATTGCTCCTAATCACATTAATTTGATGATGACATTAACACTACTGTGAACAAGGTTGAGAATTTTATTCATCTCTTCACATCTTTGTATTGCCACAGCTTTTTAGGTCCATAGTACTGTGACCAAGGTTGAGAATCTTATCTTATTCATCTCTTCACATCTTTGTATTGCCACAGCTTTTTAGGTCCATAGTACTGAGAAGCACAGTAAAAAATGTGTTCCTCTTGTCTCTTCTATATCTATTTATTCCTTTCCACCTAAAATAATTCTGATTTTGCTGGGGATGCCAATGTCCCCTGCTTAAAAAAGAAAAGCACATCTCCAAGTCTCCTTTGCACACAGTTAGCAGGGTGAGAACCTTCTTGTCAAAACAAGATATTGTGACTGATGCTTTGGGGAAGAGTTAAAACGTGGGGCTGAACTGCCTTGCATGCTTTTTGTTCCCCATCCTCTTTCTGCCTGACACATCATAGTTGGAGCTGCTTATGGACCTTACGGATAAAGGAGTAGAAAGATAGCTCCTGGGACACTGGTGATGCAATATGGAATCGCCATCAGGTCTGCACCACTTGTCTCTATGCTTTTTTTTAAAATAATATTTTATTATTTATTTTGGCTGCTTGGGGTCTTAGTTACAACATGGGAGGTCTTTGTTGCAGCACATGGGCTCCAAAGTGTGTGGGTTTAGCTGCTCTGTGGCGTGTGGGATCTTCTTTTCCCGAGCACGGATCAAACCCACTTCCCTTGCATTGGAGGGCAGATTCTTAACCACTGGACCACCAGGAGTCCCTCCATGCTTTTATTTTTGTTGTTACGTGAGAGAGAACTTAACTTCCACCTTATGGAAGTCATTGACTTGTTAGCCTCTTTTATTTACAGACAAAAACAGTTCCTGACTACATTCACATTAGTGATTAGGATGAAGACAGAGAAGGCATGCTTCCATCTACTGAAGACAGAAGAAATGACCAATATACGGAATGACAGAAATGAAACATGATAGGGATTGACTTTCCCAATGCCTGGAAGATACATTGCTTATTTTGTGTTCCAAGACTTGAGAACCAGGAGCAATGGGTGAACATCATAAAGATTTTTACCTAGTATAGAAACATTCTATTGATTTGAACTGCCTGATATTTAAATGATTGCCTGATAAAGCAGTGAGATTCCTGAAGAACACTGAAAGAGATGATCAAGGATAAAGCTGGACTGAATGGGAAGTATAGCTAGATGAGTTCAGTATTTCCTTTGAATTCCCCAAGGTCCAGACTGTGGTTCTTGTGCCTAGAACATATATTGTGTGGATGCAAAGTGAGACATTATAGTGATTATATTACTATGTAAACCTGATATCGAAGAAAGATCTCTGATAATTGAGAGAATCACCTTAAAAAAGAAATGGCATGTACAATAATAACAAGACCTTCTTGTATAACAAACAATTTAGGAAGTTCCACAGAAATGACTGTAAGATTTATCTTCTTTAATATCATGGGTATATTATAGTGACATGTAAGGTAATCAATATTTTATATTATTCCATTCTTCTTTTCTCCAGCTTGAGAAATTCTAATTTAATTTCAAAGCTTAGATCAAGTATTTCTACTAGAGAGCAAATTTTTGCTGTAAAATGGGGCTAGATAATACCTATCTCATAGGGTTGTTGAACAAATTAAATGAGATGATCCACGTGAAGCATCAGCATATAGACGTTACTTTTTTAAATGATATTGTAATTACCACATGGCTTTATTATATCACTTCTTCCTATATTATTTGCTTGTTTTCTTAACCCCACTCTAAATTATACTGAAAGCAGGCAAAAGTCAAGGACTTCATCATCATACCTTAAGGGCTTAATCCATAGTGTCAAATGAAATGACAGAGCAAGAACTCGATTTTTTAAAACTCCAAATCTAGCCTTCCACAATCTTCCTGTACGAAGTTTCAAAGATCTTTGGAATATTGGTATTCCATTAACAACCAACTGCACTACAGCCGTTATTTTCGTTTTTCTACTTTGTTAGGCAACGAATTCTGATTTTGCCGATTCTGATTAAAAGTCACATTTCCAAGTCTCCCCTGCATATACAGGAAGCACTATCTTTTTATCAAAACAAGATTTTTTGACTGGTGCTTTGGGAAAAGTTAAAAATACACATAATCCATGCAAGGTGACTCTAATCTGTTTCTATTGTAAACCGTGGCCTACTTATCCTGAAATGAATCAACGGCTAATCTATTATAGTCATCTCCCAATTTTTAAAACTGTTTCAGTAGTTACTCCACTCGTTAAGTATTCAAAAATATAAATGACCACCACATATCAGCCCATGCCCTTTACAAAGTATAAATAAAAAGAAATAAAAACAATGAAAATGTGATTTCTTGTTCAATTTTTGGACCCTAACTACACACATGCTTGCCAGTGTTAGCTTGCCATCTTGTGGCCTCACTCTTGTGCAACTCAGTGTCTGACTAGCACACATCGGTAAGGCCTCCGGTATCCATGACTTAACACAGGCACATCCACTTTAAATGCATTTATATGCATGTAAACGAGCTGCACCGCAAATTTCACCTCCAGACCGACTTCATTTCAGCAAAGGCTTACAAGAGAGAGGTGCTGGCAGCTAAACCTGCACTGAGACAAGTACATATAAGCCATGTAAGTATTGATGAACTAGAACATGCATACACGATTGCTGAGAAGGTGTGTATGTAATGTATCCTGGGAAGACAATATGAACATTGCCTCATATAAACATGGGAAAGCAAGGTGATGACAGGGTTTAAATACAGATTCTTACCAAATCCAAATGGTGGCAAGGTCTCTCTTCCCATTCTGACAGGATTATAAAATCTACTGCGATGTCTGCTTTCTCTGTTGAAGGTATACATACAAACGAGTGTGTACACGCACATACATACTACTGTAACTACTATATAAGTTCCCTGCAAGCAGTATTCTAGGATTGGTAACCTCAGAAAGAACACATAGGTTTCCTGGAATAGAGGAGTATGGTGGTGACACAAATAAAAACTGTGACATTATGTCCAGTGCCAGCTCCTTCCTGTGGTTGTGATTAAATGAGTGGACACTGTCAGGAGCTTTGGGCTCAGGTGGTGCTAGTGGTAAAGAATGCCTGCCAGTGTAGGAGATGCAAGAGATAGGGGTTTGATCCCTGGGTTGGTAAGATCCCCTGGAGTAGGAAATGGCACCCCACTCCAGTACTCTTGCCTGGGAAATGCTATGGGTAGAGGAGCCAGGTGGGATATAGTCCATGGGGTTGCAAGGTCAGACACTACTGACCAACGAAGCACATCAGAACTCAGAACAGTGTCTGACATGACTGTTTATTATTATCCGCTGTTCACTTAGAGCCAGACTTCAGTCTTGGGTTCCCAAGCCTGCCCCCCAGGATCTCTGAGCTCAGTGCTTCTAACGGCTGCTCCACTGAATCCTTGAAAGCATCATCAGACTTGAAAGCTCTGCTGGAGCATGTCTGCCCTTTCTGTCCCTGTTGTAATTCTGAGAAAAGCTGCCTACATGTCATAGCTTGGTCAGTGTAAAGGAAAACACATAGCCAGGCCATAGTTTTAAAATAGAAATTTAGATTTTCTCTTGTTGTCAGGGATATAAGCTTAGAGAGGAGAACACAAGAGCAATAACACAAGCTAAAAGCTCAACGACTACACACAGTCATTATTCTGTGTTGGAAAGGCACACACTATTATCACACAGAACATTCTGGATGTTTCTGATTGCCTCACTTCTAGCAGAGCAACTGTTGCCTTTCATACTTCTGGCTCATCTACTTTGGCTGGAGGACTGGTGTGGGATCAAGGTTTTGTTGGAAGAAATGAGAATTGCTTTAGTTTCTTGTTTTATACTGGTAACATGTAGACTACACTCTTTTCAAAAAACTATTTTTGAAGTGTAAGACACCAATGTATTCCATGGCATATGACTTGAAAAATTTGTATTACTAAAATAAGCATATTGCACTGCCTCCCATATCAACAAGAACTTTCCATAAAACAAGGCTGCTAACTTTCCTGTGGTTGAGAATTACATTTTAAATTGTATAACTCAGGCTAGAATACCACACAACCACCATCATGAATTAGGAAATTTCCCTTTGATGGCAGATATACCTGAGGAAAAAAACTTTGCTCCAGTGTAAAGTATCTCTAAGTATTAACAGGATTAATAAATACATTAAGGATGCTTTTGAAATTNGAGCTTTGGGCTCAGGTGGTGCTAGTGGTAAAGAATGCCTGCCAGTGTAGGAGATGCAAGAGATAGGGGTTTGATCCCTGGGTTGGTAAGATCCCCTGGAGTAGGAAATGGCACCCCACTCCAGTACTCTTGCCTGGGAAATGCTATGGGTAGAGGAGCCAGGTGGGATATAGTCCATGGGGTTGCAAGGTCAGACACTACTGACCAACGAAGCACATCAGAACTCAGAACAGTGTCTGACATGACTGTTTATTATTATCCGCTGTTCACTTAGAGCCAGACTTCAGTCTTGGGTTCCCAAGCCTGCCCCCCAGGATCTCTGAGCTCAGTGCTTCTAACGGCTGCTCCACTGAATCCTTGAAAGCATCATCAGACTTGAAAGCTCTGCTGGAGCATGTCTGCCCTTTCTGTCCCTGTTGTAATTCTGAGAAAAGCTGCCTACATGTCATAGCTTGGTCAGTGTAAAGGAAAACACATAGCCAGGCCATAGTTTTAAAATAGAAATTTAGATTTTCTCTTGTTGTCAGGGATATAAGCTTAGAGAGGAGAACACAAGAGCAATAACACAAGCTAAAAGCTCAACGACTACACACAGTCATTATTCTGTGTTGGAAAGGCACACACTATTATCACACAGAACATTCTGGATGTTTCTGATTGCCTCACTTCTAGCAGAGCAACTGTTGCCTTTCATACTTCTGGCTCATCTACTTTGGCTGGAGGACTGGTGTGGGATCAAGGTTTTGTTGGAAGAAATGAGAATTGCTTTAGTTTCTTGTTTTATACTGGTAACATGTAGACTACACTCTTTTCAAAAAACTATTTTTGAAGTGTAAGACACCAATGTATTCCATGGCATATGACTTGAAAAATTTGTATTACTAAAATAAGCATATTGCACTGCCTCCCATATCAACAAGAACTTTCCATAAAACAAGGCTGCTAACTTTCCTGTGGTTGAGAATTACATTTTAAATTGTATAACTCAGGCTAGAATACCACACAACCACCATCATGAATTAGGAAATTTCCCTTTGATGGCAGATATACCTGAGGAAAAAAACTTTGCTCCAGTGTAAAGTATCTCTAAGTATTAACAGGTTTAATAAATACATTAAGGATGCTTTTGAAATTTTCAAGTAAGGAAAGGCAATGCGTTCACCAGCTAAGTGGTTTTCTGGAGGGTTGGAGAAAACAAGCAAGAATTGCCAAAATGACTCAGTTGTTTGAACATCTGGGTTGTATTGATTACAGAAGTGTTCTGGAAACACGTAAGACTCTATATAATAACCCCAACCCTCTTTCCATCTCTAAGTGTCTAGGTGTTGATGAACATTGTGAAGTCTCTGTATAAAAGAAGGGACTTTGATTTGGTAAGAAAGAGGGGCCAACCCCTGGTCAGAATGACTCCTAGGTACCTGATTCCTAAGAATTATTCCTGGTATGATCTGTTCCTGAACAGTTTGAAACTCACCCTGTGTCCTTAAACCCCCTGTGACTTCAACATCTCATTGCTTCACAGGGACCTCGGCAAATAAAGGTTACTGTTACCACCCTTATTTCTGGTTCCTCTTCTCCAACCTCTGTTGTGGAACAGGGACATTTGGGGGGCCCAAGACTGGTAGCACTAAAGCTTTTGGGGCATGCAGGATGAACGTTCTTTTGCTGTGCCCATAGCTATTCTGCGGAACACACAAGAACCCGGGAGCGAAGGTGGCAGTGAACAAAACCCCAGACTACAGTGTCAAGTATAGGGCTTCCAACATATGCTCACTGGAGTAGAGAGTGAGCCAGAGTCCACTCCAGGCCTCCACGGCTGCTTCCCACTTCCTTCTCTCTCTCAGCTTCTTTGGTTTCCAAGTGCAGACCTCTAACGGGGGGACCTCTGCTCCTCCAGGTTCCCTACTTTCATGATCACTGCCACCTCTGTCACGACTCTAGACTGGGTTCCAGAAAGGGTTTCCCCTCCTTTGGAATCACTATTAAACTATAGACCAAAACATTTAGTAGATGTGGGTCTTAAAAGAGTGAAAGTTGCTCAGTCATGTCCAACTCTTTGTGACCCCAAGGAACTATATGGTCCTGGGAATGCTCCACGTCAGAATACCGGAGTGGGTTGTCGTTCCCTTCTCCAGGGGATCTTCCCAATTCTGGGATCAAACCCAGGTTTCCCACATTGCAGGCAGATTCTTTATCAGCTGAGCCACCAGGGAAGCCCTAAAAGAAGAGTTAATCATTTACAAATCATCTTCTAATACTGATTCCTAATCATTTGGGGAAAATTCCCTCCAGCTACCAGGACAATTTTCACAGCATCATTTCAGCTAAAGACACTGAGCAAGCTGTCAGCTCCTTTGCTGCCTATGTTCTCCAAATCAAGGGATATGCAAAATCTGGAGTCAGTCTGCCGGTTTTCGGCTCTCAGCTCTGCCACATACTAGCCGTGAAATCATTAGGCAAGACACCTAGACTTCCTCATCTTAAAATGAGAATGAGAGCACCAAACTCTTTGAGCTGGTAAGAGAATAAATGAAAATACAAGGAAAGTTCTTAGCACAGTGCCTGGAGCACAGTAACAGTCAAATAACACAACTGTTCTGGGCTCCTCTGGTAGCTCAGCTGGTAAAGAGACCACCTGCAATGCAGGAGACACCAGTGTGATTCCTGGCTTGGAAAGATCCTCTGGAGAAGGGATAGGCTACCCATGCTAGTATTCTTGGGCTTCCCTGGTGGTTCAACTGGTAAAGAATCTGCCTGTGATATGGGAGATCTGGGTTGGGAAGATCCCCTGGAAGCTACCCACACCAGTATTCTTGCCTGGAGAGAATCCCCATGGACAGAGGAGCCTGGCGGGCTACAGTCCGGGGAGTTGCAAGGAGTGGGACACAACTAAGTGACTAAGCACACACGATATCACTGTTTTACTATCAATGGCAGATCTGAACATGGAGCCTAGGCCCCGGAAAGCCACATACAGCAGATTCCTATTAGCCTGTACCCTCGGTCTGGAAGAAAGAATTCAAAGCTCATCTTTATATTCTGGAACTTTATCTTCACTGAACCTGGATCTCCCAAGGATTTGGGGCCAAGATGATACCATGAAGAAGCTATTTTCCAAAACTCCTACATGTACCACATAGTTTGTAAGGAAGCAAGCTACCCACCAAATCTCTAAAAGCAGGACTTCAGCACTGGACTCAGGTGCTTAGATCACTTCCTACTAACAGCATCTTCTGTGTACAGTCCATCTAATAATCAGACCAAAATCTGTTTCAATTTCTCATCAACATTCTAATTTAGCCTTCATCGACATTCTATTTCAGTAATATACTTCTACGGTCATTTCCAGACACTGAATTACTCCTACAATCTTAAGTTTCAACACTCTAGTCTTTCATATCTAATTCTCAGCCTTATTCCCATAGTACCTTCTCTTCAGCACCACTAAGACCTCCAGTCCCATACTGATTATCTGTGGAATCTTAAAACAATAAAACAAATGAACTTATTAACAAAACAGACTCAGAGACTTAGAGAAAGAACTTACGGTTAGCAGGGTGGGGGAAAGACGAGGGAGAGGGGCAGATCGGGAATTTGGGATCGACATGCACACACTGCTGTATTTAAAATAGATGACCAACAAGGACCTACTGTATAGAGCACAGGAAACTCTGCAAAAACCTAAATGGGAAAAAAATCTAAAAGAGCATATGGGAATATGTACAACTCAATCACTTTACTGTACAGCTGAAACACACTGTTAATCAACTATACTCCAAAATGGAAAAAAATTTAAACTGTATGTGATCACTCACTTAGAGCCAGACATCCTGGAATGTGAAGTCAAGCGGGCCTTAGAAAGCATCACTATGAACAAAGCCAGTGGAGGTGATGGAATTCCAGTTGAGCTATTTCAAACCCTGAAAGATGATACTGTGAAAGTGCTGCACTCAATATGCCAGCAAATTTGGAAAACTCAGCAGTGGCCACAGGACTGGAAAAGGTCAGTTTTCATTCCAATCCTAAAGAAAGCCAATGCCAAAGAATGCTCAAACTACCGCACAATTGCACTCATCTCACACGCTAGTAAAGTAATGCTCAAAATTCTCCAAGCCAGGCTTCAGCAATAACATGAACCATGAACTTCCAGACGTTCAAGCTGCTTTTAGAAAAGGCAGAGGAACCAGAGAGCAAATTGTCAACATCTGCTGGATCATAGAAAAGCGAGAAAGTTTCAGAAAAACATCTTTCTGCTTTATTGAGTATGTCAAAAGCCTTTGACTGTGTGGATCACAATAAACTGTGGAAAATTCTGAGATGGGAATACCAGACCACCTGACCCGCCTCTTGAGAAACCTATATGCAGGCCAGGAAGCAACAGTTAGAACTGGACATGGAACAACAGACTGGTTCCAAATAGGAAAAGGAATACGCCAAAGCTGTATACTGTCACCCTGCTTATTTAACTTATATGCAGAGTACATCATGAGAAATGCTGGGCTGGAAGAAACACAAGCTGGAATCAAGATTGCCAGGAGAAATATCAATAACCTCAGATATGCTGGGAGAAATATCAATAACCTCAGATGACACCACCCTTATGGCATAAAGTGAAGAGGAACTAAAAAGCCTCTTGATGAAAGTGAAAGAGGAAGAGTGAAAAAGTTGGCTTAAAGCTCAACATTCAGAAAACTAAGATCATGGCATCTGGTCCCATCACTTCATGGGAAATAGATGGGGAAACAGTGTCATACTTTATTTTGGGGGGCTCCAAAATCACTGCAGATGGTGACTGCAGCCATGAAATTAAAAGACGCTTACTCCTTGGAAGAAAAGTTATGACCAACCTAGACAGCATATTCAAAAGTAGAGACATTACTTTGCCAACAAAGGTCTGTCTTGTCAAGGCTATGGTTTTTCCAGTGGTCATGTATG